>OZ024745.1:80660101-80720751 GCA_964016885.1 Eledone cirrhosa | reverse complement strand
CATATATATATATATATACATATATATATACATATATATATATATACATATATATATATACATATATATATATATACATATATATATATATATATACATATATACATATATATATACATATATACATATATATATACATATATATATACATATATACATATACATATATACATATATATATATATACATATATATATATTTCGTTTCTGAATTTTTTACCAAGATTCTTTATCTGAAAACGTGTGTTGAAACCGATATTGTTCTACTTTGGGAGGGTCATGTTGCCAATAAGAAACACACGCATCAGTTGCTTTAACTTCAATTTATTATAAATTATAAATTTAAAAATTTATAAATTTCCGGTTGGTTGGTTGGTTGGTTGGTTCCACAACCGGACGGTTGTTCATATATTGTCAAAGTTCTTTCGTCACACAATCTGTGACCTCATCAGTGACTGGGGATTCTTTTCTTTGTTTTGTGCCTCTCCTTTGTTCCGTCCTACGCCATCTTGTTTTTCTCACTCTCTTCTCTTTCTATATGAGAAAAACGAGATGGCGTAGGACAGAACAAAGGAGAGGCACAAAACAAAGAAAAGAATCACAGAATGTGTGACGAAAGAACTTTGACAATATATGAACATCCGTCCGGTTGTGGAACCAACCAACCAACCGGAAATTTATAAATTTTTTAATTTGTAATTTATAATAAATTGAAGTGAAAGCAACTAATGCGTGTGTTTCTTATTGGTAACATGATCCTCCCAAAGTATAACAATATATATATATATATAATATTATAAAGCTGAGTGTCGTGTATTATGTATTCTACACACCTCCCTATAGTTTCTCAGCTTTACTCTCTCCGTTGCTCTTCCCTCTCTCTAGAATAGATCATTCCCACTCTCTATAATTTAACTGCTTTACTCTCTCTGTCGCTCTTCACTCTCAAATATTATAAAGCTGAGCGTCGTCTCTCTCTCTCTCTCTTTCTCCCTCTTTTACCCTCTCTATAATTTAACTGTTTTACTCTCTGTCTCTCTTCAATCCCTATATGACAACACTCTTTTACTTTCCGTAGAGATGAGCGTTGTATGTAAATTCGGTCAACACATATATCCTACACACCTCCCTATAGTTTCTTAGCTTTACTCTCTCCGTCGATCTTCCCTCTCTCTATAATAGATCATTCCCCCTCTCTATAATTTAACTGCTTTACTCTCTATCGCTCTTCACTCTCTATATGACAACACTGTTTTAGTTTCAGTATCTCCCTTCAATCATGTCATCACTCGCATAAGTAACACACACACACACACACACACACACACAAATATACATACTTTCACACCTGATTTCGCCAATAGATCATTCCCCCTCTCTATAATTTAACTGCTTTACTCTCTCTGTCGCTCTTCATTCTCTATATGACAACACTGTTTTAGTTTCCGTATCTCCCTTCAATATATACACACATAGAGAGAGAGAGAGAGAGAGAGAGAGAGAGAGAGAGAGAGAGAGAGAGAGAGATTAGGAAAACTACACACACACATCTACAGAGAGAGACAGAAAAACAGAGGAGGGGAAAAGAGAGAGATAGGCAGTTAGACAGAGAGGGATACAATTAAAGTGTTAGTTATTCAGAGAGAGAGAGAGAGATTTCTTTATTAGCCATAAGGGCGCAACAAGAAAAGGGGACAATACAAAGACATGCCGGGGATTTTACATACAGTCGTGTAAAAAATATAAAAACAAACAATTTCAACAATCGAAATCCCCAATAGGGGGGAGGCACCACAAATGGGTTGTTTAATACCCCGTCGATAGAACAACCCTCAACTCCAGGAGCGTGTTGTGCAAGTGCTCCTTTCTTCCTTTTGCTCTCTTCCTCAACCTACAGGCTTATAAACAGAGAAGGCCCAATCACTCGGGCCATTTTCGCTTCATTCACCCACCTTTCAGTAAATTTACTGGGGTGCAGTGCCTCTCTCTCCACCCTGATTCTCCTTCTAAAGTGATACTTAAAGAAGGGAATCAATTGTTGTCCGGAGAGAAAGGCATCTGTCCTCAGTCCTCTCAACCTCGTCCACCATATAACTTCTTTCACCATAGCCACCGTACAGAGAGAGAGAGAGAGAGAGAGAGAGAGAGAGAGAGAGAGAGAGAGAGAGAGAGAGAGAGAGAGAGAGAAAGAGAGAGAGAGAGAGAGAGAGAGAACAGAGGGGGACCAGCAAGTGATCGATTTCCAATGACGTTAAATCAAGTATCGGCATTAAAATAATTTTAAAATAAACAATGTGTATGATCAATCGTAGCGGTGATTGAAAAATAACGTTCATTTCCGTAGTATATCTTTCATCTGTCCTCGCTCGCATAAGTAACACACACACAAACTTTCACACCTGATTTCGCCAATTGCCAGATAACATCAAAACACACATGCACATACACACATACACAAACACACATACATATATCTATACTTTATATGTATGTATGTTTCTATTTCTATTCTCTTTTTATTTTTTGACCGGCCACCTTCCTGGTGGCAAGGTTGTAAAAGAAAAGAAATTGTCATCCCTTGAATCGCAAGAATGTTTTGCAAATTTTGAAGGTGCCAGCTATCGCAGCCATTTGTAGACTATGAATTAGGGAGCTGCGCTCTTTGTCCGCAAATCCAAGTTCAGTCATACTTTGGTCCAAGCGGGTTGGTATATAACCCGTAGCTCCAATAATGATGGGTATGAAGCTAAAGGTGTATCTTGGATACTGGATTTGTAAACTCCTCATCAATGGTCCGTAGATGTCCTCCTCCTGTATTTTTCTGACAACGTTTACATCAAGTGGGCAGCTGATATCCACAACAGAACACGTTCTCAATGTGTGGTCCCAAACAATAATATCATGCCGGTTGTGCTTTAATTTGGTGGCAGTTTTTATTTTCAGGTTCCACCAGTATTCCTTAGTGCCATCCGTCAGGCCGTTCATCTCTAGATTTCTAGAGGAGGGCACAGCTCTTCCACCTTTTACTGATAAATATGCACACTTGGACTCACCAAATTTCATTTTGATGTCTGTTGAAAATTGTGTAATGAGGTCCAATTGTTTCTTGACGTCATTGATATTTGGCCCATACAACTTCAGGTCATCAACAAAGAAAAGATCGGAGATACTTCTGGACCCACTTCTTTGTCCACCTTGTTTCCTGAGTAGGTAAGATAGTGGATTTAGTGAGAGAACGAAGAGTAGCACTGACAAGCTATCACCCTGAAAGATGCCCTGTTGGTAATGTATCTTATCAGTCTTAACTTGCTTCTTCTCACCTCTAAGGATCAAATTGGTGTACCAGTTCAACAGCAGCTACCAGTGGTTGTGGGACTTTGGCTAACTGTAAAGCCTTAACAATCCACCCATGAGGTACACTATCAAATGCTTTTTGATAGTCCAGCCACACCACAGTCATGTTTCTGCGATTCTTTGTTGTTTTTTCTTGAATCATTTTATTAGTTAGTAGGTGATCTATGCAACCCCACACCTCCCTCTTTCCACCAGCTTGCTCAGGTGTTATGATGTTGTTGGTAGCACAGTGATACTGTAAGAATAGGTTAAGGCACCCAGTATATAATTTATACATGATGTTTTGGCAGACTGTAGGGCGGTAATTTTTAGCAAGGGTGGTTTTGCTATTTTGGGGAATGAGGAGAGTAGTGGCAGTTGATAACCATCTGGGCAGTTCTTGTGTGCCTTTAACGGTTTCTGTAAACAGCCGTATGAGATCTTGCCGATAGAAAGTGAAATTCTTCAATCAGTATCCTGTAATGAGGTCTGGGCCTGGTGATTTCCTATTCAACATTTTCTGTAGAGCTGTTTCCAGCATTGACCCATCTATGTCATATTGTTTTGTCTGGACATGCTGGCAGTAGTCCTGTTCCAGTTCTTTTAGCCATTTAGTTTGTCTGTTGAATCCGTCATCCGTTTCCCATACAGATCTCCAGTAGCTCTCAACCTGTTCTTTTGAAGGGGTGTCATTTACAGAGATTGAGCTTTTGCCACCGAAGCTGCGATAAACTGATTTAGAATCTCTGGCAAACAATCTATTTAGCACTTGTCGTTTATGTGCTGTTGACTTATATTTTAGTCTTTCTGTTGTAGCTGTGAGTTGTTGTTTCAACTGGTGTAATTTGGAGTTCAAAGTTTTAAATTTTGTATCTCCAAATCGTCTCTCTAATTTTTTTTTTTTAGGTCTTCCTGGTGTCGTGTGAAGTTGCTCTCTATGTTGCATTTCATAACGACTGCGATGTGTGAGATACTTCGTCTCAGGGACAAAATTTTGCTTTTTAAATTTCGCATCCACGCTGGTTCAGGCTTTTTGTCTGTATCTTGATTGCGTGGTTTTAGATGTTTTTTATATGATAGCAATGTGACAGCTGAAACATATAACAAAATGTTAAGCGTTTCAAATGTCGTTTCTACACCTTTAGATCGTATAGCCTTCAGATAATTGTCAGCTATTTCGTTCACCGCTTCCAATTCCAATTTAGTGGGTTCTTTACTGATTCTGGTGTTATATGGTCTATCACTCACTTTAAGGCTGTGTATCTCTTGAAACATATCATCCCATATCACTTGTAAGGTGTCCACAAGTTTTTGATGTTCTGTTTGTACAGTAGAGTCATGAATTTCAACCTCGTTGTTGATGTGGTGACAATTACTACTAGAGTTAGCTGACCATTCTCGCTGTTCTTCAGTGGAAGTGGGTGGATTTCAGCAAAATTGTTGGTGAGCTGTTCACTGTTAGATTTAGCTGGCCATTCTCTTTGTCTGTCAGTGGAGGTGGGTTGGTTGTCTACAAGGGCTGTATTTGTAGTATCACTCAATTCCGTTAGATGTATCAATTTACATCTAATGATACGTTTTGCCTGTTCATTTAAATGCTTTGGAGAAAAGTCTAATTCTGGGTGTTTGGAGTTCCATAAAGTTTTTAGCCTTTGCATAAAACCGAACTTTTGGGGTTCAGATTGTTTGTATGCTTCATATAATTCTTTGTTAAGCTCGTAGCTCCACTGTATACAACGGTTGTAGTTGCGATTTGGTCGAAAGAGACTTGTACGTTTTGCCATGATGAGTTCGTCTATCTCTATCTCTCTCTCTATATATATATATATAACTGTGTATGTGTGTGTATGATTTTTATGCATTTCCACATTTCTCTACCGATGTTGATGATTGTTTTACAATATGCTCCAAATTTACCAAGTCAGGTCAACGCGTAATAATTTTTGCCAAAAATTTCCTGCTTCTATGAAAAAAAAATCGATAAATCTAAATATATGCTGTAACCCTCTCTCTTACACGCTTCATTCCTCTCGCTACTACCATCAAAAATCTATCAAACTACATACATGTTGCAACTCTCTCTATATATATATCACACATACACACACACATATACATCTAAAGAGAGAAAGGGAGATGTAGAGAGAGAGAGTGAGATAGGTCGTTATACAGAGAGAGGTACAAGATAATCAGATAGAGACAGAGAGAGAGAGAATGGCGACGAAGGCTGGTTCACACACATAAACACATATATATTTAAAGAGAGAGAGAGAGAGAGAGAGAGAGAGAGAGAAAGAGAGAGAGAGAGAGATATGCGCGTTCTTTATTGTTCTCCATTCTGTAGAAGAAGAGAGAGAGAGGGTATGAGAAAAAAGGGAGAGAGGTTTGAGAAAGAAAGAAAGTTTAAGCAAAGAATCGCTGCTTTCAACATTAACGGGATCTTCTGAAACTAATAAATTCAATCTGTGAACGCAGAATGAAATATTTCGAGAAACACTGCAACCGAAGGAAAACAGGAAGACGATATTTTGGTTCGTGAAGACGTTCCCTGATAATGAACGGAAAAAAGGCGAGGATAATACGTCGTTATGTGGAGCGTGAAGAACAATTTCATGCAAAGTCGAGACCAAGTTTATGGTATAAATAGAGTCGTTAGATTAATATTCTATTTAAAATAACAGAATGATTTCCAGCCCCGGAGTTTAAGAATGATGTAAATAAAATTGTAAACGAAAATGACACAGGTTATTAAAATAGTTGTTTCTACTTTTGGCACAAGGCCAGCAATTACCCAGTACATTACTGGTACTTTATTTTATCAACCCCGTAAGGATGAAAGGTAAAGTTAACCTCGACGGGATTTTAACTTTGCCTTAAAATAGTAAAAGTAAATAGTGAAGATTTAGGCCAGTACATACGTATGCGCCGACGGACATACACATACATATACATACGCACACACAAATACATACACACACACTCACGCGTGTGTGTGTAAACCTTATACATTTCTAGAGTATTTTCACCAAACTTAAGACATAGGTTACATATGTACTCCGGATGGTCATGGGCACTTTCATTTTTCCAGATATTGATTATAGGGCCTCCCGGGAGATAACCCCCTTCAACCACTTCCTTGGAGTCGACTGAAGCACTGCAGTGCAATGCAACAAAACGTCATAACTTCTGGAGTTCGCAAACGATTTTCACAAAACTTGACACATGGGCTACCTTTGTTCTACAGATGAATGTGAAAGGAACTTAACATTGTAACTTTAACACAGCTACTGAGCAGCCCCGAGCAACGCCGGGCTTTACTGCTATAGTCGATAAATTTGTGCAGACAGACAGGCGTGCAGAGAGGTGATATAGGCGATAAAATTGTGCAGACAGACAGTCGGGCTGATAGACAATGGAGGCATGCAGACAGACAGTCGTGCAGACAATGGAGGCATGCAGACAGACAGTCGTACAGAGAGGTGATATAGGCAATAAAGTTGTGCAAATAGGTGATATAGGCAATAAAGTTGTGCAGACAGGTGATATAGGCAATAAAGTTGTGCAGACAGGTGATATAGGCGATAAAGTTGTGCAGACAGACAGTCGTGCAGAGAGGTGATAGGCGATAAAATTGCATTTTTTTTTTTTCATGTCCATCTAATTTCTTTGTTTCAAAATAACTGATATTTTGGTTACGCTGATGTTTTTCTCTGAGACAAGTGTTGCAGTGTTTACATTTTCGATTTTTGTTAATAGATTACCAGTGCAGTTTTTATCCCCAGCATCCTCTTTTGTTTTAACATTCGAGTTATGGTTATGTTTTCTTAACTTCATAAGGCATACTGTTGGTTGAGGGATCAAAAGTACCACATGAAAGTCTACACTGTAGACTCTACAGTTTTTAAGCCAAGAAAGGAACTTAACATTGTAACTTTAACACAGCTACTGAGAAGCCCCGAGCAACGCCGGGCTTTACTGCTAGTTCACCAATATTTTGTATTAATTTTTCAAAATAGTCGATGATCTTCTTTAAAAGTTTCGACAAAGTTCTGTCAGAATCAAATTTAAAGTTCTTCACAGCTTGGGTAATATTTCTTTTCAGTTAGTTTTTAATTCTACAACTGTCTTTTAATTGTTGTTCTTGAATCGTTTGAATCGAGAACAAAAAAAAACCGTTACTTAGTATATTTCTTTATAAATGTAGTAATATAATATAACAACGCTGTATTTATATGTTAAAGTTTATGTATCATTCATATAAATAGGTGTTCTACAACATATTCACAGTTCAAACACTTATGTTTTTGTTTCTGAATCGAAAACGTTACTTGCATATTTCTTTGCATTTATGTTAAAGTGTATGTATCGTTCATATATCATAAGTGTATGTATCGTTCATATATCATAAGTGTATGTATCGTTCATATAAATAGGTGTTTTACAACACACTTACAGTTCAAACACTTATGTAGAATTATTGTATGTAATCTTACCGCGGAATGTAGCTCAACTTTTTCCAATATATGGTATGTTGCCTTCATGTAAGCCGTAATTACACACGTCCGATTATCGGACATTGACCACAACGGTCGCCATAGTATATGTGTGTATGTAAGATCATTCCCCCCTCTCTATAATTTAACTGCTTTACTCTCTCTGTCGCTCTTCACTCTCTATATGACAACGCTGTTTTAGTTTCCGTATCTCCCTTCAATATATACACATAGAGAGAGAAAGAGAGATTTAGAGAAAGATTAGGAAAACTACACACACACATCTACAGAGTGCTCTATGTAGGTTACAGAGCTTATTAGTTAAAACCCACTGTCAATAAATACACCAGGATTTTTTCATTCTGATGACTGAAAGCAAATTTTGCTTGCTTTCAAGAAACCACTGGTAAATGAAATAATTATCTTATGTTGTTTATTACATAACTATATATATATATATATATATATATGCAAAAGTTTTATTTAAGATTGTTGGGTTACAACGAGTAAATATTTTATATAACTGATATAAAAGCACTCAACAGTTTCTGGAGTAGGTTTACGATATTAAACAAATGGAAACTATATTTATAAAACCATATTTATTTCGTTATATATATTTCAGGGATATCATATTAAAAATATGGTATGCCTTCCTCAGACAAAATACAATACATAAGCTGTTTTATAAATAATTTTTGACATACCTTTTAAATAATGCAACTTCCATTTAAAAAGTTGACACTACCAAATCAACTTTTTAAATGGAAGTTGCATTATTTAAAAGGTATGTCAAAAATTATTTATAAAACAGCTTATGTATTGTATTTTGTCTGAGGAAGGCATACCATATTTTTAATATGATATCCCTGAAATATATATAACGAAATAAATATGGTTTTATAAATATAGTTTCCATTTGTTTAATATCGTATATATATATATATATATATATATATATTAGAAAGTGAGGTTTTTTTTTTTTTTTACAAAATGAAAAATAACCGAGGTGTCCTACACGAGTGAAAGTATAAAGAAAAAGAGATGAAATCGAAAATGCAACTGGAGTCTTATTTTTTTTTAAAATATATATATTTATTTGGTTCCTTTACCGGTTTCGCAGTTCTTCTGCTTTTCAAAAGGTGAGTTGAGATGGAGGGTCTGTGGTTTTTCTCACATCTGAGAAAAACCACAGACCCTCCATCTCAACTCACCTTTTGAAAAGCAGAAGAACTGCGAAACCGGTAAAGGAACCAAATAAATATATATATTTTTTTTAAAAATAAGACTCCAGTTGCATTTTCGATTTCATCTCTTTTTCTTTATATATATATATATATATATATATATATATATATATATATATATATATATATATATATATATATAATACAATATATAGAGGGGAAAGACACAGAAGAGTGTGTTTTTCTTTACAGGAATTTCAAACCACCAGTGTGAAGAGAATATAAGCTACTAGAGGCATAGGAAAAACATTAAAATTAAAAGTATAAATTAAAATGAGAAACCAACCTCATACCTAGATCACACATGTACAAACTCACCAGGAGAAGAGAATGTTTCGCCATTTAAGTGGGTTCTAATTCGGCCCTGTGGGTCATCAGCATGTGGAAGGCCGATATTGACCGCACTACTAGAGAGAACTAAAGTAAACTACCTGTCGCACGTGTAGATATAAGGGAAATGCGTGCGCGAGGCAGTAACCGGTGGCATGAACAGAACAAGCTGCTAGAAATGGCAGCCTATACTATTCAATTTATGGTGCTCAACAGCAGAGAGAGCGCAAGGAACAAATATCAAGTAAAATAACGGAGCAAAGGACTCGCGTATAATCGTGTAATTAAATGAGCTCAAAGGAAAGAGTTTTCCTGGGCACTTTAAAATAGAATATATAGATATATATAACCAAAAGTTTAACAAGGTTCATTGATTAATCAATGAATAAAGTTTTACAATAGATTAGAAGCACTCAACAAAGAGGTTTTCTGGAGTTATTAATATTACTTAAAAATATTAATAAATATAGACATTCATGTGATCAAATATATTTTATTATACATATTTCAGAGGTACTGTGCTATTCCCTCAGTAGGTCCTCATCAGATAAAATAAATTGATTACTGACATACCTCAACTGTGCTGATGGTTCAATTCCAGTCGTGGCAGGACTGGAATTGAACCATCAGCACAGTTGAGGTATGTCAGACATCAATTTATTTTATCTGATGAGGATGTACTGATGAAATAGCTCAGTACCTCTGAAATATGTATAATAAAATATATTTGATCACATGAATGTCTATATTTATTAATATTTTGAAGTAATATATATATATATATATATATATATATATATATACACACACACACACACACACACACACACACACACACACACACAACTTCAATAACTTTGATAGGTTTCAGCCAATGTTGACCCAGGTCATGTCTAATTAATAGCACCACCTGGCGAAGTCTTTCAGGTTATAAGTTCACAATCTAGACATGCTTTGGACACTGTGGCCCACTCTAGTAAAGAGTTGTTGTTTTCAGAGACATATCCGGGTGTAGGGAGTTTATCTGGGATTTCTTGGAGGAATTTGTCCAGGGGACTTTTGATTATTGTGGGATCAGTTTCTGTTTTGATGTATTATATTAAAAAGAGGGGCCAGTTTGAGGTGAAGAACTTGTGTTGTATCATTGCTATGAGTTTGATTTTTGTTTTGGGCGGATAGCATGGGGACCAAATAACACCACATGGGGACCAAATTTGGTGGATAAATACATACATTTATATATATGTATGTGTGTATATATCATCATCATCATCATCATCATCATCGTTTAACGTCCATCTTCCACGCTTGCATGGGTTTGGACGGGAGTTTTCCCACTTGAGGCAAGAGTGGTTGTCCTGCTCGTATAGGACTGTCTGGCGGGTTTTCTATGGCTGGATGCCCTTCCTAACACCAACCACGTTTACAGTGTGTACTGGGAGGTTTCTACCGTTACCTACACGGCCACATTACAACGTGGACTGTGTGTTGATTTTGTCGTGACACCTACACGTCTGGCGGGTTTTCTATGGCTGGGTGCCCTTCCCAACACCAACCACGTTTACAGTGTGTACTGGGAGGTTTTTACCGTGTTACCTACACGGCCACATTACAGCGTGCACTGTGTTTTTTGTCGTGACACCTACACGACCTCATTTGTTTCAGACTGGATGTTGTGGTACCAACATAACTTCACATTTAAGAGGTGCCTACAGACTGTAGGTTTCGCTTTGTACTTAGGCAAGGCGGGTCTTTTGTATAACTGTGTAGCGCCAAAGATCTCGGTCCAATGACATTGTCTTGGAGAGGTGTAAGTGTGTGAGGTCGGAATTTATCAATTCGTCCCAGGTTTTTCTGGGTCTGCCTACTCCGTGGCTACCATCTATTTTTATCGCCCTGCACTTTTTTATACAGCTGTCGTCTTTCATGCGCATCACGTGACCGTACCAACATAGTCTTCTCTCGAGTAAACAACATCTGATCCCTCTTATTCCTAATTTCTCCCTTAGTTTGTTTATGCTTTGCCGTTCACGTATATTACTATTACACATCCAGTGGAGCATGCAAGCTTCGTTCCTCTCCAGTCTGTGTATATCCTCTGCACACAATGCCCAGGTCTCACTGCCATGTAACATTGCTGATCGAATGCAGGCATCATACAGCCTGCCTTTCATTTTTAGAGAGAACCCTTTAGCGGCCAACTTTTTCCATCCCGTTCTGACTCTAGCTACTGTACTTTCAGAGCACCCTCCACCACTGCTGATTTTGTCACCCAGGTAACGGAAGCTGTCCACTATTTCTGTAGAACCATCTGTGCAATGGAATGAGCTAGTATTTTGTGGGCACTTGCTGCTACTTATTGCACCAGAGCACCGGCCACATATAAAATCTATATTATATATATATATATATATATAATTGTTTCTACTTTTGGCACAAGGCCATCAATTATTCCAGTGCATTACTGGTACTTTATTTTATCGACCTCGTAAGGATGAAAGGCAAAGTCAACCTCGGCGGGATTTGAACTCAGATCGTAAAGGGACGTAACTATGCTGGAAAGCATGGTGTCTGACCCTCTACCGATACTGCCAATCCACCGCCCTATAGATATATATAAAATATATATATATATATATATATATACACGTTGGGTATGGAAAGACTGGAAAATTGGGGAAGCAGAGACCAAACCCTTTAGCTAAGAGAGAAGCTAGATGACAGATATAGGCAGCCATTTTATCCACATTGGAATGTCCATAATAACACATTACTGACAATTTCTTTCTTTATTCTCCAGTAGCGTCCTGTAAATCTAGTCCATCTCTCTCAGATGGTATGAGAGATTGCAGGTAGATGGCCATAAAGTTGCCCTTTTTTTTTGGTTTTGTTTGTTGCCGATAAAATGATTGATATATAATTAATATTAATTGAGATTTTATGAAATATAATGGAAATCATTGCTAATATTTTCTCAATTTCTAGGTGACATCATTGTGGCTGTGAACAATAAACCTTTGACAAAAATTAAGGGTAACAATTGGGAGTTGATTACAGAGAATGATCATGTGACTTTATCAGTGATTCCAACTGGTGAACGAGGTGAGGATCAGCATTTATTGCAAAGCCCAGAAATCAAAACTTCAGTAAAACTATTTTCTAAGGTAAAATTCTTACATCTAAAATCATTCATATTCATATTTCTATATTTATTGGCCAAATTAACTCACATTTATTTTACATGAACTCATAATCCTTTATTTACTGCTATATATATTTCTATGATAGCCATTGAATGGCTATGACCTCATCAGGCAGTTAGTCAGTTCTTAGATATGCCAGCTCTGTGTTTATAGTGTTGATGGTATCAGAACCTTGGGACATATTTATTGGGACATTATTATTATACTGAATCTCCATCGTAACTACAAACTATGAGTGTTGAGTGCTTTCTCCCGCTTACTCCTGTTTTTACCAAACAATCTCTTTGGAACATATGTATACACACACACACACACACATATATATATATATATATATATATATATATATATATATATATATATATATATATATATATATATCATCATCATCATCATCATCATCATCATCATTTTACGTCCGCTTTTCCCTGCTTGCAAGGGTGGGACGGGAACTGATTCTGGCTTGATTTCTACAGCTGGATGCCCTTCCTAACACCAACCTCATTTACAGTGAGTGCTGGGTGCTTTTTTGTCGTGGCACCTCCACGACCACTTTGCAGTGGAGTGATAAGGACCCCAGTCCCTATCATCTCATTTCTACAGCTGAGTAAACTGGAGCAATGTGAAATAAAGTGTCTTGCTCAAGGAAACAACACATCACCCGGTCTGAGAATTGAACTCACAACCTTTCGATTGCAAGGCAAATGCTCTAACCTCTAAGCCATGTGCCTCCATATATATATATATAAGCACCCATGTGAAGCGCCAATCCAGAGAGAGGAAGCACACACACACCCCTGCAAAAATCGACCCTTCTCTACGAGTGTTGACAAATGCCCAAAACTCCGAGTTGGTACCATCAATGTAAGCACAATGAAAGGAAGAGCAGGAGAAATCGTAGAAATGCTAGAGCGAAAGGAAATTGATGTATGCTGTGTGCAAGAGACTAGATGGAGAGGAGAGTCTGCTAGAGTCCTTGTAGGAAAAAGTCGGTGCTACAAATTTTTCTGGGTGGGAAATGACGATGGGATGGGTGGTGTAGGTATACTACTAGCTGACAAGTGGGTAGATAAAGTAATCTCAGTGTACAGGGTAAATGCAAGAATCAATAAACTCAGACTAGTCCTGAATAAAACAATTACCACAATAATATCAGCTTACGCACCCCAATCGGGGTTGCCAGACGAACTTAAGGATAGATTTTACGAGTCCCTAATGCACACTACTGCTCTAACAAACGACAATGACTTCCTAATCATCGCAGGAGATGTTAACGGACACGTAGGTAAACACTGTGACGGCTTCAATAGAGTCCATGGAGGCCATGGGGTTGGCACAAGAAATGAAGAAGGATTCAGACTTCTAGAATTCTGCGACGCCAATGACATGTCGATGTGTAACACAAACTTCAAAAAACCCGACAACCACCTGATCACCTATAGATCAGGGGAGCATTCTAGTCAGATAGATTTTATCCTCATCAGAAGACGTGACAGATGGACGGTCATAAACACAAAAGCCTTCCCTAGTGAGGAATGTACCTCCCAACATAGCTTAGTTGTCAGCGACCTCACAGTCAGAACTAGACGAACCTGGAAACAGAGGCCAACCTGGAGAAGAAAGATCTGGAAGCTGAAAGACCCCTCAGCCAGTAACAGATTTAAAGATATTTTACTCAACGCCTACGACAGTAAAGAAGAACAGATAGAGACATTCAATGTAGAAGAGCACTGGGAGTTCCTAAAAAATAACTTACTAGAGGCGACAGATGAGGTCTGTGGCTGGAGTAAGACCACAAGCAGGAGGAGAGTGATTTGGTGGTGGAACAATAAGGTAGATGAGGCAGTTAAGGCCAAGAGACAGGCATAGAAAGAATGGAAGAACGGGGGGAGCAGGGTACATTACATAGAGACCAAGAGGGAAGCTAGGCGACAAGTATACTTAGCTAGGAGGGAAGCAGAGGATAGAAAATTCAAGTATGTTTTGCAACGTGAGGACCAGAAACAGGAGGTGTTCAAGATTGCGAGGCAGTGTGTCAGAGAGAATTGTGATGTCATTGGAGAGAAGTGTATCCGGAATGATAAAGGTGAGCTTGCCCTCACAAGTGCTGAGAAGAAAGATGCATGGAAGAGTCATTATGATAGATTACTAAATGAGGAGAATGCATGGGAAGAAGAGACCCTACTCCAAGTAGACCCTATAGAGGGGCCAGCAGTACAAGTCAGCAGCAGCGTAATAAGTAAGGCAATCAAAGATATGAAGATGGGGAAGGCAACCGGTCCATCGGGTATAGCTGCCGAGATGCTGAAGGCATCTTTGGTCTGTAGGTCACACTATAACCACACGTATTGTTAACCAGGTAATACTAGAAGGTGTCATACCAAAAGATTGGTGCAGTAGCATCATTGTCAACTGCTACAAAGGTAAAGGTGATGCATTCGATAGAGGAAACTATAGAGGTATAAAGCTGATGGACCAGGTCATGAAAGTAACAGAAAGAGTTATAGCACAGTTGATTAGGGACCGGGTGAAACTAGATGAGATGCAATTTGGGTTTGTACCAGGAAGAGGCACCACTGATGCCCTCTTCCTTGTGAGGCAGTTACAGGAAAAGTACCTAGCTAAAACTTAAGCCACTCTACTACTGGCATTCGTCGATCTTGAGAAAGCCTTTGACAGAGTTCCACGTGCTGTAATCTGGTGGGCTCTTAGAAAACTAGGAGTAGTTGAATGGCTTGTGAAAGCGGTACAAGCCATGTATAGGGGAGCAGTCAGCAAAGTTAGGATTAGCAATGAGTATAGCGAGGAATTTAGCGTACAGGTTGGGGTCCACCAGAGCTCTGTTCTTAGCCCCCTCCTGTTCATCATAGTCCTGCAGGCAATAACGGAGGAGTTTAAGACCGGATGCCCATGGAAACTCCTGTATGCTGATGACCTCGCACTTATAGCTGAATCTATGGTAGAACTAGAGAAGAAATTCCAAACTTGGAAGCAGGGACTAGAAAGAAAGGGTCGCAAAGTCAACATGACAAAGACTAAGGTCCTTGTAAGTAGATGAGAAGACAGAACCCAGATCCCCTCAGGGAAATGGCCTTGCTCAGTATGTAGGAAAGGTGTAGGTAGGAACTCCATTCTCTGCCCCAAATGCAAACAATGGGTACACAAGAAATGTAGCAGGATTTCAGGAAGCTTAATTAAGAATGTAGGCTTCACATGCAGCAGCTGTGCTGGGACAGCAAGCAGCCACAAGAAACAAGTACCACCAATCTCTGGGAGGGCTCTGTAGAGACAGTAGACAGCTTCTGCTACCTAGGTGACCGAATTAGCAGCGGAGGTGGGTGTTCAGAAAGTACAATAACTAGGGTAAGAACGGGATGGAAGAAGTTTAGGGAACTGCTAGCTGCAAAAGGCTTCTCCCTCAAAATGAAAGGCAGACTGTATGATGCGTGTATCCGAACAGCAATGTTACATGGGTGCTGAAGGTGGAAGACTTACGTAGATTAGAGAGAAATGAAGCCTGCATGCTCCGATGGATGTGTAATAGTAATATACGCGAACGACAAAGCATAAATGAATTGAGAGAGAGACTGAGCATAAGAGGAATCAAATGCTGTGTGCAGGAGAGGCAGTTGCGTTGGTATGGACATGTGATGCGTATGAAGGATGACAGCTGCATAAAAAGGTGCAGAGCACTAGAAGTCGATGGAAACCGCGGAGTGGGGAGACCCAAGATGACCTGGGATGAGGTGATAAAAGCCGACCTTACCCAATTACACCTCTCAAAGGTGATGACACATGACCGTGACCTCTGGCGTCACGCAGTAATACAGAGTACCCGACCTCCCATGGGTACAAGCTGAAGCATATAGACAATATGCCCCCACACCCACCCACTGCAAGGTGGTCGTGGAGGTGCCACGGCAAAAAAGCACCCAGCCCACACTGTAAAGTGGACGTGTAGGCGCCACAAAAAAGCATCCAGCACTCACTGTAAATGAGGTTGGTGTTAGGAAGGGCATCCAACTGTAGAAATCAAGCCAAATCAGTTCCTGTATAAGCAAGGCACGGTCAGCCGACCAGACACTGCCCACAACAGGACAACCTGTCTAACCCATGCTAGCATGGAAGAACGGACGTAAAACGGTGATGATGATGATGATATATATATATATTGCACATTTACATGAATAGTCTGTTGGCCATTTGATTCTAGTTGTAATTTTTTCATGTATTTATCTCCATTGGTTGAAAGACACCCATATATTTTCCTGCCTATTCTTTGTTTTGTTATCATCTCACACACAGAGATATTGAGCATGCTTCATCAAGCTTACGGCAACGAAGCAATGCACAATATTTTGAGTGGCATGGACACTTCAAAAGCAGAAGAACATCCCTGGAAGATGTCAAGCTATCTGGAAGACCTGCCATAATTATATATATATATAACATTAAGAAAGATGCTGATGTTACATGGATAAATGATTTATGTGACATCAGCAGCTTTCTTAATATTATTATACTGAATCTCCATCATAACTACAAACTACGAATGTTGAGTGCTTTCTCCCGCTTACTCCTGTTTTTTACCAAACAATCTCTTTGGAACATATTTATATACACACACACACACACACACACACATATATATATATATATATATATATATATACACACACATATGTATATATATATATATCATCATCATCATCATCATCATTTAACATCCATTTTCCATGACGGGTTGTCCCATTAGAGGCAAGTTGGGTGACCATGTCTTACTCATATAGAACTATTTCTTGTTAGGTTTCTATGGCTGGATGCCCTTCCTAATGCCAACCACATTTACAGTGTATGCTGGGTGCTTTTTGTCATGACACCTACAAAATCACTTTACAGTGTGAGCTGGATATATTTTGTTCATAGTGTTAGGGTGGTGTGGGCAGGGGGGTGTTGGGTATAGTGGTTAAGAGGTGCCTATTAAATGTATGTTTGAGCCTGTGCGCATGGGACAGTGTGTCTTCTGTATTACTGTGTAACACCAAAGATCTCGATCCCGTGTCATTGTCTTTAAGAGGTTCAGTTGCGCAAAGTCAGCTTTTATCACATCGTCCTAGGTCTTCCTGGATTTTCCTGGGCCTTCCTGGGCCTTCCTGGGTCTTCCTACTCCATAGCTTCCATCAATTTTGATCGACCTGCACCTTTATATACAGCTGTCATCCTTCATATGCATCACATGACCGTACCAATGCAATCTCCGCTCTAGCATACTGCCTCTTATCCCTCTTATCCCTCTTATCCCTCTTATACCCAGTTTTTCTCTCAGTTCATTTATGCTTTGCCATTCGTGTATATTACTATTACACATCCATCAGATGTGTAATAGTAATATATATATATATATATATATATATATATAAATCAGGATGGATTCAGGATGGATTCTAACTAGTTTGAAACTAGTTAGACCATTACTAACCAGCATACTCAATACTTGGGGTAGTAGAGCGTAGTTATATATATATATATATATATATATATATATACGTATATGTGTGTGTGTGTATATAACATGTTTTTTTATCCAAAAACATGATTTTCATTTCTTCCTCTTCTCACTCTTGTCTATCTTTCAAATATTATTTCAGTTGTGCAAATATTTTGATGATGACTATAAGAAAGAGTTGGCATTAGCTAATATTCTAAAGGATTACTCTGAAGATGGAGATATATTTAAGATGTGTATTGCATTGGACAGTATATTGAAGAAACCACAAGAAAGGAAGTTCTTGAAATACATCTGGTGATACTCCTATTCTTCAATTCTCCTATTCTCCTATTTTCTTTTTTTACTATTCTCCTATTTTCCTATTCTCCTTTTTTTTTATTCTCCTATTTTCCTATTCTCCTATGTCCTATCCTCATATTCTTCAATTCTCCTATTCTCCTATTATCTTATTCTTCTATTTTCCTATTTTTTTTTTTTTCTATTCTATTTCATTTTTTTTAATCATTATTTTTACTGAGTTCAAAACCCGCCGAGGTTAACTTTGCCTTTCATCCTTAAGGGGTCGATAAAATAAAGTACCAGTAATACACTGGGATAATTGCTGGCCTTGTGCCAAAAGTAGAAACAATTATTTTTTCAATTTCTAGGTTAAGAAACACATCATAAAGATTCCATCATGCTTTGTTTTGTTTTTTTAGATGAGTGCAAACATAAACATAGACATGAATATTGGTACATTCACATATACATATATATCATCACCAGCATTTTTATGTATGTCTGTTTTTGTATGTTTGCATGGGTTAGATGGGTCCTCTTCAGCACAGCTATCACTTCACTTGCCCTTTACACACACACATATATATATATATATATATATATATATATATATATATATATATATATATATATATATATATATTAAGAAGTGTGCTAGCAGACAAAGTGTATGATAAAGTTATATCTGTATAAATACAGAGTGTGTAACTAAGATTGCAACAATGTGTTTATAAAAGGGGTCAGGTTAGAGATATTAAGAACTCTCTGCTAAAAATAGAAAACTACCTCTCAAAAAATAATTAAGAAATAACAGTGATTTGGATACTGGGCTATACAGATATTAGAGGAAATAGGAAAGCAGGCGAATTAGCAAAAGAATGAGCACAAATAAAAATAATAGATATAGACTACATCCCAAATTTTTCACAGGTAAAATCATTTAGCAAACAAATAATTAGTCAAGGGTGGGAAACATTTTGGGACGAATCCAGAGATAAGCTCACAAATTTCAATCCCCCACATTCTCAACCAGATTTGACAACATTCAAAACTTATCGATCATTGAGTAATGCAAATAAAAAAAGATTATGCTGGTGTCAAACTGGACTTATACCTTTGAACTATATTCTATTAAGAACAGGTCATAAAGATTCACCTCTCTGTTTTTGTGGTGACTTTCCAAAAACTCTTTGGCACTATTTGTTCCAATGTAGAAACTATCAGTCTGAGAGAGAAGCCATGTTGAAACCAATCTTTAAAAAACTACCAGGATTAGAAGTTCAATATATGATTACATGTCTACCAAATATAAACAAAATCTTTGAGTATATGGAAGTTAGGAAAAGATTCAACAAGAGAAACTTCTAGCTGTTTTACAGCTTCCCTTGTTTCCTATTTTCCTTTTCGCTTTCTTAGGCATAATCTGCCTCCCATGGGCCTTCAATGTTTGAAATGTTATTTTTGTTATTTTATTTTTCCCCTTTTCTCTATTTTTCCTATTTTTCTTTTAGTTTTTTTCTTTTCTTTTTTATTACTTGTCTCACTAGCTCATTTTGGTTACCAACTGTAAGGAGTACTTGATACTTCCCCTAGTCTGTCATGGCTTACTTGCTCTATACAGATGTTTAAATTGAATAAATAAATATACACATTTTTTAATATGTAGACATGTAAACATGCCAGAAAATAGGAATTTTCCTGTATATATTTCAAAAAGAAACTAACAGAGGGTGGATAGATTTGAAATTCTTAGAAATACAAAAAATAACTGTAATTATAGTTGACTGCTACAAATGATAACTTAGAAAATCAAGTAAAAGACCCTTATTGATGGGGAAAAAAAGGTAGCGAGCAAAGAAGAAGAAGAAGAAGAAGAAGAAGAAGTTTTAAAATATCATCACAGCATTGTATAAGATGCACCTCTTCTTTCAAAGAAAACTATTGTTACACTTATTTAAACATTTTTTTTAAATCTGAATATCACTTTATTTTAATAACTACTTTACTTATTTATTCTTCAATTCTCTTTCAGGCCTTTCATTCCTGCAGAACAGCAAGAAATATTTGAACCATTAATGAAGAAAAAACACCTTTATTGTAACTGTTCCCACCAAATTTACTTCCCCAATAAAAAGTACATCACTTTGTAAGTACTTCTATTTCCTTTAGTAAATCTCTCTATCTTACACAACTCCCTGTTCTCAACTGTCACCTTATCATATTTCTTTATCTTTCTGTACATAAACACACATAGTCACCGAATTGGCAGAGTAGTTGGAACATCAGATAGAATGCTTTATGGTATTTGTTCTGGCTCTCTGTTCTCTGAGTTCAAATCCCACCGAGGTCAACTTTGCCTTTCATCCTTTCATGACCAAAAAAAAAAGTACCAGTCTAGTACTGGAGTCGATTCTTCCTCTATATCTCTTTCTCATTTCCTCTCTCTCTCACTTTCTATCTTTCTCTGAAAGAAATCTAGAGTAATCAATACGGCACCCATACATATATAAACACACACTGGTTGGCAATTTAAGCTGAATGAGTGTTTCTTGTGATAATTTTAATCATAAATATTCCAGTTGTTTCATCATATAGTGTAAGTGGCTGAGTATTCCACAAACACTTGTAGCCTTAACACATTAACATAATCAATAAGGTCAGTTACAAGTGGTTACTGACCTTCCAGACAGGTCAGGAGTTCGTATCTTGCTTACATACAGTTCCAGGCTCTGCCAAGGGCATTATATTATGGCACCAGCACTAGAGAGGTTATCATGTCTTTGACACAACTGTCTAAATTTGAAATCTGCTCTTGTTAGTTGTTATCATTGTCACCATCATTATCATTATTTTACATCCATTTTTTATGCTGACACGGATTAGACAGGTCATCACTGTCCAAGACAATAGGCCAAGGTGCTATGCAGTGAAATCAAACATAGAATCATGTAGTTGCAAAGTGAACTTATTAACCACACAACCGTAACTGTGTCCATTCGAGGTAGAAAACACTTGAATGATTTTCCTTTAATTTTCTCAGGGCTTGTTCTCATCACTGCAATATTAATTAATCAGTCAATGTGTGTGTTACAGTGCTTCAGCTGCTTACAATAGGACATTAAAACCTTCCTCTGGTACTTAAAACTAGATGAACTCATCAAGTGAGATCTTATCTTAACTATAGAAGGGTGATAGATTTACAGAATCAGTAGAACATTGCTTTGCAGTATTTAGTAACGACTTTCTATGTTCTGAGTTCAAATCCTGTCAAGGCCAGCTTTGCCTTTCATCCTTCTGGGATCGATTAAATAAATTACAAGTTAAATACTGGGGTCGATATAATCAACTTTCCTTTTCTTTCAAATTGCTGAGCTTGCGCCAATGCTAGAAAGAATTATCTTGGCTATAGAAACCATACAATGACTGTGGTTGTATGAACTGATGATCTTTTGGCTACTTAGTTGGTTTCCAACAATGAGATATCAACTGATAATCAATGAACTGGGTGTTCACCACACAGGCAAATTTATGAGCCTCTATGTGATTGCTCAACGAGCTAGAAATAGCAACCAAATCTCTCTAAAATTATACTCCAGACAGAAAATAAGTAGTAGCTGCCATTTGGTGTAAAAGTAACACAACTTGATTGGAATTCAAGAGATACAGAGTTCAATAATTCTCTGTAGTGACTGCTGGCCACTTATTTTCTGTCCCTTAAGGTATTTAACTTGATTTCCTAAGTATTGGTAGAGTGTCAGACACCATGCTTTGTAGCATAGAGTTACGATCCTTTATGTTCTGAGTTCAAATACTGCCGAGGTTCAAATACTGCCTTATGGGGTTGATAAATAAAGCACCAGTAATGCACTGGGGTCGATTTAATCGATTTTCCCTTCCCCCAAAATTGCTAGGCTTGTGCCTAAATCAGAAACCATTATTATTGTAGTGAATCTGTGTTTTGATATCAACATTTCAAATTTCATATTTTTAAAAACTATATTTCATGGGTGGATTCGCAGTATCAGTAGAGGGTCGGATGCCATGCTTTGCAGCAAAGAGTTATGGCCCTTGTCATTCTGAGTTCAAATCCCGCCGAGGTTAACTTTGCCTTTCATCTTTACGGGGTCGATAAAATAAAGTACCAGTAATGCACTGGGTAATTGCTGGCCTTGTGCCAAAAGTAGTGAATCTGTGTTTTGATATCAACATTTCAAATTTCATATTTTTAAAAACTATATTTCATAAAAAATTGCAGGCATTGTATATTATCTCAAATTATAAGTAACATTTGTAATTCTGTGTGTTACATAATATCTTTCTATTCCTGACAGAAACATACGAATAACATGTGCAAATGATCCTCTAGGATTTGTCCTAAAAGGAAGTGAGCCAGTTCACATAGAATGGTTAGAACCAGGAGGAGCTGCTGAAATAGCTGGTATTTTACCTGGAGACTTCATTATGGAAATTAATGACATTGATACAAGGTTAGTAAGGAAAGCTATGAGAGTAATGTAATATTTTTTCTGCTTTGATTAAGCTTTAACTTTCTCATATGTATATATATATTTCTCCAAAATGGCTGACTGAATAGACATGTTTTTCTGAAAGAAATTTTTTTTTCCATTCCTTCCTCTTCTCACTTTCTATTTCATCTTTTATCTCTCATTCTCTATTCTGATAAAACATTTTCTCTACTATATCAAGCATTAAACTAATATATTTCTTCATTGTACTGTGCTGTTTAGTTTGTTAATTCTGTTTAATTTTTGCACACACACACACACATATATATACACACACACAGTATATATATATGAAGGCGCATGGCTTAATGGTTAGAGCATTGGCCTTGCAATCGAAAGGTTGTGAGTTCAATTCTCAGACCGGGTGATGTGTTGTTTCCTTGAGCAAGACACTTTATTTCACAGTGCTCCAGTTTCCTCAGCTGTAGAAATGAGATGATAGGGACTGGGGTCCATATCATTCCACTGTAAAATGGACGTGTAGGCGCCACAGAAAAAAAGCACCCACCACTCACTGTAAATGAGTTTGGTGTTAGGAAGGGCATCCAGCTGTAGAAATTAAGCCAGAATCAGTTCCCGTCCCACCCTTGCAAGCAGGGAAAAGCGGACGTAAAATGATGATGATGATGATGATGATGATGATGAGATATATATATATATATAAATAAGTAAATATATATATATGTTTGATGTGTATAGTTAGATGTAAGTGTATTCATGTATTAAAGTGTTTATATATATATATATATATATATATATATATATACACATAGACAGGAGTATGTATATATGTGTGTGTCTATACGTGTGTATATAAAGATAAGTTGAGTATGAAAATGTATACACATGAATGCGTATGTATGTACATATATATATGTATATATATGTGCATGTATATATGTATGTAAGTATGAGCATGTAAGTATGTGTATGTGAGTATATGTATTTTGTAGAGGTGTGCATATATGTTTGTGTGTGAATGCGTGGGCGAAAGGATACGTACACTTGAAAGAAAAATTTAAGTCTGAATGTTAATTAAGTGCAAACACAAAACCAACCATGCATATCTATACTATCTCTAATCCTTCTATAGATTTAGAAAAATAACCAACGCCAAATAAAATATTCTATAAAAATGTCAAAACAACAGATGGGAATCTAATTACTCACTGCTACCAAAAATTCTCACTGCTATCAAAAAACCACTCCCTTAACTATTCTTCTAACAACTTCACCCCTCCCTCCTAATATTCTCTATAAAAACCAAACAGGTTCTCAATAAAATTATTCTGATGAAATGACAGTTGATAATAACATTGAAATATTGAATGTCTGCATAACTAATACTTTGTAGATAGCAGCTGTTTTCAGGTTATGTAACTGTTATTGAAACACGTGTCAATAAATTCATTTTAACTAAACTGTATCCATTTAAATCCTTCTATATATATATATATATATATATATATATATATATATATATATGATGATCATCATCATATATATATATATGATGATGATGATCATCATCATCATCATAAAACAATTATAAAGCAATGAACTATCTACCTACGCCTGTTTTTTATTGTTCTATGCACACACACACACATATATATATATATATAAAATGAAAGCAAAAGAGAAAGAGTATGTGAATGATAATCATACACCAAAAATACTAAGAGAACTGCCATAGAGCAAGTATTATATGGTAATTCTAAATGTATAGCCTGGAATGAATGTGTATCTTTCTAGAACAATGACTCACGAACAAGTGGTGAAGATCCTCAAAAAATGTGGGCCAGCACCAATGTTACAGATTGAACGACATCCAGTAATGGCTGAGAAATGTAATTATTATAACTTCTGTACTCCATCTGCTCTCCTGTCATTTCTCCTCCTCCTCTTTATCTTTATCCTATTCCTCTTCCTCCACTGCTGTCACTAACAACACCCACCCTCTTCTTCTTAAGCTGATTAATTTGAGGAGGAGAGGAGTGCCCTCCCCAGGTGCCATAGATGTGTCGGCTAGTTTAGGATTGGTGGGGTACCTGAGTTGCCCCTGGGTCATTCACCAAACATAGTTTATTTTATATTTTTCATTGTTAAATTGGATTGAAGATGTCCAGTGATTTCAGAATCCTTGAGTGTGGTTTGCTGTCAAAGGCTTTTTTATAATCGACCCATGCAGAACTGAGATTTCTGTGTTTATTATGACAGTTCTCAAGGATCATATGATTAATCAAAAGTTGATCTTTGCAACCATATGAACCTCGTCGGCACCCTTTTTTGTTCAATGGGGAAAAGATTGTTCTCCTCCAAAAACACGTATGCTTTTTCCATGAGAATAGAGGTTAATAGTTTATAAGTGGTGGACAAGCAGGTTATGGGCCGATAGTTTTTTTGATCTTTGGTTTCGTTGTTCTTTGGTAGAAGGTAGGTAATGCCACTTGCTTTCCAATCAGGTGTTATTATTATTATTGGTAGTATTGGTAGAGGGTCGGACGCCATGCTTTCCAGCATAGTTACGTCCCTTTACGATCTGAGTTCAAATCCCGCCGAGGTTAACTTTGCCTTTCATCCTTACGGGGTCGATAAAATAAAGTACCAGTGAGGCACTGGGTAGTTGCTGGCATTGTGCCTAAAGTAGAAACAATTATTATTATTATTATTATTGTTGTTATTCCTTGAATCTCAGTCATTGATGTTGGTTAACTGGAAAGTCCGTTGGAATGAATATCAAGCCACTACCTGCAGCCTCAGATATTCAGGACATATCGGAGGGTTCTTGCTGTTCCAAGCAAGCATGCCTTTTGAAGCGTTCCAAAAAGCGTGAAGGGGCCGATTTTCTTTAACCATCCCTGGAAACTTCTGGAGATAGTCCCCAGTGCGCCTATGACAATCGGGATCACTTTGACTTCATGGCAGTTCCAAATCCTTTTCACCTCCCACTTTAGGTCCTGGTATCGGTTAATTTTCTCCCTCTCCTTCTCTTGCACTCTCGTGTCGAACGGGCAGGCCACATCCACAATCAGACACGATCTTTTTTCTTTGTCCACAACCACCAGGTCAGGTCTATTGTGTTCCAGTTTTTTGTCCGTCTGTATCCTAAAATCCCACAGCACCTTCACCTGATTGTTCTCCATCACCGCCTCCGGCCTATGCTCATACCATTTCTCAGAATGTGGTAAATTGTTTACTTTGCACAGGTGCCAGTGGATCACCCTGCCAATCACATCGTGTCTCCAGCCCTTATAGTGGGTCTGGGCTAGGTGTTTACACTCGGACACAATGTGAGCCACAGTCTCCTCTCTCTCTCCACAGATCCTGCACAGTGGGCTAGCCTCCTCCTTGTAAATATGGTGCTTCAACCACTTCGTTTTGAGGGCCTGCTCCTGCGCAGCCATTAGCATTCCTTCTGTAGCCTTTTTGAGGTCTCCTCTTCTCAACCAGTTCCATGTCTGTGGATCTCTAAATTCAGTTTTCTCAAAGAAGGTACTATGAAGGGATTTTCCCTTAAGGCTGCTCTTCCTCCTTGATGTTATTTCCTCCTTGGACATCCCCTGGCCTACTGTCCCCTCCTTCAGTACAGTTTTGAGCATTGGCTCCTTACTATAGGTCACGTATTTGTATAGGTTGTTTTTCTCCATCTGAACACAGTCCTCTATGCTGATAAGACCTCTTCCACCCTCAGATCTCCTTAGGTAGAGTCTATCGACATCACTCCTCTTGTGGAACATGTTGTAGATAGTCAATAGCTTCCTAGTCTTCCTATCCATTTCTTTTTGTTCAGCAACATTCCATCTCAGAATTCCCGCACTGTACCTAATAATAGACACAGCTCGGGAATTTACTGCGCTTATGGCATTTCTGCTGTTCAGATGTGACTTCAATACGCTCCTTACTCTCCGAATGTATTCAGTTCTTAACAATTCCTTCATTTTTTTGTTCTTTATGCCATCAGCCTCCAGAACACCCAAATACTTGTATCCTTCCTCAGAGTCAATTTCCTTTATCATCTCACCTGTTGGTATCTGGATCCCGCTACTTCTGCTCAACCTACCCCTCCTCATCACAATGACTCCACATTTACCAATACCAAACTGCATACATATATCACTGCTGAAAATACGGACAGTGTCAACAAGCACATCCAACTCCTTCTCACTTTTCCCGAAGAGCTTAAGATCGTCCATGAAGAGAAGGTGATTGATGGTAAGCTCTCCCCTTCCCAACTTGTATCCTGCTCTCACTTTTCGCAGCATAATGGTCAAGGGCATTAGGGCAAGGATAAACAACAGAGGGGACAGGCTATCTCCCTGGAAGATACCTCTCTTGATCTTCACGCTTCCCAAGGATACTCCAGTTGATGTCAACTCTGTCTCCCAGGACCCCATACTCCTGCCCAGCAACTGTCTGATGTTATCTGCCACCCTGAAGATCTCCAGGCTTTTGGTGATCCAAGAATGAGGCACCATGTCAAATGCCTTTCTGTAGTCTATCCATCCCATGGCAAGATCAGTGTGTCTCCTCCTGCAATTCCCCATTACCATCTTATCAATAAGTAACTGGTCCTTTGTACCACGTGACTTCTTTCGGCATCCTTTCTGTTCGTCCGGTAACAAGTTGTTTGTGTGGAGGTGATGGTAGATTTCCTCAGACACAATGCTCGTCAACAGTTTCCACATTACGGACAGACATGTGATAGGTCTATAGTTGGTAACATCATTACCCTTGATTCGGTCTTTCATTATCAGAACTGTGGTACCTTTTGTCAACCACTCTGGCACCTCACCCGACACCAAGCAGTCATTGAACATGGCCGTCAGCTTCGGGTGGAGGGATGTTAAATGTTTAATCCAATACCCCTGCACACCATCTGGGCCTGGTGATTTCCAGTTGGTTAGTTTTTTGGCCTGCCCCTTAAGAGTTTCAACTGTGATACTCAAATCAGTTTGTTGTTGTGCCTGCTCACCGATCTCCCTCTGTACTGTCTCAATCCACCCTGCCTGGGCATTATGTCTAACATCCTGCTCCCATATTCCTCTCCAGAATGTTTTAGTTTGTTCCGCCCCAGGGATCAAGTCGTTGCCTCTTTCTTTCCCCTCAAGCTGTCCAAACAGCATCTTCTGGTTGTTGTCGAACATGCGGTTCTGTTTATACTGACTGACTCTGTTCTCGTATCGCCTGATTTTTGCACTCTTTGCTACAATGCGTTGCTTCAATTCCTCTATGATAATATTTAGCTTTTTACTCCTAGTTTTGTATTTTATTTCCAGTCTATTTTTAGTGCCTATGTTTTTTAGTGTCCCATTCAGTAGTGACTCAAGCTTTCCTATGTCATTTCTCATTTCCCCGATTTGCCCACTCAGTCGCTTCTTCCACCACGGAATTATTATTATTATTATTGGCGACCTACGTAGTAAATCGTATCATCGTGAGCTCCGCAAAGGTTTGTTATTTCCGTTTGTTATTTCCGTTTGTTAAAAATTGCCATTTATGGAAAATTTTATTGTTAACTGTTTATAAGCACACATACATTGTTTTCCGAAAAGGACACCCAAAAAGATTGGGGCCTTGTGCCCAAAATTTTAACTTTTATTATTATCAAAAAATTTCTTTGAAAAAAAAATGGCTAATTCCCCTCTGCACGAAGCAGCTGAAAGCCTTCCTCACAAAATAACACCTCACACCGACACCACCATTGTAAATGTTACTACGTTTGCCAACACAAAAAAAAATATAAGCAGTAGCAATATTTTAAATTTGTCTCAGGCAGACATTCATTTCCCGCCATTACCAATGACTGCAGGTGTTAAAGCCTCCACCACCACCACCGCGACAACCCCCACCCCCACCACCACCGCGACAACAGAAACAAAAGAAGAAAAAAATAAATTAACTCGTGACGTCGAAATGAAATCAAGCAAAATGGACTCTTCCGCACCAAAGACGAATGACGTCACCACCACCACAACTGAAACAAAAATTAAGATTAACACAAATAACGATAGCAACAACAACAACAATGACATTATAAAACCGACCGTCAGTTTCGCCATCGTAGCAAAACAATTCGAAGCGTTCACGGTAACTCAAGAAGATTTAGAAAATGCCAAACAAATGGTAAAGAAAGATGGGTACAGGGTCAGCCTCACCCCCCCCCCCCCCACCTAATAAAATGGAGCATCGGCGCCTATGCACCGTGTCGTATAGAACAATAAATGTAAAATCACGCCGAGTGGAACGGGCATCCGAGTCCCAAATCCAAAAAGCTTTGGGACATGTGTGGGCAAGAAAAACCCACATCAGACGTGGGCAAAAGTATGGAACCGTGGATGTGTTCTTTGAAACACCAGAGGAGGCTAGAGAACACTCCATGGCCCCATTAAAAAGTGACGACCTCACACTCGTCCCAAGCTATTGTGGCCAGAGACTCGTAAAGATCAGGGTGACCCACGTTCCACCAGCCATCGAAATTCCCTGGCTAATAGCGGCTGTCCTCGCCGGCATCGAAGCCAACACGAAAATAATAGCAGTAGCAAAAGAAAAGCAGGAAAACTGGTCCGGATCTGGGATGGAGCTCCTGATCCAAGCGGACCAAAAAAGCATTGAGGAGATCCCAGAGGTAATAGACCTCACTGACGGCAGCCACCTCACGGTAATTGTCGAGGGCAGAAGACCTAGGTGTGTCGTTTGTGGTGAAGGAACCCACCTAAGGGCTTTCTGCCCTCAGGCTAAAAGGTTGAGGCCACCTCTCCTACCCACCCCAGTGACACAACCATCAACACCACCAGTAGCAGAGATGGCAGCAACAACGGTAGCAGCAACAACAGAAGCAACTATAACAGCAACAACCCCAGCAACAGTAGCAAAACCAACACCACTACCACCACCAGCAAAACCAACACCACTACCACCCAACGCTTCAGAACTAGCACCAGCGCCTACACCATCCACCACACCACAACCAAAACTAACGGCTGTGGAGGATTTTCCACTCCCCGGCCTATCACAACTGGAGACAGATTGTGACGACGAGGAGTGGGAAACGATATCCGGAAAAAAAAAAGAAACCAAAAAAGAAAAAATTCTCTTCCTTCTCCCTCCAAAGACAAAATACAGAGGGAAACAAATAAACTAAGAAACAAAAAAGTTAGGACAGATATGCCACCATCCACACCAGCATCACCAACCCCATCAACCCAAACACCAACACCATCACCATCATTAACTCCAACACCACCATCACCTACACCACAAAAGTCACCAAAATGCGAAACAGAAACAAACCCACAACAAACGCAAACAAAACAAAACAACCAAAACGATACACACTACACAGCATTAAATTTGAACAACAAGCAATTATTACACTACATCCAACACAACACCAGCATCACAGAAAAAGACTACACAACAACCCCAAAATTCACACCACCTCCACACATACAAATCACTCGCATCACACAGAAAACGTACATGACACTAAAACAAAAATTCCCAAAAGACATCGGAGACTTCCGACAAGCACTCTCCAGGAGGATTTATAAGGACATCCTTCCTGAGGAGGCCACAAGCAGTGAAAAAGATGGAAAAACCGTCCTTCCCCTACGAGAAGTAAGGTAAGTGGTCTTTCCCATCTTTTCCACTCCTTTTCAACATGACCTCACTCAGAATAGGCAGCATAAATGCGCGTGGCTTGGGGTCGTCATGGAAGCAGGGCCACCTGCTCAACGACCTCAGGTCACTAAACATAGATGTAGTGGCCATCAGCGAGACCAGAATCTCCGAAGCACAGGCTTTCGCACCGATCTTCGGCGGCTACGATGTGTACGCATCTCCCAGCCGTCCGGGATCGGGGGGAGGAGTTGCTGTGCTTTTTCGGAGAGGTTTGGATCTTGCCATACGGGCCATCTTCCTGGACCCAGAAGGTAAGTTGGTGGTGCTGGACGTGACCAGCGGAGACGGGCAAGCTTTCAGGTTAGTGGCCGTCTATGCCCCGACAGGAGCAGGGCGGCCTGATTTCTTCCGGCGTCTGGAGACCTTTCTTGGAACGTCCCGCTCTTTAGTGTTAGTGGGCGACTGGAACGGGATCTTAGATGCACGCTGGGATTGTGTGGGATTAGTGGATAGAGAAGGAGGGTGCAAGAGTCTCACCAACCTGCTCAGACGTTTTGAACTGTCTGACAGGTACCGAATGGATTTCCCGAATGTACCAATGTGGACTTGGACAAATCGCATAGGGTCATCCAGATCATATCTAGATAGAGTATTTTGTAGGGAAATAGATAGGTCTAGCATAGGCTGTCCACAATTCAAGATAGTCAGCTACACGGACCACAAATTCGTGATCTCTGTGCTTGACTTAGATAGGCTTCATAGACGAGGACCCGGCTACTGGAAGCTAAACGCATCCTTACCAGCGCGCAAGGCCTACAGAGACCGGATTAGCGAACTAGTTAAGCGGGCGTTGACGGGGGCCATCGTCAACAACAAGTGGTGGTTTGCTCTGAAAAGAGCAATTAGAATAGAGTCCATTAGGTTTAGTAAGACTTTAGTAATAGAGAAAAATAGAGCAGAGGGAGAACTAGTTAGAAAATTAGATGAGGCGCTTAGCAAAGGCATCGCGACCGACGTACTTGCGGCGAAATTGGCCCTTGACCAATTCTTCAATGCAAAGCACGAAGGCTGCGTTGTCAGAGCTAGGGTGCGTGCTCTCAGACACGAGGGGACGAAAGCCGTTCAATGGGCCCGAGTGGCGGAGGCGCGTCGTGGCAACAAAGCCACGATCCGGTCTTTGGTGGACCACGACGGGCGCATGCTACTCGATCCCGGGCAAATGTGTGAAGCTTTTCAGCGACACTTCGCTCAACTGTTCGGGGGCAGTGGCGAGCCGGATCGGGGGATGGACTTTAGTGTCTACCTCGACGGACTGCCGCGGCTTTCGGCCACTGAGGCGAAGTGTTGCGAAAAGCCGATAACAACCGCTGAAGTACGGGATGCAATGACTAGTTGCACAAGGGGTAAATCGCCTGGTTTGGATGGTCTGCTCTATGAACTTTACGTACAAATGCCAAACTTGTTCGGAGGCCTCTTGGCGGACGTCTACTGCAACTGGCAACAGAACGGGAGAATTCCCAGCTCTGTGAGCCGAGGAGCGGTGGCGCTGCTGAGAAAGGATCCGAACAAGGGGGATAACATAGATAATTTTAGGCCCATAACTCTGCTAAACACAGAGTTCAAGATTTTGGCCAAGGTGCTAGCAAAGAGGTTGGCGCTTGTCGTTGGTGGTCTGGTGGGAGAGGCACAGACATGCGCCATTCCCGACAGATCCATCCACGACAACCTCCACCTCATGCGATACATCGTAGAGAGGGTAGCTAGGGAACCTGGCAAGGGTGGGTCTTTGATCAATTTAGATCAATCGAAAGCCTTCGATAGGGTCGACCATCGTTACCTAGCGGCAGTCCTGAGGGCGGCTGGCTTTGGGCCCGTCTTCAGAGGCTGGATCGCTGCCATGCACAGCGACATCTGCTCTGTAGTGAGAGTGAACGGTCACCTTTCGGAACCGTTCAACATCATGCGCTCGGTCCGCCAAGGATGTCCCCTCTCGTCCCTATTGTACGTATTGACTCTCGAGCCATTACTGCACAAACTGGAGACGTTGAGGGGGGTCCCGCGCGAACTAGAATGCGGAAGATCCGTGTCAGCATATGCCGACGATGTCACCGTAGTGGTGTCGAACGCCAAACACATCGAGGCGATCGGCACTACATTAAGAGAATACGAAGCGGTGACAGGAGCAATGATCAACCAGGAAAAGTCAGTGGGCCTGCAGCTCGGCACCTGGAGAGGCAGGTCCATGCCGTCCAACAGCGTCGTCGGGCGCTGGACGGACGGACCGGTTAAATTGCTAGCGGTCTGGTTCGGTCCAGACCTCCAGACGGACAAAAACTGGGACGAGGTGACGAGCAGGGTGGCTTCTCTCACCCAGAAATGGGCCGAGAGGAAGCTATCCCTGAAAGGTCGAGCGGAGGTGGCTAACGCGTACATCGCGTCCGTCATCTACTACCGCCTGACCGTCGTACCTTGTCCTAAGCCCCGCCTGACTGCGCTGGAGCGTTTGCTCTTTCGCTTCTTGTGGAAGGGACGCGCTCCGATGGTCAGGCGGTCCATCTGCTGTCAACACCTGCTACGTGGAGGGCTGGGCATGCCGTGGCTGATGATGCGCAGACACGCTCTCAGGGTACGACATCTCCACCTCTTCCTCGACGGTGATCAGGTGTGGTCGCCGTTTGCTAGACACGTTTTTCCCCAGCTCGTCTCCTTGACGGAGCTGCAGTCCTGGGTCAAGCGAAGACCGAGAGGGAGCGCTTGGAGACTGGAATGTTTTCAGGCGCTCACAGCCCTCGACCAATCGGGCAATGTGATCGGTGGAAACTCCACCTTGGCGTTCTATAGGGGATTAGTGGAGGGGAAGAGCGACGACGTACTTGGAGAAACTCTCGGCGTCGACGAAAATCAACTAGCCAATCTTTTCGGAAGGACTTTCGGGCCGGGGCCTATGGACAACTTCCAGAAATCCCTGGCCTGGCAGTGCTACCGAGGAGCTTTGCCAGTTCGGGATAAACTCTACAGGCATGGAGGTGCCGTCAGCCGGGCATGTCCGAGATGCGCGCAGGGCGACGAAACCGTCCTGCACGCACTCGTCCAGTGTCCGAGCATTGCTGACTTGTGGGTTTATGTCGAACACCTGCTGTCACGTGTAGGACGGATCCAGCTATCAGCTGAGTCCATCGTGAGGATTGCCCCGCCCCCTTCCTTTAGCCGGGAAGGGCAGGCAGTTTTTATCTGTCTGGTGGCCATGGCGAAAGAGATAGTATGGTGGACACGTTTGAAAGGGCTGAAGACGAGCACTTACCTCTTCGGTGATGCCCTGATTAACTTTTTCAAATTTCATTTGAAAAGGAAAATCAGGGTAGAGAGGGAAGTGCTCTCTTCCCAGCATTTTGTTGAAAGATGGGTGAGAGAAGCAAGTATGGCCCGAATGAATGGGCCTTCTCTGAGTATGTGTCTGTAAATTAAAGGTGGAAAACTGGGAGAGGGCACTTGCCCTGGTGGTCAGGGCCACTGTGGTCTTTTAATGGGCTTTCTCCACAAATGTCCCTCGGAAGTCTCCCCCCTATTGGGGAATTTTTCTTTGTTATTTTATTTCAACCTCTGTTTTTTTACACGCAGAAATGCCCATTTGTACTGTCCTGTATTGTCCTGTACTGTCCTTAATGTCTACTTTATGTAAACCCTTGTGGTTAATAAAGAAAACATTATTATTATTATTATTATTATTATTATTATTATTATTAAACAGCGGTGGATTGGCAGTATCGGTAGAGGGTCGGACGCCATGCTTTCCAGCATAGTTACGTCCCTTTACGATCTGAGTTCAAATCCCGCCGAGGTTGACTTTGCCTTTCATCCTTACGGGGTCGATAAAATAAAGTACCAGTAATGCACTGGGTATTTTCTGGCCTTGTGCCTAAAGTAGAAACAATTATTATTATTATTATTATTGTTCTTTGAGTCTCAGTCATTGATGTTATTTAACTGGAAAGTTTGTTGAAAGGAATATCAAGCTGCTACCTGCAGCCTCAGATATTCAGGATGTATCGGAGGGTTCTTGCTGTTCCCAGCAAGCATGCCTTTTGAAGTATTCCAAAAAGCAGGGCTGGACTAATCTTCTTTAACCATCCCTGGATACTCCTTGAGATAGTACCTAGTGCGCCTATGACAATCGGGACCACTTTGACTTCATGGCAGTTCCAAATCCTTTTTACCTCCCACTTTAAGTCCTAGTATCGGTTAATCGTGTCGAATGGGCAGGCCACATCCACAATCAGTCATGATCTTTTTTCCTTGCCCAAAACCACCAGGTCAGGTCTATTGTGTTCCAGTTTCTATTGTGTTCCGTCTGTATCCTAAAATCCCACAGCACCTTCACCTGATCGTTTCTATCACCGACTCTGGCTTATGCCCATACCACTTCTCAGAATGTGGTAAATTGTTTACTTTGCATAGGCGCCAGTGGATCACCCTGCCCATCACATCATGTCTCCAGCCTTTATAGTGAGTCTGGGCTAGGTGTTTACACTCGGATACAATGTGAGCCACAGTCTCCTCTCTCTCTCCACAGATCCTGCAGAGTGGGCTAGCTTCCTCCTTGTAAATATGGTGTTTCAGCCACTTCGTTTTGAGGGCCTGCTCTTGCGCAGACATTAGCATTCCTTCTGTAGCCTTTTTAAGGTCTCCTAGGTATTTACACTCGGATACAATGTGAGCCAGTCTTCTCTCTCTCTCCACAGATCCTGCACAGTGGGCTAGCCTCCTCCTTGTAAATATGGTGTTTCAGCCACTTCATTTTGAGGGCCTGCTCTTGCACAGCCATTAGCATTCCTTCTGTAGCCTTTTTAAGGTTATTATTATTATTATTATTATTATTATTATCATTATCATTATTATTGTTGTTGTTGTTCAATGAGTCCTGGTAGTGGAGGCATGACATGACAACAAATACAATCCGTTCTTTGGCGCACCACGACGGGCACATTTTTGTTAATCCCTAACAGATGCTTTCTACGTAATTTGAAAATTAGGTAGTAACATGTGCTTATGCTGTATTTGACTAAATAGAATTAGTCTGTTAGTTGGGTTTTTTAAATCCCAACTAACAGACTATTTCTATTTAGTCAAGTACAGCATAAGCACATGTTACTATCTAAATTATCAATGAATCAGATCGATATAATAATGATCTCTACTATAAGCACAAGGCCAGCAATTTTTTTTTTTGGGGGGGGGGGTCGATTAAATCGACCCCAGTGCATTACTGGTGCTTTATTTTATCGACTCCGTAAGGATGAAGGATAAAGCTAACCTTGGCAGGATTTGAACTCAGAACGTAAAGGGCCATAACTGTGCAGCAAAGCATGTTATCCAATGCCCAAACAACACTGCCAAAACTCCGCTTTCAGAGCTATATAATAATAATAAATGTTAAGAGCAAATAGACAAAATATACCTAATCTTTTCTTCTAAGTGCCAACCTTACAGAACATTTGTTCAGAGCTTCAATTATACAAGTTTAAACAATATATAAAAAAGGGTATATGTCAATTGAGATACTACTTGTATTTTGTACACATAAACAGAGTAATTTATAAGTAAATATACTTACTTCAAAATGGTAACATAGCTTATAATTCCTTATATGGATCTGTTTCATGAAACGCATAGAAAAGACACAAATCATTGATTTTAGTAATTAGTATTAATTACCAATTATCAATTTTGGTAATAAGCATCTTAAGACCATTATTTCATTCATCAGTATATATGTACAAAATACCAGTAGTTTCTCAATTGATATATACTCTTCTTTTATATAATGTTTAAACTTGTACACACACACACACACACACACACACACACACACACACACACACATATATATTTGCTATCCAACTCTCCAGTTCAGGTGAATTCATTATTTGAAACAACCAGCTTCATTACAAACACCAATGAAGAATCCTTTGATTGGATCATTGAGGAGTTCAACCCTTATCAAGACAATGAAGGCTTCACATTCAAACAAAAGGTATTTGGGAATACATTTGTTGTTTATTTATATTCTGGATGCCCTCCCTATCACCAACCACTTCACAGAATGTACGGGGAGCTTGGTTTCTATGGCTAGATGCCCTTCCTAATGCCAAACACTTTACAGCATGTGCTGAGAGCATGGTTTCTATGGTTGGATGCCCTTACTATCACCAACCACATTACAGCATGTACTAGGAGCATGGCTTCCACAGCTGGATGCCCTTACTATCACCAACCACATTACAGCATGTACTGAGAGCATAGTTTCTACAGTTGCTTGCTCTTCCTATCAGCATACCTGGAAGCATACCTGGAAGTGCTATAGCTGGTCAGTTGGTCAGTTGGTTTGTTAAGTGGACAGTAATAATAGGTTTGGTATGTGAAAGAAAGAGCTTTATCATTTTGAAGGAACTGAGCCAAACTGGAAATGAACTGGAACTAGATTAGTCTAGGCCACAGTAAACTGGACAGAGCTGGTTGGTGTTGATGCTGTACCAAATCAAATAAATGTATGTAATTAGGGAGTAATGGCTGTTGTAATAATTGTTTCTACTTTTGGCACAAGGCCATCAATTATCCCAGTGCATTACTGGTACTTTATTTTATCGACCCCGTAAGGATGAAAGGCAAAGTCAACCTCGGCGGGATTTGAACTCAGATTGTAAAGGGACGTAACTATGCTGGAAAGCATGGTGTCTGACCCTCTACCGATACTGCCAATCCCTAATAATGAGTAATAACAAGTAATAACAAGAATGTTTTAAGTCCAAAAAAACAAAATAATTGATAGTTAAGATTCTGAGCAATAGTTGGTTTAGTGGTTAGAGAGTTGGATTCACAATCGTGAGGTCGTTAGTTCAATTCTTGGCCCAGATGATGTGTTGTGTCCTTGAACAAGACACTTTATTTTCATGCTGCTCTTTCTGCCAGGAGTTGTGACTGGTAATAATAATGATGAAATTATTGTGTACAGTGCTCAGGTGCACTACAACAGAAAAATATGGAACGCTTCACGAATTTGTGTGTCATCCTTGCACATGGGCCATGCTAATCTTCTCTGTATCATTCCAATTTTAGAATATGTACTGCCATAGCTGGTAGATAGTATCAGCAAGGGAAAGACCAATGGAAACATTGTTTCCTTGGTCTGATTTGACGAGGTCCAGCCCTCTAAGCAAGCTAATGAGGTCTGGGATCTTGTCGATCGTTCAGAGTGAACAATAGTTAATTTTTATCAAACTGCAATCTACATTTTCAGATGGAATATTTATTAACAGCACTTGAACGAAGATTATTGTTGTTATACTTTTTCCAGTATACTAACTCCAGGTAATACACATTTCTCATATAAAATTGTTTTTTTTTTTTTTGTTTTTTTTTTGTTTTTTGTTCAGTTATTCTTTTCTTCTGTATTTATTTACTTAAGATTTTTTTGTATATTTGTTTTTATTCTTCTCTGTTAAACACTATTGAATTTTTTGAATTTTTACCTAGCAGTTACTCTCACTATAGTAGTCTGAGTTATAGAATCATTCATCTTAGTTAAATAAATTGGTAAATATAGAAGAAATTCACTGTGAGTGGTACCATAGGTTTCATTTGACGGAAAATGTTTCTTTACAAAACTGAATGAAATACATTTCACATCATCATCATCATCGTTTAACGTCCATCTTCCACGCTAGCATGAGTCTGGACGGGAGTTGTCCCACTTGAGGCAAGATTGGTTGTCTTGCTCAGGACTGTCTGGCGGGTTTTCTACGGCTGAATGCCCTTCCTAACACCAACCATGTTTACAGTATGGACTGGGAGGTTTTTACCGTGTTACCTACATGGCCACATTACAGCGTGGACTGTGTGTTTTTTTGTCATGACACCTACACAATCTCATTTCTTTAGGACTGGATGTTGTGGTACCAACATAGCTTTACAATCGAAAGGGGTGGTGTAGATGGCGGTGGGGGTAGTGGGGCGCGGGTGTATTTTGGTTAAGAGGTTCCTACTGACTGTAGGTTTCACTTTGTACTTAGGCAAGGCGGGTCTTCTGTATTACTACGTAGCGCCAAAGATCTCGGTCCAGTGACATTGTCTTGGAGAGGTGTAAGTGTGTGAGGTCGGATTTTATCAAGTCATCCCAGGTTTTTCTGGGTCTGCCTACTCTGTAGCTACCGTCTATTTTGATCGCCCTGCACTTTTTTATACAGCTGTCATCTTTCATGCGCATCACGTGACCATACCAACGTAGTCTTCTCTCGAGTAAACAGCATCTGATCCCTCTTATTCCTAATTTCTCACTTAGTTCGTCTATGCTTTGCCGTTCACGTATATTACTATTACACATCCAACGGAGCATGCAAGCTTCGTTCCTCTCCAGTCTGCATAGATCCTCTGCACACAAGGCCCATGTCTCACTGCCATGTAACATCGCTGTTCGTATGCAGGCATCATACAGTCTGCCTTTTATTTTTAGAGAGAACCTTTAGCGGACAATAGTGGTATAAGCTCTCTGAACTTTTTCCATCCCGTTCGGACTCTAGCTACAGTACTTTCGGAGCACCCTCCACCACTGCTGATTTTGTCCCCCAGGTAACGGAAGGTGTCCACTATTTCTATAGAACCATCTGGGCAATGGAATGAGCTAGTATTCTGTGGGCATATGCTGCTACTTATTGCACCAGAGCACCGGCCACATATAAAATCTATATTCTTAGTTACCTTACCTGTGATCCCACTACATCTTTTATGAACCCATACTTTGCATTTGGGACATAAAATGGAGCTTCTGTCTACTCCTTTCCTACACACTGAACATGGCCATTTCCCAGATGGGACCAGTGCCCTATTCTCCTTCCTACATATTAGGACTTTAGTCTCAGACAAGTTAACTTTAAGGCCTTTTGATTCTAGGCCATGCTTCCATGTTTGGAATTTCTTCTCTAGTTCAGCCATTGATTCGGCTATGAGCGTTAGATCATCTGCGTATAGAAGTTCCCATGGGCAGCCAGTCTTGAACTCCTCCGTTATAGCTTGGAGGGTGATAATAAATAGGAGGGGGCTAAGGACTGAGCCCTGATGAACACCAACTTTTATGCTAAACTCTTCACTCTATTTGTTGTTAATTCTAACCTTGCTGACTGTTTCTTTATACATGGCTTGTATAGCTCTCACAAGCCATTCATCTACACCTAGTTTTCTAAGAGCCCACCAGATAATGGAGCAGGGGACTCTGTCAAAGGCTTTCTCCAGGTCTACAAAAGCTAAGTAAAGGGGTTTACTTTTAGCTAGGTACTTCTCCTGTAGTTGTTGTACAATGAAAAGAGCGTCTGTGGTACTTTTACCTGACACAAACCCGAACTGCATTTCATCTAGATCAATTCGCTCTCTGATTAGATGCACTATTACTTTTTCTGTGACCTTCATGACCTGGTCAATTAATTTAATGCCTCTATAGTTTCACCTATCTATGGCATCTCCTTTACCCTTGTAGCAGTTAATGATGATGCTACTACGCCAGTCCTTTGGTACGACCCCATTCTGTATAACTTGGTTTACTATCCGGGTGACCATAGTGTGTCCCACCGTTCCAGATGCTTTCAGCATTTCAGCAACTATTTCCGAAGGCCCAGCCGCCTTGCCCGTCTTCATATCTTTGATTGCCTTACTTATTATACTACCTTCAACTTGCACTGCTGATCCCTCTATTGGATCGATGTGGGGGAGACTGTCTTTCTCCCATTTATTCTCCTCATTTAGTAGCCTTTCGTAGTGACATTTCCAAGCTACCTTCTTATCAGCGTCAGTGGTGGCAAGTACACCATCATCATTACGGACAACACACTTCTCCCCGACAATATCACGGTTCTCCTTGACACATTGTCTAGCATTCCTGAACACCTCACGTTTTTGGTCGTCGCGTTGTAGAACATGCTTGAACTTTCTTTCCTCTGCTTCCCTTCTTGCGAAGTACACTTGTCTCCTAGCTTCCCTCCTGGCCACTTGATAGTCTTCTCTACTTTCCCCATCCCACCATACTTTCCAAGCCTGCTTTTTGGCCTTGATAGACTCCTCCACCTTACTGTTCCACCAACAAGTTACTCTCCTCCTGCCTATAAGTCTGCTCCAGCCACAGATTTCATCTGTCGCCTTCAGCAGGTTAGCTTTCAGGAATACCCACTGTTCCTCTATATTGTACGACTCTAATTGCTCTTCCTTACTGTTAAAAGCATCAAGTAATATGCTTTTAAATTTATTACTGGCTGTGGGGTCCTTTAACTTCCATATTTTTCTCCTAAGGATAGTCCTCCTCTGTTGTTGAATACGTCTCGTCCTGACTATGAGGTCGCTAACTATGAGGCTATGTTGGGAGGTGCATTCTTCATGGGGGAGGGATTTAGTGTATTTTTCTAAATTTAATTCCATAATGTTTAGTTATGCCTCAGTATGAGTGTGTTGGCAAAACATATACATGTACATCAGGTCCGAACACAAAGGAACCAAACACCCACTATCACTGCCTCCATCTCTCCTGCTCTCCTCATCTCTTTATTCTCAGTTTACACTTCAATGTAATTATACATTTTAATGAATAACACACTATATTGTACATTTTACTATTTCTACTTATAAACAACACACAACACAACCTAAATCCTTCATATCAGATATACATTTAATACATAGAAAAAACACCCAGAGAATTTTCTTTAACCCTTTAGTATTTACATTACTCCATATTTACTATTGTATTTTCACTGTAAACATTTGATCTCCCATAATTATCTCACATAATCTCAAATCTACGAGCTTTTGATATTATTTATTTTAAGAACAATACCTTAAAATAAGTAAAAGCAGTTGGTTACAGCCGGTTAGAACAGAAAGAGGTGAGAGAATTCTGGCCAAATATGGCCAGTTTAAATACTAAAGGGTTAATAGACACGTAAAAATCTAGTCTCTTTCAGAAGTACACTGATACAATCACTGCACATATCAAAGACAATAATCTTATGAGTCATCCACATTAGTTACAAACAACATAAAACCTAAACATCTCAGATCAAACATACACTGAATCAAAAACTTAGAGATCAATAAAATAATTACCAAACTTGAAAAAATAAGTACTGGAGTCGATATGTTTGATTAAATCAAGTCGGTACCCCAGCATGGCTGTAGTCTAATGCCTGAAACAAGTAAAAGAATAAAACAATATATGACTTAATTGTCTATCATTATCATTATCATTGTCATCAAGGGCAGTGGATTGGCAGTATCGGTAGAGGGTCGGGTGCCATGCTTTGGCGCATTGAGTTATGGCCCTTGCCATTCTGAGTTCAAGTCCCGCCGAGGTTAGCTTTGCCTTTCATCCTTATGAGGTCGATAAAATAAAGTACCAGTAATACACTGGGTAATTGCTGGCCTTGTGCCAAAAAGTAGAAACAATTATCATTGTCATCATCATCATCATCATTATCGTCATTATTATCGTTGGACGGTGGATTGGCAGTATCAGTAGAGGGTCGGGCAGCATGCTTTGCAGCATAGAGTTACGGCCCTTTATGATCTGAGTTCAAATCCCGCCGAGGTTAACTTTGATTTCATCCTTACGGGGGGGGGGGGGGGGTCGATAAAATAAAGTACCAGAAATGCACTGGGTATTGCTGGCCTTGTGCCAAAAGTAGAAATAATTATTATCGTTGTCATCATCATTATCATTGTTGTTGTCATCATCATTATCATTCACATTGTCATCATCACCATCATCATCGACATCACCATCATCCGTATCATTATCATCATCGTTTTAAGTCTATATACATGCTAGCAGGAGTTGGAGGGATATATGTGACAATCTCCCATGACCAAACCCAGGTCAGCATGGAAAGCAGACATTAAATAATGATGGGGGGAACAACAAAAGAATAAATTCTTTTATTTATTTTGATATTTTTGTTTCTTTCATTCTCTTTTTTGTTTAATTTTTTCTTTTAATTTGTTCTTTAGTAACATCTTTAAATTATTAACATACCTGCGGTTACTTCTGGACACACCATCCAAGAAGTCTCTCTGGTTGTTCTTATTGCTGAAAATGTCAACAAAAGAAAGGAAATACATTCGAATAAAAGAAAATCTTGATGTTAACTTAAACAGCAGTACGTTCTTCAGCTTTATATCCCTTTTCCATCTTTTTCTCTAACAATCTCATTCATTTCCTCTACAAAAGTAGCAGAAATCATCCTCATGATTCAACATATGTTTTCCCTGCTAGCAAGGTTTGGTCGGGTCTTGATAGACCAAGTCAGTATTCTCAGGTGACATACAGACCCACAGTCTACTGAGTGCATTTAATCATGACACCAGTACTAGGGAGGTTGTTATGTCTTTGACACAGTTGAAGGTCCTCCTAACCCTTTATTTGGCAGGTTTTCTACAGCTGAATGCCCTTCCTATGAGACTAATTAGATCAGGTGATCATGTCATGATTTTCTTTTTGGCTTGGTTTCTATGGACAGATACCCTTCCTAATGCCAACAATATTACAGTGTAGACTGGGTCTTTTATATCATGACTCTATGAGTGCTTTTAATTGGTTTGGGTTTATTTAATTTAGGATTAATTTAATTTTGTCTGGTTAATTTAGGGATAACTTAATTGTGTTTGTTTGATTTAGGGTTAAGTTATTTTTGTTTGATTAATTTAGGGTTAGCTTAATTTTGTTTGATTAATTTAGAGTTAATTTAATTTTGTTTGGTTAATTTTGTTTGATTAATTTAGAGTTAATTTAATTTTGTTTGATTAATTTAGGGCTAAGTTATTTTTGTTTGGTTAATTTAGGGTTAAAATTTAATTAGAGTTAATTTAGTTTGTTTTATCTCATTTAATATTTATTTTATTTTAGGTGACCGAAGTCTTATGGAACATCACCTGAACACATGTGAAGCTAATAAAGTCAAAAATAATCTAGATATTTATGCAACAAATAAGTAATCAAAACATTTTCTTAATTAAAATTAGGAAGATTCCAATTATCAGAAGTTATCCATTTTATAGATAAAGGAATCTCTCAACTGAGTCAGTAGAGAAAGACCTACTCTTGTGATTGACCTGTTTTTAATGCTTTTATTGTTGTTTTTTTCTGGAAAATCCCAATGTAGATCTTAAAACAGAGTTAATGTCTTTATTACTAATGTTTTCATTAATGCTAGGACCCCAGCATCGCTGCTATGCAACAGAACTATTTAACTATAATCCTTGAAAAGTATTATTTTTATATATCACTGCTTAAACGAGTCCAAGTTAATTAAAGTTTGGGGTTTACAATCACAAGGTTGTGAGTTCGATTTCCAGACCAGGCTGTGTTGCATTCTGGAGCAAGACACTTTATTTCACATTGCTCCAGTTCATTCAGCTGTAGAAATGAGTTGTGTCATCACTGGTGCCAAGCTGTATCGGCCATTGCTTTTCCCTTAGACAATGACATTAATGTGGAGAAGGGTGACTGGTGTTTATGGGTTACTGGTGGTTTTCCACAAACAATCTTGCCTGGACTTGTGCATCAGAAGGAGAACTTTCTAGGTGCCAATCCTGTGGTCATTCATGACTGAGGTGGGTATTTACACTTTTACAGTTATTTATGCTAATTGGCTTCATTAACAAGAAAACATTTTAACTTTCTGTCATATCACATCCAACAAGTCTGTAACAATAGAAAGTTATGATTAACTGATTAGTTTTTTTCATTGAAAAAGATCAATTCCTATTAAACATACTTTATCCTTTAATCTGTCACTTCTGATAGAGTTGGAAGGACACTGGCGTGACATAAAAACCTGGTGGAGCCCATCTCTTCTCCTTGTATGAACACTGCCAATTTCTTCCAAAGAAAGAATGATAGGGATAGAAAAGAAATGAGAAAAAGATATAGAGGAAGAAACAAACCCAGTACTGGACTGGTACTTTTTTATCGACCTCGAAAGGACGAAAGTCAAAGTTGACTTCAGCGGGATTTGCTCTCAGAGAGAAGAGAATTGACATGAATACCCCCAAAGCATTCTGTCCAACATTCTAATGACTCTCGCTTTGAGAAGATCAAATATACAATTGGCCACAATGTTAGACTTAGAGAATCTGCTGACTTTGCAATAGATAGAGATGAATAGTAAATGTATATCAGTCAGTGTTAAGTGAACAATTTTTCTTATGTAATGGGTTTTCTCCTTAATAACGATTTCTAATTTAGGCACAAGGCCATCAATTTGGTGAGGGATGGGAGAGAGGCAATATCGATTATATCATCCCCAGCACTTGAATGGTACTTTATTTTATTGAACCTGGAAAGATGAAAGGCAAAGTTGACCTCAACATGATTTGAACTTAGAATGTAAAGAGAGAAACAAATGCTACAAAGCATTTTGTCCAATGCTCTATTGATTCAGCCAGTCAATCACCCTGGTCTTCCCCTTAATAATAAAAGTGGATGTTAAAGAAGAAAAGATATATTATGGGTTAAATGACAACATAGATAAACAAAAGAAAATATTGTTTTATTGGAGAAAGTGAAGAATAGTTTAGTATTTTTACATCTAACATAGGGTCAAACACAATGTAAACAAGCTAATCACTTTATCATATTCTTATTATGATTTAAGAGCATTTTCTGTTTAAGAAAAACACTCTCATTTTATGGGCATTCTAACTATATTCATGGGAGTTTCATTGTGTCGAATATATTTAAACAATATTTGGAAAGATTTCACTGAAAAAAAAATTCATAAGAATAATTTCAACATCTTTAAAATCTTATTTAAAGATTTCAAATATGAAGTTTGCAAACAATCTGCCATAGACATGCTTGCTATTTGATAGAAACTCATGGTGCTTAATGAATCACTCTCAGTAGGATTATAAAAATGAATAACATTTTAATGAAATAAATCTGATCTGAGGTCTTAGTTAAGTAATGTTTTAAACTAGATTTCCATTTAGATTCAATTATTTTTATTTTTCAGAACATTTGGAAACATTATCAATATAGAACGTATTCTAAATACCCCTGCAAAACAAACAGTATGGTTAAGTCTTTTATCAGATCTCACTCTTAAACATCAAGCATTGGTAAAACAGAAAATAATATCAAGGAATAAACAACTTGGTAAGTAAAATTGTTAGTTCTTTCTTTGATAACGAGGATTTCTTCAACTCTCAAATTGGTCTCTATTAAAAATTTCCAATATTTTCCACTTGTATCTGTTGACATCAACTTATTGTATTTTCATATAATATAATGTGACAACCATTGCAAAGTTGATAAAATAAGTACCAGTAATATGCTGGTTGATTTGCTAATTATACTTTCTGACAAAAGTTGACATTAAGATCAGTCAAATGAAATTATTATTTCATAGTATATGAAATAATAAAAAAATATGTTTTTGTTTTGCCTTGTTTCCGTTCATTGTCTTGTCCTCTCTTTGATAATTTTCTTAACTTTATGTATATGTATAGGCACATGTATATGTATAGGCACATGGCTTAGTGGTTAGAGCATTGGCCTTGCAATCGAAAGGTTGTGAGTTCAATTCTCAGATCGGGTTATGTGTTGTTTCCTTGAGCAAGACACTTTATTTCACATTGCTTCAGTTTACTCAGCTGTAGAAATGAGATGATAGGGGTCCATATCATTCCACTGCAAAGTGGTCGTGTAGGTGCCACGGCAAAAACCACCCAGCACTCACTGTAAATGAGGTTGGTGTTAGGAAGGGCATCCAGTTGTAGAAATCAAGCCAGAATCAGTTCCCGTCCCACCCTTGCAAGCAGGTAAAAAGCGGATGTTAAATGAAATGAAAATGATGATATATATATATAATAATGAGATACACACATATACATTTTTTTTTTCACATGTATGTGAGTGTGTGTGGTGTCAACCTTAACCCTTTAGCATTTACATTACTCTATATATACTATTGTATTTTGTGGTGAAGGCTTTACCTAACATAATTATCTCACATAATATCGAATCTACGAGATTTTTATGTCATTTATTTTAAGAAAAATACCTTAACATGAGTATGAGCGACCAGTTACGGCCGGTTTGAACAGAAAGAGGTAAGAGAATTCTGGCCGGATACAGTGGGTTAAATGCTAAAGGGTTAACCAGTGTCGCTCGATGATTGAAAGGGCCAAAATAATCAAAATGATTAAATTGACTCGATAGTCAGAGCTATATATCAAATTATAAAATAAGAGGAAATAATAGGCACAGACATATACCTATTTTTTCTTCAAAGTCCCGACTGTACACTTTCGCTGATCCGTATGCAACAATTGTACATTATAGAAATGCATCATGGTTATATATATATCAAAGGCAATGACACAGGACTGGGATCTCTGGCATTATGCGTAATGCAGAAGACCCACATTCCCACAAGCACAGGCTAAAGTATACATATAGTATTCACCCACCCTCTCACACACCCATATATCTGCATCCTAACACTCTGCCCCTCACACACGCCCATATACCCACCTCCTTAATCGCCACACACCCTTCCCACCAAATCCCCCAGCCCACACTGTAAGGTGGTCATGTAGATGTCATAACAAAAAGCATCCAGCCATAGAAACCAAGCTAAAATCAGTAGGGTATCTCCCACAAAAACTTATTTTCTCTCTGGTACTTTTAAGTAAAACTGACTGCATTCTGTGTATATGTTTAGAATAGGTATACAATATCCATGCATGTTGTAAGATATCTGGTATAGAATACGAACACTGTATCTCTACATGTTGTAAGAGGGGACTAGGTACACTGTATCTCTACATGTTGTAAGAGGGGACTAGGTACACTGTATCTCATCTCTACATGTTGTAAGAGGTGACTAGGTACACTGTATCCCTACATGTAAGAGGGCAACTAAAAATAGTTGACACAAGACAGAGTATCTGGCCATAAAACTTTGCCTCAAAAAAGACCCCACATTAAGTATAAAATCTATTCTGAGATCCGCAATACTTTAATAGGGGACATTGCCTTAAAATGCTCATTGTGTAGTTTACGCTAGATGCAACATTTGTTGTTGTTCTCTATTTTAGACACAGCATTCATAGTTGTTCTCTATTTTAGACACAGCATTCATAGTTGTTGTCTATTTTAGACACAGCATTCATAGTTGTTTTCTATTCTAGACACAGCATTCATAGTTGTTCTCTATTCTAGACACAGCATTCATAGTTGTTGTTTATTTTAGACACAGCATTCATAGTTGTTGTCTATTTTAGACATAGCATTCATAGTTGTTGTCTATTTTAGACACAGCATTCATAGTTGTTCTCTATTCTAGACACAGCATTCATAGTTGTTCTCTATTTTAGACACAGCATTCATAGTTGTTTTCTATTCTAGACACAGCATTCATAGTTGTTCTCTATTCTAGACACAGCATTCATAGTTGTTGTTTATTTTAGACACAGCATTCATAGTTGTTGTCTATTTTAGACATAGCATTCATAGTTGTTGTCTATTTTAGACACAGCATTCATAGTTGTTCTCTATTCTAGACACAACATTCATAGTTGTTGTCTATTTTAGACACAGCATTCATAGTTGTTGTCTATTTTAGACACAGCATTCATAGTTGTTGTCTATTTTAGACACAGCATTCATAGTTGTTGTTTATTTTAGACACAGCATTCATAGTTGTTCTCTATTCTAGACACAGCATTCATAGTTGTTGTCTATTTTAGACATAGCATTCATAGTTGTTGTCTATTTTAGACATAGCATTAATAGTTGTTGTCTATTTTAGACACAGCATTCATAGTTATTGTCTATTTTAGACACAGCATTCATAGTTGCTGTCTATTTTAGACACAGTATTCATAGTTGTTCTCTATTCTGAGACACAACATTCATAGTTGTTCTCTATTTTAGACACAGCATTCATAGTTGTTGTCTATTTTAGACATAGCATTCATAGTTGTTGTCTATTTTAGACACAGCATTCATAGTTATTGTCTATTTTAGACATAGCATTCATAGTTGTTGTCTATTTTAGACATAGCATTCATAGTTGTTGTCTATTTTAGACACAGCATTCATAGTTGTTGTCTATTTTAGACATAGCATTCATAGTTGTTCTCTATTTTAGACACAGAATTCATAGTTGTTCTCTATTCTGAGACACAACATTCATAGTTGTTGTCTATTTTAGACACAGCATTCATAGTTGTTGTCTATTTAAGACACAGCATTCATAGTTGTTCTCTATTCTAGACACAGCATTCATAGTTGTTGTCTATTTTAGACATAGTATTCATAGTTGTTGTCTATTTTAGACATAGCATTCATAGTTGTTGTCTATTTTAGACACAGCATTCATAGTTGTTGTCTATTTTAGACATAGTATTCATAGTTGTTGTCTATTTTAGACACAGCATTCATAGTTGCTGTCTATTTTAGACACAGTATCCATAGTTGTTCTCTATTCTGAGACACAACATTCATAGTTGTTCTCTATTTTAGACACAGCATTCATAGTTGTTGTCTATTTTAGACATAGCATTCATAGTTGTTGTCTATTTTAGACACAGCATTCATAGTTATTGTCTATTTTAGACATAGCATTCATAGTTGTTGTCTATTTTAGACATAGCATTCATAGTTGTTGTCTATTTTAGACACAGCATTCATAGTTGTTGTCTATTTTAGACATAGCATTCATAGTTGTTCTCTATTTTAGACACAGAATTCATAGTTGTTCTCTATTCTGAGACACAACATTCATAGTTGTTCTCTATTTTAGACACAGCATTCATAGTTGTTGTCTATTTTAGACACAGCATTCATAGTTGTTGTCTATTTTAGACATAGTATTCATAGTTGTTGTCTATTTTAGACATAGCATTCATAGTTGTTGTCTATTTTAGACACAGCATTCATAGTTGTTGTCTATTTTAGACATAGTATTCATAGTTGTTGTCTATTTTAGACATAGCATTCATAGTTGTTGTCTATTTTAGACATAGCATTCATAGTTGTTGTCTATTCTAGACACAACATTCATAGTTGTTGTCTATTTTAGACACAGCATTCATAGTTGTTGTCTATTTTAGACATAGCATTCATAGTTGTTGTCTATTTTAGACACAGCATTCATAGTTGTTGTCTATCTTAGACACAGCATTCATAGTTGTTGTCTATTTTAGACATAGCATTCATAGTTGTTGTCTATTTTAGACATAACATTCATAGTTGTTGTCTATTTTAGACACAGCATTCATAGTTGTTCTCTATTTTAGACACAGCATTCATAGTTGTTGTCTATTTTAGACATAGCATTCATAGTTGTTGTCTATTTTAGACATAGCATTCATAGTTGTTGTCTATTTTAGACACAGCATTCATAGTTGTTCTCTATTTTAGACACAACATTCATAGTTGTTGTCTATTCTAGACACAGCATTCATAGTTGTTGTCTATTTTAGACACATCATTCATAGTTGTTGTCTATTTTAGACACAGCATTCATAGTTGTTGTCTATTTTAGACACAGCATTCATAGTTGTTGTCTATTTTAGACACAGCATTCATAGTTGTTGTCTATTTTAGACACAGCATTCATAGTTGTTGTCTATTTTAGACATAGCATTCATAGTTGTTGTCTATTTTAGACATAACATTCATAGTTGTTGTCTATTTTAGACACAGCATTCATAGTTGTTGTCTATTTTAGACATAGCATTCATAGTTGTTGTCTATTTTAGACATAGCATTCATAGTTGTTGTCTATTTTAGACAGCATTCATAGTTGTTCTCTATTTTAGACACAACATTCATAGTTGTTGTCTATTCTAGACACAGCATTCATAGTTGTTGTCTATTTTAGACATAGCATTCATAGTTGTTGTCTATTTTAGACACAGCATTCATAGTTGTTGTCTATTTTAGACACAGCATTCATAGTTGTTGTCTATTTTAGACATAGCATTCATAGTTGTTGTCTATTTTAGACATAGCATTCATAGTTGTTGTCTATTTTAGACACAGCATTCATAGTTGTTCTCTATTTTAGACACAACATTCATAGTTGTTGTCTATTCTAGACACAGCATTCATAGTTGTTGTCTATTTTAGACACATCATTCATAGTTGTTGTCTATTTTAGACACAGCATTCATAGTTGTTGTCTATTTTAGACACAGCATTCATAGTTGTTGTCTATTTTAGACACAGCATTCATAGTTGTTGTCTATTTTAGACACAGCATTCATAGTTGTTGTCTATTTTAGACACAGCATTCATAGTTGTTGTCTATTTTAGACATAGCATTCATAGTTGTTGTCTATTTTAGACATAACATTCATAGTTGTTGTCTATTTTAGACACAGCATTCATAGTTGTTCTCTATTTTAGACACAGCATTCATAGTTTTCTCTATTTTAGACACAGCATTCATAGTTGCTGTCTATTTTAGACACAGTATTCATAGTTGTTCTCTATTCTGAGACACAACATTCATAGTTGTTCTCTATTTTAGACACAGCATTCATAGTTGTTGTCTATTTTAGACATAGCATTCATAGTTGTTGTCTATTTTAGACACAGCATTCATAGTTATTGTCTATTTTAGACATAGCATTCATAGTTGTTGTCTATTTTAGACATAGCATTCATAGTTGTTGTCTATTTTAGACACAGCATTCATAGTTGTTGTCTATTTTAGACGTAGCATTCATAGTTGTTCTCTATTTTAGACACAGAATTCATAGTTGTTCTCTATTCTGAGACACAACATTCATAGTTGTTCTCTATTTTAGACACAGCATTCATAGTTGTTGTCTATTTAAGACACAGCATTCATAGTTGTTCTCTATTTTAGACACAGCATTCATAGTTGTTGTCTATTTTAGACATAACATTCATAGTTGTTGTCTATTTTAGACACAGCATTCATAGTTGTTTTCTATTTTAGACACAGCATTCATAGTTTTCTCTATTTTAGACACAGCATTCATAGTTGTTCTCTATTTTAGACACAGAATTCATAGTTATTGTCTATTTTAGACACAGCATTCATAGTTGTTGTCTATTTTAGACACAGCATTCATAGTTGTTGTCTATTTTAGACACCGCATTCATAGTTGTTGTCTATTTTAGACACAGCATTCATAGTTGTTCTCTATTTTAGACACAACATTCATAGTTGTTGTCTATTCTAGACACAGCATTCATAGTTGTTGTCTATTTTAGACACATCATTCATAGTTGTTGTCTATTTTAGACACAGCATTCATAGTTGTTGTCTATTTTAGACACAGCATTCATAGTTGTTGTCTATTTTAGACACAGCATTCATAGTTGTTGTCTATTTTAGACACAGCATTCATAGTTGTTGTCTATTTTAGACACAGCATTCATAGTTGTTGTCTATTTTAGACATAGCATTCATAGTTGTTGTCTATTTTAGACATAACATTCATAGTTGTTGTCTATTTTAGACACAGCATTCATAGTTGTTCTCTATTTTAGACACAGCATTCATAGTTTTCTCTATTTTAGACACAGCATTCATAGTTGCTGTCTATTTTAGACACAGTATTCATAGTTGTTCTCTATTCTGAGACACAACATTCATAGTTGTTCTCTATTTTAGACACAGCATTCATAGTTGTTGTCTATTTTAGACATAGCATTCATAGTTGTTGTCTATTTTAGACACAGCATTCATAGTTATTGTCTATTTTAGACATAGCATTCATAGTTGTTGTCTATTTTAGACATAGCATTCATAGTTGTTGTCTATTTTAGACACAGCATTCATAGTTGTTGTCTATTTTAGACGTAGCATTCATAGTTGTTCTCTATTTTAGACACAGAATTCATAGTTGTTCTCTATTCTGAGACACAACATTCATAGTTGTTCTCTATTTTAGACACAGCATTCATAGTTGTTGTCTATTTAAGACACAGCATTCATAGTTGTTCTCTATTTTAGACACAGCATTCATAGTTGTTGTCTATTTTAGACATAACATTCATAGTTGTTGTCTATTTTAGACACAGCATTCATAGTTGTTTTCTATTTTAGACACAGCATTCATAGTTTTCTCTATTTTAGACACAGCATTCATAGTTGTTCTCTATTTTAGACACAGAATTCATAGTTATTGTCTATTTTAGACACAGCATTCATAGTTGTTGTCTATTTTAGACACAGCATTCATAGTTGTTGTCTATTTTAGACACCGCATTCATAGTTGTTGTCTATTTTAGACACAGCATTCATAGTTGTTGTCTATTTTAGACACAGCATTCATAGTTGTTTTCTATTCTAGACACAGCATTCATAGTTGTTGTCTATTTTAGACACAGCATTCATAGTTGTTGTCTATTTTAGACACAGCATTCATAGTTGTTGTCTATTTTAGACATAGCATTCATAGTTGTTGTCTATTTTAGACATAGCATTCATAGTTGTTGTCTATTTTAGACACAGCATTCATAGTTGTTCTCTATTTTAGACACAACATTCATAGTTGTTGTCTATTCTAGACACAGCATTCATAGTTGTTGTCTATTTTAGACACATCATTCATAGTTGTTGTCTATTTTAGACACAGCATTCATAGTTGTTGTCTATTTTAGACACAGCATTCATAGTTGTTGTCTATTTTAGACACAGCATTCATAGTTGTTGTCTATTTTAGACACAGCATTCATAGTTGTTGTCTATTTTAGACACAGCATTCATAGTTGTTGTCTATTTTAGACATAGCATTCATAGTTGTTGTCTATTTTAGACATAACATTCATAGTTGTTGTCTATTTTAGACACAGCATTCATAGTTGTTCTCTATTTTAGACACAGCATTCATAGTTTTCTCTATTTTAGACACAGCATTCATAGTTGCTGTCTATTTTAGACACAGTATTCATAGTTGTTCTCTATTCTGAGACACAACATTCATAGTTGTTCTCTATTTTAGACACAGCATTCATAGTTGTTGTCTATTTTAGACATAGCATTCATAGTTGTTGTCTATTTTAGACACAGCATTCATAGTTATTGTCTATTTTAGACATAGCATTCATAGTTGTTGTCTATTTTAGACATAGCATTCATAGTTGTTGTCTATTTTAGACACAGCATTCATAGTTGTTGTCTATTTTAGACGTAGCATTCATAGTTGTTCTCTATTTTAGACACAGAATTCATAGTTGTTCTCTATTCTGAGACACAACATTCATAGTTGTTCTCTATTTTAGACACAGCATTCATAGTTGTTGTCTATTTAAGACACAGCATTCATAGTTGTTCTCTATTTTAGACACAGCATTCATAGTTGTTGTCTATTTTAGACATAACATTCATAGTTGTTGTCTATTTTAGACACAGCATTCATAGTTGTTTTCTATTTTAGACACAGCATTCATAGTTTTCTCTATTTTAGACACAGCATTCATAGTTGTTCTCTATTTTAGACACAGAATTCATAGTTATTGTCTATTTTAGACACAGCATTCATAGTTGTTGTCTATTTTAGACACAGCATTCATAGTTGTTGTCTATTTTAGACACCGCATTCATAGTTGTTGTCTATTTTAGACACAGCATTCATAGTTGTTCTCTATTTTAGACACAACATTCATAGTTGTTGTCTATTCTAGACACAGCATTCATAGTTGTTGTCTATTTTAGACACATCATTCATAGTTGTTGTCTATTTTAGACACAGCATTCATAGTTGTTGTCTATTTTAGACACAGCATTCATAGTTGTTGTCTATTTTAGACACAGCATTCATAGTTGTTGTCTATTTTAGACACAGCATTCATAGTTGTTGTCTATTTTAGACACAGCATTCATAGTTGTTGTCTATTTTAGACATAGCATTCATAGTTGTTGTCTATTTTAGACATAACATTCATAGTTGTTGTCTATTTTAGACACAGCATTCATAGTTGTTCTCTATTTTAGACACAGCATTCATAGTTTTCTCTATTTTAGACACAGCATTCATAGTTGCTGTCTATTTTAGACACAGTATTCATAGTTGTTCTCTATTCTGAGACACAACATTCATAGTTGTTCTCTATTTTAGACACAGCATTCATAGTTGTTGTCTATTTTAGACATAGCATTCATAGTTGTTGTCTATTTTAGACACAGCATTCATAGTTATTGTCTATTTTAGACATAGCATTCATAGTTGTTGTCTATTTTAGACATAGCATTCATAGTTGTTGTCTATTTTAGACACAGCATTCATAGTTGTTGTCTATTTTAGACGTAGCATTCATAGTTGTTCTCTATTTTAGACACAGAATTCATAGTTGTTCTCTATTCTGAGACACAACATTCATAGTTGTTCTCTATTTTAGACACAGCATTCATAGTTGTTGTCTATTTAAGACACAGCATTCATAGTTGTTCTCTATTTTAGACACAGCATTCATAGTTGTTGTCTATTTTAGACATAACATTCATAGTTGTTGTCTATTTTAGACACAGCATTCATAGTTGTTTTCTATTTTAGACACAGCATTCATAGTTTTCTCTATTTTAGACACAGCATTCATAGTTGTTCTCTATTTTAGACACAGAATTCATAGTTATTGTCTATTTTAGACACAGCATTCATAGTTGTTGTCTATTTTAGACACAGCATTCATAGTTGTTGTCTATTTTAGACACCGCATTCATAGTTGTTGTCTATTTTAGACACAGCATTCATAGTTGTTGTCTATTTTAGACACAGCATTCATAGTTGTTTTCTATTCTAGACACAGCATTCATAGTTGTTGTCTATTTTAGACACAGCATTCATAGTTGTTGTCTATTTTAGACACAGCATTCATAGTTGTTGTCTATTTTAGACATAGCATTCATAGTTGTTGTCTATTTTAGACATAACATTCATAGTTGTTGTCTATTTTAGACACATCATTCATAGTTGTTCTCTATTTTAGACACAGCATTCATAGTTGTTGTCTATTTTAGACATAGCATTCATAGTTGTTGTCTATTTTAGACATAGCATTCATAGTTGTTGTCTATTTTAGACAGCATTCATAGTTGTTCTCTATTTTAGACACACATTCATAGTTGTTGTCTATTCTAGACACAACATTCATAGTTGTTGTCTATTTTAGACACATCATTCATAGTTGTTGTCTATTTTAGACACAGCATTCATAGTTGTTGTCTATTTTAGACACAGCATTCATAGTTGTTGTCTATTTTAGACACAGCATTCATAGTTGTTGTCTATTTTAGACATAACATTCATAGTTGTTGTCTATTTTAGACACAGCATTCATAGTTGTTCTTTATTCTAAGTGTAATATTTGTTGTTGTTTATTCTAGATGCAGCATTTTCATCCATTTCTGCAACAAACTGCAATGAAGGAAATACTGTAAGTAATAACAATGTCATATCTTTTTTTTTTTTACTGTAATGCATCAATTTTTCTCTGCAACTCTGGAAACTTTATATATGATTTCCTTCGATTGAAACAGTTCTAGTCCTGCAGAAGCCATTTCTATATTAAATCAAAATCTTGTATGTGTGGTTACCCCCGATTGAACCCGGGACTCTCTCTCTCTCTCTCAAACACACAGATAGATATCTTTCTTTATTTGCCACAGGGGCGTACAAAAATGGGACATTACAAGACGTGACGGTGGGGTTTTACATAAAAATAACTTTAACATTAATAAACAACAATAAACTATAAAGATAGATAGCTAGATAGATAGATAGATATAGATATATATATATAATGAAATAATTGAAGTCAAAGTCAGATTCACAGCTTATGTAGAAACTTTATTTGCATATTACAATTGTTTCAATATCGATCAGCTCAGGTGTGATCAAAGTGATCGAAGCCTGAATATTCTTCAACATCTCCTCAGATATGTGCGTTTACATGGTTCCCTTGTTACTTTTATATACATGTATTCCTGGGTTCTAGGTAGGGTGGGTGGAGAACAGGGGAAGTACAAGAAGAACAGTAAATGTCTATTTAAAGATCACATAGATGAGGAATTGTAAATTTCTATTTAAAGATAACTATTCAATAGGGAAGCAAGAAAGAAGAAATAACAGAAGTGAAAAGGAGAAGAGGAGAAAAAGAGAAACAGAAGAAAAGAAAAAGAAGAGAACCAAAGGGGGAAGGAGAAAGAGAAAGAGTAGAGAATAGAGATAATTAAAAGATTATATAGAAAATTTGTAAAAAATAAGAAATTCAATGTCATGTGGCACCATTGTTTCTGATGGTTTTAGAAAATAGAATGACATAATGGAAGCATGTGAGGGAGATGAGCGAAATGTATGCAAGGAGAATTACAGCCCTTATTAAGTCCTCTCTGGATTTTGGTCTTTGTATTTATTATTATTATTACTATATATATATATATATATATATATAGTGCGAGGGAGAGAGGGGGGAGTGAGACAGAGAGAGATTTAAAAGAATTGAAATTAGTGTTGCAGCATATGTACAAACTAAAGTTTAGATGTGTTTTTTTGCACATATAAGCTCGCATATCTGACAAGATGTTGAAAAAAAGTCAGGCCCTGTCACCCTGATTGCACCTTGAGCTGATTGATATCGAAACAATTATAATATGCAAATAAAGTTTGTACATATACTGCAACACTGACTTTGATTCTTTTAAATCAATTTACACTCAGCACTCTACAGCCGTAACTCTGAAATACAACCCAAACGAAACAGGCCTTGTAATAGTATTGAGTGCTTCAAATAGTGCACTGCATGTAACTATTGTTACACACCTAACTAACACACACACACACATATATATATATATATATATATATATATATATATATATATATATATATATGTGTGTGTGTGTGTGTAAATGAAGTAATTCCGTCGGAAAGGTCCAGGAACAAAGAGTGCTCTATGTAGGTTACAGAGCTTAATAGTTATGTAATAAACAACATAAGGCAATTATTTCATTTACCAGTGGTTTCTTGAAAGCAAACAAATTTTGCTTTCAATCATCAGAATGAAAAAATCCTGGTGTATTTATTGACATTGGATTTTAAAAACAAAAATATAATCTATATGAAAGTGAGGCTGGAAAAGGAAGAAGGAAAGGAAAAATAAACACACATGCACACACACACAATTACATACACACGCATATATACATACACCATACGTCCCACCCTTGCAAGCAGGGAAAAGCGGACGTAAAATGATGATGATGATGATGATGATATATATATATACACATACATATACACACATATATATACATACATACATACACATATACATACACGTACAAATACACATACATATATATATATATATCAACATATCCATACATACACATACACACAAATACACAAACACACACATATATATATAATATATATATATATATATATACATCTATAATGTAGGAGGTGAGTTTTATTGTAGTACAATAAAGCAAGGCAGATATTGGATAAGTAGCACTCTACAGTTTGTAGGACTGGGGTATAAATAATATAAGATCAAAAGATGGTTAAAAGAGTTCCATGTATTTTATTATGCGCATTTCAAAAACAAATATCATCATGAGATGACATTTGCGTTTTCGTCAGATAAAATAGGATACATGATATGAAGGTTAAAAAACACTTGTGAATAGTGAAGTTTTAAATCAACATATGAAAAGTAATTTAAGATTGATGTGTAATATTGGGGAAAAAATTAGGGGGGGGGGAGAATGAAAAAGAGGAGGAGATGAGAGTAAAGAATGGTGGGGGAGGAGTATAATAAGGAAGAATGAGATAGGAGAGATGGGTGATAGAAAAAGAGAGATAGTCTTTATAACTGAGAAAAAAAAGATATATATATTGTTTCACAGAGGGAGGTTAAAAAGCCATTGGAAGATAATATATAATTTAAAAGAATTTGAAAATTGATGAAGAGAAAAAAAAATTAAGAATAATATTAAATTAAGGTTTGTATATTGAAGGGTTTAATAATATGTGCGATGAAAAGAAATTGTTAATATGTATTATTAAAATAAAAATATTAATGTTATTAAGGATATAAGGTGAAAAGAAGTAGAAGAGTGGATGAATTATGAATTTAGAGGAATTAGTTAGTGTTTAAGTTTGTTTTTATGTAATGTAATATGTATGCGTAATATATGTAAATAGTTTGTTTACAAATGAGCGCAGAAAGCAAAGAAGAAAATAGTGTTTAAGGAAGAGAAGACTCTAACATCAAAATATATATGTTTATGAAGTATTTTCTAATGGTAATAATATAATGTAATATAGGAGATTAGTTAGGGTTTAAGTTTGTTTTTATGTATTGTGATATGTAATATGTAAAAGTCAGACGAGCATGAAAGGGAGAAAGGGATTTTAAACTGGTAAAGTATTAGATATTAGCTGTATACTTTATGGAATGTTCTGTGGAATTTATGCAAGCAGAGAGAAAATAAGTCAGTGCGTCTTTTTCTCAAAGGCTTATATATATATATTTCTTTTAAAATATACCCATCTTTCTACCTTATTTCAATATTATTTATTATACATTATTTAATACTAGTTACTCATTCTATATCATTCCTATTTATCACTTTCCTTTCTTCCTCTTTTCTTTTAATTTCTAACCTCTAATCTGTACTTTTTCTTCCTAAATACTTCTCAATTCTTATTATTACTCACCACAACATATCCACTCTTCCATCTTTCTTTATATCATTGGCCATAAAATTTATTATTACCTTTTAAATACTTTATAGCATTACCTTTAAAAATCCTTCGTAAACATAAACATTTTTTTTACGTTAGATTATTCCTCCTCAGTTCATTATATTTTTCTCCCTTTCATGCTCATCTGACTTTTACATATTACATATCACAATACATAAAAACAAACTTAAACCCTAACTAATCTCCTTTATTACATTATATTATTACCATTAGAAAATACTTCATAAACATATATATTTTGATGTTAGAGTCTTCTCTTCCTTAAACACCATTTTCTTCTTTGCTTTCTGCGCTCATTTGTAAACAAACTATTTACATATATTACGCATACATATTACATTACATAAAAACAAACTTAAACACTAACTAATTCCTCTAAATTCATAATTCATCCACTCTTCTACTTCTTTTCACCTTATATCCTTAATAACATTAATATTTTTATTTTAATAATACATATTAACAATTTCTTTTCATCGCACATATTATTAAACCCTTCAATATACAAACCTTAATTTAATATTATTCTTAATTTTTTTTCTCTTCATCAATTTTCAAATTCTTTTAAATTATATATTATCTTCCAACTGCTTTTTAACTTCTCTCTGTGAAACAATATATATATATTTTTTTCTCAGTTATAAAGACTATCTCTCTCTTTCTATCACCCATCTCTCCTCCTATCTCATCCTTCCTTATTATACTCCTCTCCCCACCATTCTTTACTCTCATCTCCTCTTTTTCATTCTTTCCACCCCCCACCCCCTCATTTTTTTCCCAATATCACACATCAATCTTAAATTACTTTTCATATGTTGATTTAAAACTTCACTATTCACAAATGTTTTTTAACCTTCATATCATGTATCCCTATTTTATCTGACGAAAACGCAAATGTCATCGCATAATAAAATACATGGAACTCTTTTAACCATCTTTTGATCTTATATATATATATATATATATATATACATATATATATATATATATATATATACAAAAGTTCTATTTAAAATTGTTGGGATACAACAAGTAAATATTTTTATAACTGATATAAAGCACTCGACAAGTATTTGGAGTAGATATACGATATTAATAAATGGAAACTATATTTATAAAACCATATTTATTTCATTATACATATTTCAGGGATACCAAATTAAATTATGGTATGCCTTCATCAGACAAAATACAATATATAACAGTTTTACAAATAAGCTTTGAAGTACCCTTTTAAAATGCGACCATTATTTTTGGAAGCCATCTGGATAGTTGGCTTCCAAAAATAATGGTCGCATTTTAAAAGGGTACGTC
>OZ024745.1:80545101-80657601 GCA_964016885.1 Eledone cirrhosa | reverse complement strand
GAAGTTCAAGGTGGTTGAGTCATCGTAGGAATGTCAATCCAGTTACAGATCAGATGTGATTTCAGGTGAGGACAACATCTGAAGATCTCGGTCTTGGAGTTCAGGCAAGTTGAAGTGGCTTTCAAGTTTTGTAAAGTCCTACATTTTTCAGTGGTACACAAAGAACAATTCTTGTGCCCCTTTGGTATTCCCTCGAATGGTCTAAAATAGACCAATCGATAGAGTACGGGATGTTTTTATCCTTGAATTCCCACACCTTATTTGCGAGAGCCGTTGCTGTTCTTTTAGCGGAGTGTTTGTCTGGTCTCGTCCCTAGTGAGGTTAGATCTGGCCATGGCGCTTATTAGGGCCTTATTAACTAGTATCGGAGATACCGTCGCGTAATAGCTATGTATGTCTAACTGGATAAAATTTACTTGGTGTTTGTCATCTATTGCTGAGAACCAGTCAATTACCTCCTTAGTGGAGGTCAATAGGCTAAGCTTAGTTTTGTTTCTAAGTACCGGTATTATCCTATCTATAATATTCTTACTGGTCTTTCCTAGGTCGGATTTGGAGGGTGCTATTAACCTAACCTGGTAGTTTAGTTTTAAAGTCTAATTCGTGGTCCTTAATATACGTGGTCTTCTAGGTACATATACCTCGGTCTTCTAGGTACATATACGTGGTCTTCTAGGTACATATACTTCGGTCCTATCCTCTAGTCCTAGCCCCGTCAGTATACTTTTTGCCGTGGCGTTAATACTATCTAAATTTGTCTGTCCAGTGGTCCTATAGTTTTTCCTAATCTTCTTCTCGAGGCATTCATTATATGTAAAATGGTCAAGCATGTATACGTTACCGGTCTTGTCTGAGGGCACTAGTAAATCCTTGCTTTTTTCCATGCTTTTGATGGTGGATTCTAGACTCTTGAGATATTTTGTCCGTCACGCAGTATTCCTATGGAACTTGATGTTACGAACTATGTTGACAATACGGTTTTCAAATTCCCCCAGTTGTGCATTGTGTGGTGAGTTTCTTCTCAATCTAAAAATCCGCTTTAGGCGGTCCTGAGGGGCGTCTGGCGCTTCTTGTTGTGTCCGCCTGTCGTAGTGAAATGCGCGCCACCTCATGCGTCTGATGAACGAGTTATCTGACGGGATCAGTATGTCTTTCATGGAAGAAGAGTAGTTGAATTTTTCCATGGGGAATCGCTGTAAGCGCTCTACTTGTGGAGGAGCGTAATATATATTTGTGTATAGTGGTAGCTATGGTGCTTCCGTAGGCGGTATGCCAAAATTAGCACTCGATATTCATCAGAGTAGAGTGTATATATATATATATATATATATATATATACAATTATGCATGATATATATATTATATATTATTTATCTTATATTTATATATATAATTATATAATATTTGTGAAGGTTCATGGCTCAGTGGTTAGAGTGTTGGATTCACAATCATGAGGTTGTGAGTTCATTTCCCAGACTGAGTGGTGTTTTGTGTCCTTGAGTAAGACAATTCATTTCACGTTGCACCAGTTCACTCAGCTGTAGAAATGAGTGGTGACATCACTGGTGCCAAGCTGTATCAGCCTTTGCCTTTCCTTTGGGTAACAATGTATATATGTGAGATGCGACATCACTGGTGCAAGCGACATTGGTGGCATGGAGAGGGAGACTGATATGCATAGGCGACTGCTAGTCTTCCAGAAAAACAACTTACCTGGGCTTTTGCCTCAGAGGGGAACTTTTTAGATGTAAAACTGGAGTGGGGGTGCATATTTACGCTTTAATTTTGTAATATATTGTTGATATTTTTTGATACAATAAAATCTTTTAAATATGTTTCAGCTTATAAAACAGTTTGCCATAAATATCGACAGCACTGCTTATGAAATGAGTGATTCTTCTGGTCAAGACAACTCCATTTCAGCTTCATCTTCCTCTATATCATATGAAGAAAGTCAGAGTGTCATAGCAACAAGTCATCAACATAATAAATCCAAAAGTTGTACAGATTGTGAAAAGATATTTTGGTTGTATGCAGATAACCAGTTAGAATCTGAGCCAACAGTTCATGATAAACGCCTGACAAGTTTCTTGCAAAAATGCTCTCATTCAAATAGCAAGCTCCCACCTGTAACACAAAGTGGTGCTGCTCACAGCAGCAATAATACTGTGTCTGAACTCCCAAGTTTACCAAAAAACAAATCTAAATCAAACAGCAAATTGTCATCTTCTGTAAAAGATGATCAAATTAGAACTTCACCAGATTTTTCCATTACAGACTCAGCCCACAAAATTCCAAATAAAATTACAGCACAGTCTAAAATGGAAAGAAAAACTAAGGTTCGTCAGCAAAATCAAAAACCAGAATATAACTGCAATCCTGTTCCATCTACAAGTAAGAGTGGGAGCAAAGAACACAAGAACCTGGTACCAAAGCAAAAAAGCCTAAGTACTAGTTCTTTAGTTACATCTGGGACACAAGGTTAGTGTTTTGGTAAGTTTATTTTATAAATGATTTTAAAATAGACAAGGAAAAGAAATTCCTATTTCAATAAATACTGTAAAGCTTCTATGGGAACCTAAAATATGCCAGATCTGAGAATAGAGAAGCCATTAACTTTAAATCTCCAAATTCATACAACTTACAAAATAGGAAAATACCAACTATGGTACTCCATGTTAGAGAAATACTAACTATAATATAACAATAGGGTAGAGTTATCAGGTTGGCATAGAAGTAAAAACAATTGATACATTTATTTATAACAATTTCAGAATTTGTGGTTTAGGTGTTTGAAGTCTTCCTTTTGATATCAAACCACTTAAAACTGCCCCTGGTTCTATGATACAAAGCTGTGTATTTTAAAGTGGTTATACTTATCTAAAAACCTTCCATTATAATTTTATGTAAGAACCTTTCTTAAGTTATACCTCAAACATCAGAGATAAATAATGAGAAAGTTATTACTAAATTCCTCCAAATTCTTGATCATTTTCAAAATGATTTGAAAATGATGGTAATGAAAGGGTTAACTAAATCTTTCACCATCATATTTGGTTGAATGAGTTATAGTAATATTAACAGAAAGTTTAAGCTTTAACGTATAATAGATGAACTTTCTTTCAGGTCACAGCAGATGAAAATGACGTCTTCAGATTCACCTCTCACATCAAGTTAATCAAAAGAAGGACAATGTTAACTTTAGATGTAAGAGAAACACTCGATTTATGTTAAAAAATTATATTAAAAAAATATTTTAAAAAGAGGAAATAGCTGGGAGAAATAACTGAGAAATTTTCCAGGTGTTGGAGACTTTGGTTCATGTGACAACTACTTCAGTATATGATTGACACCAGGGGTCTCAAACATAAGCTCACAAGGGGCTATTGCATCCTGGGGAAGATGCATAGCTGGCCAACAGTGAGCTGAGTGAGGAATGTGATTTCCATCAATTAAAATGCTAATCTGCAATACAACTATTTATATTTTTTCCATCTAAAATAGTTTTGTCACAGACCATCGAAAACTAGTTTGTAGGTTGCAGGTGGCCCCAGGGCTATATGTGAGAGACTCCTGATTTAGAGTATTGATTCTGTGTACTAACTTCTTATTATCTAGAATTTTTACAAACACAAAACACCTTTTAACTAATAATAACCACACTTCAAATAATCCTTAATGTCTATGATAGTATAGTATGGTCCTGTAACTTCTGATACAGTCGTAGGGGCGCCATATTGATTTACAGCATTTCTTGGGCATTTTTTAAAAGCCTGGCAGAGCCCATCCCTCTCCAGGACTGAGTACAGCAGATTTCTTCCAGAAAGTGAGAGAGAGTAAATGAGAAAAAGATAGAGGAAGAATCGACTCCAGTACTAGACTGGTACTATTTTTATCGATCACAAAAGGATGAAAGGCAAAGTTGACCTCGGCGGGATTTGAACTCCAAGAGCAGAGAGCCAGAACGAATACTATAAAGCATTCTATCCGATGTTCTAGTGATTCGGCCAATTCGCCGCCTATAATGTCTATGATACTACTACTATAAATAGCTTTTCAGCCAATGAAGGCAACTCTTTGTGGTCATTTGACCTGCTAGAAACAGCAGCAAAATCTCCCTTAGCTAACAACCTATTAAGCTAACTAAGGTAAAAATATATAACCTAATGTAAAAGATGGGATATTTATAGGTCTGTTTGGTCAGTAGCTAAACATTAAGACAGTTTGTTTATTTTGGTATCTAGAAAACTAATATCCTTCACCCACCTTTCTTACAATCTTCTCCTTTGAAAAGTATATGATATGATACATATATATATATATATATATATATATATATATATATATATATATATATATAATGGAAAAATATGAACAGGAACAAAACAGAGAGGCAGTACAACGAATGTTTATTAATTTCACGCTCTGGAGAGTGGGGTGGTGGTGGGGAACGACGTTTCGGGCATAAGCCCTTCCTCAGGTGAGAAGTGTGTGGGAACAGAGTTCAAAGGGTGTGTAGGGGAGTGGTGGAGAGACATATAGTGAAAGGAAACGGTGCGAATGAAAATAAAAATAAAAATAAAGCATGATCAAAATAAAAGGAATGAAATAAAAATAAATATAAAAGCATGATCAAAATAAACTGAAATTAAAAAGAGGTGGTGGAAGGGTGTGGGGTGTGTAGGGGTGGTGGCGGGTGGAGTGGGGAGAGGGAGACGGGGTGTCCGAGCGGGGAGGGCTGAAGGTGGTGTGTGTGTGTAGGTGTACGTGTGTGTGTGTGTGTGTGTGTATGTGAAAGTAAGGGTTGGGGGAAGAACGGGGTTGCATGTTCAGGAAGAGGTGTGTGTGTGTGGGGGGGGGGGGGGGGGTTGTAACTCGGAGTGTCTGTGCGTGTGTGGATAGAGGGGTGAAGGGGGAGAGGAATCAGGAGGCTGAGGGTGTAAATATGTGGTGGAAAGCACGTGTGTGTGGGGTTTAAGCATGTTGTGGGTGTAGGTGGCGTGTGGGAGAAAAAAAATGTTTTTGGGTGTGTGTGTGGGTGAGTTATATAGGTGATTCCGTAAGAGGATGGTTGAAATGTTGGTAAATTCCTATGATGTTAGTAGATTCTGTGGTGGTCAAGTTCCACATACGAGTATTCCATGAAGAGATGGTCGGAAGAGGAGAGATGTGGGGTGCACGCACAACAGGAAGTGGTCAAGCGGTGGGAGTGCTGTGTGTCTGTTTGTGCTGGGAGGTGGTCAGAGGGCATAGCAGCAGTTGGGTGGAATGGTAAAGGGGCGAGGATGGGTAGGTGTGAAAGTTGGAGTGAGGAGGGTGTGTGTGTGTATTAGTAGAGGTGTTAGTGGGATGAGTGAGTGTGGAGCGAGGCTGTGGGTGGAGCGGGGAGAGAAGGGTGTGTGTAGTTCTATGGAGGCAGTGTGGTGTACTGGTGTGTGTGTAGTTTGATGAAGGGGGTGTTAGTGGGTGTTAGTATACGGGAGGTGGGGAAAGGGTTGAATGCGGGTGTGAGTGGGGGTTAGTGGTGGTAGGGTGTGTAGAGTTGGTGGTGTACGAGGACGTGTGGGTACGTGTGCGTGGGGTTGGGGGGTGTTAGTGATGTTAGTTGCGTGTGGGGTGGGTGGTGTAAGTGGGTGCGTGTGTTCGTGTGCTTGGGGTCAGGGGGTGTTAGTGAGGTTAGTTGCGGGGTGGTGGGATGGAGGTGTGGGGGTGAGGGTTAGTGGTGGTAGTAGGGTGTGTGTTTAGTATGAGCGCGTGTATATATGTGCCGGTGGGTGTGTGCGTGTGATAAGGAGGGGGGGAGGAGAAGAAGGGAGGGATGTTAGTATGTTAGTTGGGGAAGGGTGGTCGGATGAGGGGTGGAGTGGAGGTGTTAGTATTGTTAGTTGTGGGGTGGGCGGTGAAAAGGAGGGGTGTGTTAGTGGGGGATATGTGTGGGGGGAGGGGGGCAGTCGAAGGCTAAAGGAATAAGGGTGGGGAGTTCAGGCCGGGGGGAGTGTGGGTCTGTAAGATTAAGATAGTTCTTTGTTCGACTCTAAGGAGATTGGCGGGTGTTCCGTGGCATTGGAGTAGGCCACAGACAGTAAGGTGGTGTGCGGAGTGTCCAGGGCCACCAAAGTGGCGGGCGATGGGGGAACTACCACCGAGACGAATATCCCAGAGGTGCTCAGTGAATCGGTCCGCCAGGCGGCGTCCCGTCTGTCCGACATAAGTCGCGCTGCACTCCGTGCAGCGAAGTCCGTAGACTAGGTTGGAGGAGGTGCAGCGGAAGGCATGCCGGACAGAGAGAGAGTGGCCGTTGGGACCCTGGAAGGTGGTGGTGTTGGTGATGTGGGGACAGGTGTTGCAGCGGGGCCTAGAACAGGGAAAGGAACCGGGGGGGGGGTAAGGAGCTGTGGACGAGGAGGGTGCGGAGATTGCGTGCGCGTTTGAAGGAGGGGAGTGGTGGGGTTGGGAAGATGTGGGAGGTGGAGGGGTCGGACTGGAGGCATCGGAAGAGGCGGCGGATGGTGCAGTGGAGGGGTGGTAGGAGATGGGGAAGAGGAGACGGTGGGTGGGTGTGCGGTGGCGTAGGGTGAGGGTGGTGGAGCGGTGGACGGCACGGGCGCGGGTGAGAGTGGTGTGGACGAGAGAGGGGGGTAACCTCTGCGGATGAAATGGCTGACTAGGGAAAGGGCCTGGGACTCAAAGTCAGCATCTCGGCTACAGAGGCGGCGGATCCTGAGGAGTTGGGAGTAGGGAATAGAGTGTTTAGGTGTGGGGGTGGGAAGAGATGAAGTCGAGGTAGGAGTGGGAGTCGGTGGGTTTGAAGAAGGCGGAGGTGACGAGGGAGTGGTGGGAGGGGTCGAAGGCGACGGAGATGTCTAAGAAGTGGACGTGAGTGGTGGAGATAGAGGTGGTGAAGTAGGGAGGGGTGGAAGGAGCAGAAGAAGGAGAGAAAGGAGTCGAGCTGTTCTCGGGTGAGGGCTGTGGCTCCGATACAGTCGTCAATGTAACGACCGTACAGTTCGGGCGTGGGCCGGTGTACTGGGCAAAGATTTGGGCCTCAACATGGCCAACAAAAAGGTTGGCATAGTTCGGGCCCATTCTTGTACCCATGGCTAACCCCGTGACCTGTTGGTAAAACTCACCCGAGAAGGAGAAACAATTGAGGGTGAGGACCAGTTCGGCGAGGCGAAGGAGGGTGGGGGTGGAGGGAATGGGGGAGGGGTGAGGGTCCAGGTAGTGTTTGAAGGCGTGTAGGCCGTCGGCGTGGGGGATGACGGTATAGAGGGACTTGATGTCTAGGGTGAAGAGGAAGCGCTGTGGGCCGGGTGGGTAGGTGAAGGAGTCGAAAAGGCGCAGGGTGTGGTTGGTGTCGGAGATGTGGGAGGGGAGGGTGGTGACAAGGGGGGCGAGGATGGAGTCGAGAAAGGCGGAGATGAGTTCGGTGGGGCAGTTGCAAGCGGAGACGATGGGGCAGCCGGGGTTGTCGGGTTTGTGGAGTTTGGGGAGGAAGTAGATGGTGGGGGTGCGGGGGGTGCGGAAGATGAGGTGGGAAGCGGTGGGGGGGGGAGGCGATAAGGTCTTGGATGGTGGAGGAGACTTGTTGTTGGTAGAGGGGGGTGGGATCGGAGGGTAGAGGGCGGTAGAAGAGGGGGTTACAGAGCTGCCTGAGGGCTTCGGCCGTGTAGAGGTCCGCGCGCCACACCACCACGGCGCCTCCCTTGTCCGCCGGTTTGATGACGATGTCATCTCGGCTACGGAGGGAGCGGAGAGCGAGGAGCTCGCCCCGTGAGATATTGTACCGTTTGGAACGGTGGCGGAAGTCGAAACGATTTACTGCGCTACGGCTGGCATCGACGAACGCGTCCAGGGTGCTAAATTGCCCTGGGGCCAGCGTCCAAGAAGATGGTCATCGGCCCAGGGCGAGAAACGGGTCTGGGGCGTCCGGAGCCGGTGGCGTTCGGCCGAAATGTGCCTGTAGCTTCGTGCGTTGCACGAATCGCTCGACTTCCGTTCGGGTGCGGAACTCGTCGCTGTAGACGGAAGCCGAGGGGGATAAGGTGGAGGCGGAGGCGGTGGCTGAGGAAATGGATGTAGCTGGAGTGCCGGGTTTTGGCGAAGAGAAGGTAGGAGAGTTGAAGGGCAGAGGGGAGATAGCAGGATGGGAGGAGGGGGGTGAGGAAAAGTTTGAGGCGATTATGTAGTTGGTGGAGTAAGGATCTCAGGCTGGGCATGGTGGGCGTTGGGCGAAAGCAGGGGGAGGGATGAGAAAGCAGGGGTGTGAAGCGGGGTGGAGTGAACGAAGGAGTGAGTGCGAAGGATAGGCAGAGACGGGGAAGGGAAAATGAAACAGAAAAACGTAAGGAGGGGGGAGTATACACAAGAAAATTAAAGACAAAAAATCATAAAGGTAAAAACACAGGCAATCGTGAACAAAAAATCATAGAAATAAAATTGTAAGAACACAGGCAAAGAATCATATACGGAAATAAACAAGTTCAGTAACAAAATCAAACAAAGGTAATGCGTGGAAGGAAAGACCAAGTGTGGGAAAGTGTGTAAAGTTCGGAGAATGGTCACGGCGGATTAGATCGGGGTTGAGCCGGTAGTTAAGTTATGTTCCAATATATATATATGTATGTATATATATAAATGTGTGTGTGTGTGTATAAGTGCCAACATTCTCCTTGTCCTCCTCCTTTTTCAAACTTTTCTATATTTCATCTGCCTGTCACCCACCTCATTACTCTCTGTCAACCACTGACTGGTGGTCTCTATCCCTGAGGCATTTTTGCCCATGCTCTCATTGACAGCATTTGGCTGTTTTAACAGCTGTTCTAGCAAAGAGCTTTCTCATTTTTATCTGAATTCCAATACACCTTGCTTCGTCTCAATTAGAGATAACAATGTTTATTCATTATATATATATATATGTCCATGCAACCATGGAAGATGGACGTTAAACAATGATGATGTGTGTGTATATATATATATATATATATATATATGAAGGCGTGTGGCTGAGTGGTTAGAGAATTCGCAATCGTAAGGTTGTGAGTTCGATTCCTGGACCAGGCGATGCGTTATGTCCTTGAGCAAGACACTTTATTTCACGTTGCTTCTTCTACCGGGAGTTGCGACTGATAGATAGTATTAGCAGTTGGAAAGACCAACGGAAACATTGTTCCCTCGGTCCGATTTGACGAAAAAGTCGATCGTTCCTAAAATATATATATATATATATATAGTGTATTTTGCAATACACTGTATGCTTAATTAAAAGCATTTCGAAGACCTTACGCTATTGTTTTAGAGTAGTGACAGTCTCACTTACTTTAAATTTTCAGCAAAGTAAGTGAGACTGTCACTACTCTAAAACAATAGCGTAAGATCTTCGAAATGCTTTTAATTAAGCATACAGTGTATTGCAAAATACACTATATATACATTCATATATATCACTATTTCAGAGCACCAATTCTAATTTTCAATTTCTGCTTGACCGGCAACTGCTCTATATAATCAGTTCCTGATTATTACTAGAATTCTATAAGAATCAAACATTCATGATTTTCAGCAAACAGGTGGAGTACTTAGCTTTGATAAGTACCAAAAAGTACGAAACAGAGCTCTGTCAGCTTTATCTCCCCTGTTTGCTGAAAATTTAAAGTAAGTGAGACTGTCACTACTCTAAAACAATAGCGTAAGGTCTTCGAAATGCTTTTAATTAAGCATACAGTGTATTGCAAAATACACTATATATACATATATATATGTATATATATATATACATATATCATCATCATCATCATCATTTTACGTCCACGTTTCCTTGCTTGCAAGGGTGGGACGGGTCTTATTCAGCACAGCATCTCTCCACTTGTCACGGTCCTATATATATATATATATATATATATATATATATATATGTGTGTGTGTGTGTGTGTGTGTGTGTGTGTGTGTATATATATATATACAATGAAGTAGAAGGTAGTAGGTTACAATTTCATCACATTTCATTTATTGCATAATCATGTTATACTTCAAGGTATCTGTTACATAATTGTAAATGTTCTGATTGTTTTCACTATTATATATCATCATCACCATTTTACGTCCATTATTTCACGCCAGATAGATGAGTTGTCCTGTTGTGGACAATGCTAGGTCAGGTGACCATGTCTTGCTCATACAGAACAGATTTTGGCTTATATATATATATATATATATATGCTGAAAAGTTCCTGGTTTTGGGTAAAAGAAAATTCAGGAGGATCAGTTGATTATGATTTTATTCAACATATTCCCTTTTCAGATTCACACACTTATTGCAGCAGTGGTTCAGTTTTAAAAGAACTCAGAAGGTTGGGCTTCCAACCAGGCCTCTTAAATACCCTTTCAACAGCCCGTCATATATATTCTTAGCCAGTCCATCTACCATTGCTCTCGTCTGCCAGTTCAACTGTTCAGATAATAAGTCTTCATCCACTTATTCTGTCATTGGGAAGTTTGGCTATATTTTATCAAGCTATGACCCTCTAGATGTGCCCAGGTCTACAAGAACAGACCCCACAAAATTATGCGATCACACCCAAGAGAGTTAACTATTTGAATTTCGTCATCTTCATCGTCATCATCACCATCACTGTTTAACATCTATTTTCCGTGCTTGGTGACTATATCCCACTCATACAGATCTGTTTGGGACTCATTTTCTAGGGCTGGATAACCTTCTTAATGCCACTTACGGTACAGTGTGAACTGGATATTTTTTGTCTTGATATCTGCACAACCATGTTAAAGGGTGGACTGGGCATTTTTTTATAGTGGTACCAGCACAACCACCTTACAGGGTGGATGGTGTGCTTTTTCTTCATTGTACCAACGGGTGAACAAAGTGCTTTTTCATCACAGTACCAGCACAGCCATCTAACAAGGCATTTATAACAAATAATTTCCTAATTAGGTTTTGATTAAAACTAATTTACATATTTAATAGTTCTTACTCTGCAACATTTTTGTTTACACATTTAGGTTCATTAAAAGCTGATTTGACAGATTTGACACCTGAAGAAGATAATAATATTATAACTCATGTTGAATTTTTAAAAGTGAATACATTACAAAAACATGATAGAAAAGTGTGTGAAGAATCAACAGCAACAAAGAAGAAACATTCTACTGGCAGGTATTCTAAAAATGAAGCAATAAACAATAAAAGCAAGGAATCGAATAAACTTCTGTATCAAAATGTTAAACAAAGACCCATCAGTAAATCCCAAGAATTGACTCCAGATAAAATTTGGAATTCTGGAAAGAATAATATTGAGAAAAAATTGAAGTCAAAATCTTATGATGTAATTCCATCAAAAAATACTTCAAGCAACTTTGATAACCAAATCAGAGCACCAAATAATTCTAATGTAGGAAAAGACGAGGAAGTAAATAGAATAACTGCAACCGAATCCCATTCTCAATCTAATTTACTTACACCATCTATGAGAGAAGATGAAAAATACCATTCACAGAAATGGCTTCAAAATCTTATTTCTGTCAGTGACAAGATAAAACAACTTGAATCAAATACACAGGTTGACAAGCAAGGTAAGTTTACATTACCCAAAATATATCTTTGTATGACCATGAATTTGAGATATTACATTAAATTGGAAATAAAAATTAAAAAGTGCAATGTAGTTAGCATTAGAAAAGGCATCCAGCATTAGAAAACTAAACCAAAAACAGATCTGTATGAAGAAGACGTGATCACCTGACCTGGCTAGACTCATAACATGATAGCTCATCTAACCCATGCAAACATGGAAGATTGACATTAAATTATGATGGTGATGATAAAATAAATGTTAAATATATTCAGTAGAATCTTGTCCTTACATATGTATATATATATATACAACGGGCTTCTGCAGGTTTTATCTACCAAATTTTACTTCCAAGGTACTGGTAAAACTGAGGCTATGGTAGAAGATACTTGTCTAAGGTACCACACAGTGGGACTGAACCTGAAACTAAGTGATTACAAAGTGAACCCCTTAAACACACTGCCTGTATCTTTGAAGACCTGTCCAACCTTTACTAGCAAGGAAAGCGGATGTTAAACGATGATGGTGATAATGATGATTATGATGATGATGTATATATCATCATTTTACATTCACTTTCCTTGCCGGCATTGGTTGAATAAATTGTTATAGATTGAGACTAGATCGGTTGGAGAACCTCGTCCTGCTTGTACATTCCACTTCTGGCATGCTTTCTATGGCTGGATGCCCTTTCCAAGACCAACCATTTTACAGAGTGTAGTGGGTGCATTTTATCGTGGCACAATACTAGAGAGATTTTTATGTCCCTAACAGAATTAAAGGGCTCCTCTCAACACCACATGATCTCAGTTTTGTTACTACCACTTTACAGAGTGTAGTGGGTGCATTTTATTGTGACACAGACACAAATGAGTTTGTCTTGTAACTCATAAGACTAAAAGGTACTCACTACTCTAGGTTATTCAATTAAGACAATGTGACCCAGAGGAGGGATAGAAAAAACATCAATGTCAGAAGGATTAGGGTGAGTGGATAAGGGTGTGAAAGTATGCTGGAAGAAACAGGGTTAATTGGAGTGAGAGGGTGACAGAGAGATAGAGTAGGAAAGGAAATTGAAGAGTGTCAGGAATGGGAAAAGAGAAAAGAGAAGAAGTATAGAATGTGAAAAAGAGAGTGAGTGATAGTTAGTGGCAGAGAGTGATAAATATGAAATAGAAATGGCTTTAGAAAGAGGGAGTGATAGCTGGCAGATTAGAGAGAATGGTGTTGGTGTGTTTGGGCATAAATGAATCTGATCTCATGATGTTGGGGAGGGAGTAGACTGATAAGGTCAGTGGGGGGGGGTGTTAAATAGGGCAGGAGTACATGCATCCCCTGCCCCTATCTTTTGTTAAGTGAGCAACATTGTAAAGTGAATAGGAGGGTGGGTGAGAAAGCATTAGAGAGTAGACATTGTCAGACCACCAACATCATCCTAGGTCAGATGGCCAGTATGGTGCTGCAGGAGTGTGAGTGGGGCAGTGAGAGTGAAAGCAATGAAAAGGCATCAAAGGAGAACAGATGGAGACTTAAGGAGGAGAAATGCTGAAGAGGGACCCAAATGTAGCTGTAGCTCCCAATCTCCAACTACAACTATTTTAGGGTTCAATATATGTCATTAATAAATTACTTGATTGCTTTACATTATGTATTTTAGAAAAGGTTCCACCAGTGCCACCACCTCTTCCTAAGTCTGGAATGGTTGTGTCTAAAAGCAGCTTGAAGAACAAACGGCTGCACTGGCAGAAAATAGAAGGAGAGCCAAATAAAAATACTATATGGTATAAGGTTAGCATTTTTACAGCTACCTCTTTATAGTTTAATACTTGATGTGTTGGACTTATGATCATAATGTCATGGGTTCAATTCCTGGACTGGGTTGTGTGTTGTGTTCTTGAGCAAAACACTTCATTTCATGTTACTTCAGTATACTCAGCTGAAAATGAATACCAGTAATAACTGCAGGTTTAACCCTGCGATGGACAGGCATCCTGCCCAGTGGAAAGTCTTATACTCTCAGTCACTTAATGTCAAGGAAGCTCATCTTAATGAGCCTGAGGATTGAGATAGACTTTAACTCTACAGTGGTGTCCTGTCCAGGAAATGTTTTATACTCTCAGTCACTTAATGTCAAGGAAACTCATCTTAATGAGCCTGAGGATTTGAGATAGACTTTAACTCTACAGTGGTGTCCTGTCCAGGAAGTGTCTTATACTCTCAGTCACTTAATGTCAAGGAAACTCATCTTAATGAGCCTGAGGATTTGAGATAGACTTTAACTCTACAGTGGTGTCCTGTCCAGGAAGTGTTTTATACTCTCAGTCACTTAATGTCAAGGAAACTCATCTTAATGAGCCTGAGGATTTGAGATAGACTTTAACTCTACAGTGGTGTCCTGTCCAGGAAGTGTCTTATACTCTCAGTCACTTAATGTCAAGGAAACTCATCTTAATGAGCCTGAGGATTTGAGATAGACTTTAACTCTACAGTGGTGTCCTGTCCAGGAAGTGTCTTATACTCTCAGTCACTTAATGTCAAGGAAACTCATCTTAATGAGCCTGAGGATTTGAGATAGACTTTAACTCTACAGTGGTGTCCTGTCCAGGAAGTGTCTTATACTCTCAGTCACTTAATGTCAAGGAAACTCATCTTAATGAGCCTGAGGATTTGAGATAGACTTTAACTCTACAGTGGTGTCCTGTCCAGGAAGTGTCTTATACTCTCAGTCACTTAATGTCAAGGAAACTCATCTTAATGAGCCTGAGGATTTGAGATAGACTTTAACTCTACAGTGGTGTCCTGTCCAGGAAGTGTTTTATACTCTCAGTCACTTAATGTCAAGGAAACTCATCTTAATGAGCCTGAGGATTTGAGATAGACTTTAACTCTACAGTGGTGTCCTGTCCAGGAAGTGTCTTATACTCTCAGTCACTTAATGTCAAGGAAACTCATCTTAATGAGCCTGAGGATTTGAGATAGACTTTAACTCTACAGTGGTGTCCTGTCCAGGAAGTGTCTTATACTCTCAGTCACTTAATGTCAAGGAAACTCATCTTAATGAGCCTGAGGATTTGAGATAGACTTTAACTCTACAGTGGTGTCCTGTCCAGGAAGTGTCTTATACTCTCAGTCACTTAATGTCAAGGAAACTCATCTTAATGAGCCTGAGGATTTGAGATAGACTTTAACTCTACAGTGGTGTCCTGTCCAGGAAGTGTCTTATACTCTCAGTCACTTAATGCCAAAGAAACTGGGATAAGCATCAGCCTAATGAGCCTCCGGACTTGAGACATATTTTAGATTTTTTTTCGCCAAATGAAGCGACTAAACTGAAAGTTTAAAGTCATTGCCACTTTTCTACTCAGAAAATAAAATTTACACTCTACCCACCAGTATTGAGTACTCATTCACTTAATGTTTGAATGTTTTAAATATTATGGTATTTCAAAAGCGCATTCTAATAATGATTTCATTACAAAGATAGTAACTTAACATATGGTTCTTATATAAAATATAAGATAGTAATGTAACATGGTTCTTATATAGAATTTTACATTACCAAGATAGTAACTTAACATGTGGTTCTTATATAAAATTATGTTGGAAGATTTAGATTTTTACAGTCAAATAGTTTATGAACAAGATGGTTGGATAACTTCCATGAGCTCTGTTGGCCTTGCTTGGGGATCCAGCTAGCTCAATTAACCCCTCTGATAGGACTCTCTAGAAAGCATGTCTGAGGAATCTGTCCCCATGACCCTCACAGGAATAAGTGGGAAGAGGAGAAACATGTAGGATATTACAAAAGACAGGAACAGTATGGACCTACAAAAAATTAAAGGATATAAACAAATAAAACAATACATTTAACAATAAAAATTATACAATAAGAGGAGCACTGTCCAGGCATAACTTATGAACTCCACCAATCCTAAACCATCCTAATCTCCAAGAGCTCCATCAAAAGGTGCCCCTCTCCTTTCTAAACTCTTCAGCCTACAGGGGCCTGGTCAGAGTAGGCCCATTTACTCAGGCCTTCCTCACTACATTCACCCACCTTTTAACAAATATTCAGAACAGCACTTCCCTCTCCACCCTCACCTCCCTTCCCAAGTGGAACTCAAAAGAGTTGATGAAGGCTTAGCTGAAGAATAGTGTTTAACTTCAGCCACATCAACCACATAACCTCTTTTGCTACAGCCACCAGACAGAGGAAAACTGCCTGCCCTTCTCAGCCAAAAGAAGGCAGCAAGGGTGTAACCTCCATTTTTTTTACAAAAACATTTTATAACATAATTTCAAATTTAAAGTATTTGAGTCCAAAGTGCAAATATTCTGGGAAGTCCTTTCTTCAGGGCAAAGACTGCGGAATTTGAACTCAGAATGTTAAGGACCATAACTCTATGCTGCAAAGCATATCATCTGATGCTCTACCGACACTGTCAATCCTGTATCTATTAAAACTTTCTGAGAAATAGAAAAATAATTTTTTCTTGTGTTTGTTATTTTCATAATATTTTTCTTGTGTTTATTTTCATAATATTTTATTCAATTTTGTTTTACTTTTTCTAGGTCAACAAAAGTGATATAGATGATATTATTCCTCTTTTGAATTTAGAAAAGAAGTTTGCACTTAAAACCAATGAGCCAGGTAATAAAATATATATATATATCGTTGTGTGTCTACCAATTACATTTAACTTTCTATAGAGACAATATAGGGTTTGAGAGGACACTTCAGTCTAGTCAATCACAGCATAAAATTGTTAGTGTTAATGTCATAATAAAACATACCAGTCAGGTGAACACACGAGCCAGATTGAATTTGTATATGTTAGAAAACGAGATAGATGGTTAGAAATATTAAGACCATCCCTGGAGAAGAATGCACAGCCCAACAGGAAAGGAAGATTTTATATGTAGTGGAAGTTCAGGGCCAATTGATAGTATGAGTGCTAATAAAAATAATAAAATAAATAATATAAACCTTTTCCAATCCTAGGAAGGATCCATAGAAGTGGTTGATAGCTTCTGCTACCTTGGTGATATAATTAGCAGTGCTCAGGGTGGAAGAAGTTTTTTCACTACCACCCCTGCTAACAATAAAAGGTTTCTCCCTATGTACAAAGGGACGACTCTATGATGCTTGTGTATGAAGTTTGATGCTGCATGGTAGTGAGACATGGGCAGTGAATGCAGAAAGCATGCGAAGGCTGGAAAGAAATGAGGCAAGTAAGCTTCGACAGATGTGCAATGGTAATGTGCAAGAATGACAAAATATGGATGAACTAAGGGAGAAACTGGGTATAAGAGGAATCAGATGTAATGTGCAGGAGAGGAGGCTGCATTGGCATGGACATGTGATATGCATAGATGATGATGATCACTGGTTGAAAAATTGCCAAGTAATCCCAGTGGAGGAGAGCAGCAGTAGAGGAAGACCAAGGATGACCTGGATGGAAGTGGTGAAAGCTGACCTCAGATCCCTAAATCTCATGGAGGAGATGATAAGGGAATGTGACAAGTGGAGAGATGCTGTACTGAGAAGGACCTGTCTGACCTAGGCAAGCTTAAACAGCAAAAGTAAAATGATGATGATGATGAAGTGTATATATATATATATCTGTGTGTGTGTCTATATATATATATGGATATATATATTCATATGTATATTAAGTATGATATAACGAAGTTTCACTTAAAAATGATTTCATTGTATATCGACTTTTACATGTTTCACAGGTGATTGCTTTGAAGTCTTCATCAATGTGGTAGACCTGACTCCAGTGTGAACTCAATCAAATCTTTTACAACTCTTTCTCTCTCTCTCTCTCTCTCTCTCTCTCTCTCTCTCTCTCTCTCTCTCTCTCTCTCTCTCTCATTATATATATATGTGTGTGTATGTGTGTGTGTCATTGTTTATATTTCTTTATTTCCTTTATTTTGTTCATCATCCTCATTATTATTATCATCAACATCATCATCGTCATCATCATCTTCATTCTCATCATCATCATCATCATCGTCATCATCATCATTGTCACCAGCAGTAGCAGCAGAATTTTTAGATCGGTCTGGAAAATCAAATTCAACATTTTTTCTTAAATTTTTCATTTGAATTTTTTTCTTTTCTTTTCTTTTTCAGGGAAAAGTAAATTTGTAAAGAAGAAAATAGTATCCATCTTAGATTCAAGAAAATCATACAATATTTGTAAGACATCTTGAATTTAATCTACTTTATTGATCAGCTGAATAAATTAAAAAATTTAAAGTACATTTAATATAAAGATAACTACAGTGTTTTTGTTTTTGTTTTTAATTGGAAGCCATCACTCTGAAAAGAATGAAGTGTAAACACATTTTCTCTTATTCCCTCTGTACACAGAAAAACATGTCTTGGATAGTTTACATTTGTTGGATTACTTTATTTTTTAATTTTGTTATTGGGTAAAGTTATGTAAATAAAAGAAATTATATATATTTCTTTCAGCAATTCTACTTGGACATCTGAAATTACCAACATCCAGTATAAAAGCAGCTATATTATTGATAGATGACAATCTCTTGACTTATGAATTCTTGCGTCAATTGTTAATATACAGTCCTAGTAAGTCAGAGGTAAGAAATACCAATAAAGCTAGAACAGGAGTTTCACACTCAAATGGCTCAAAAGGGCCATTATCTCCTGAGGGAGAGGCACAGCGAGCCAAAAATAAGAGGAGGTGACATGATTTCCACCAGTTATAATGCTAATCTGCAATACAGCTGATAGTGTTTTTTTTTGTTTTTTTCATCAAAATGAATACACATATAATTGTAATTGGGATATCTGAATTAGTATAAAATGAAGGGGGAAAATTATCCTTAACTCCATTTTCACTTTTGATATATTTCATTTTTTTTATTGTATTTCATGGGTAACATTATTAAAATAGAGATAAATAACTAAACTTTAGGAAAATATTAATCACAAAAATTGTTCTGCCATGGGCCATGGAAGTTTGTGCGTCACTTGTTTGAGACCGTTGACCTAGAATATGTTTATATTATCTCAGTTTGTGGGTCACCTGACTGAGATCTCTCACCTAGAATACGTTTATATTATCTCTCTATTATATCCCTTTACGGTCTGAGTTCAAATCCCGTCGAGGTTAACTTTACCTTTCATCCTTACGGGGTCGATAAAATAATGTACTGGGTAATTGCTGGCCTTGTGCCAAAAGTAGAAACAATTATATTCCCTTAAAAATCCTGAAGAAACTTCATGAAATGTTCATTTGAACATGTACTGCTGCACTTTGTGAAGACCATATACTCATTAAAAGCATGTGTTTAAAGGATATTTTCCCCTATTAAAGTAGGAATTAGCCATGTAGGTCCTATAACAAACTTCAATACTCATTATGGAGTCCTTTTTGAGGCAAAGTTTTATGGTTAGATGCCTTTCTTGTGGCCAACTCTTTTAGTTGCCTCTTACAACACACAGGGATATGGTGTATCTATTTTAAACTGGATATACACACATGGTCTCTCTGAGAAATGAACAGAAACCACAGAGTAGGTGTTTGTGAAGAAGAAATAGGTGAGGACCACAGCAGAATTGATAATATCACAGGTTGTTATGAAAGAACTTTCACAAATTAATTAAACAATTAATCAATTATTTAATTGAGACACTAAACTTAGAATCTGTCCAAGCCTGGAAACTCATTGGGTCAGTGCTTATCCTAATTTTCCTTAGCATTAACCTACTGAGAGTACAATCCTTCCCTCTGGAGGCTACTGCTGGTATGTATTTTCAGCTAAGTGTACTGAAGCAATGTAAAATAAAATGTTTTGCTCAAGAACACAACACACAAGATTGTTCAAGAAATGAACCCATGACATTATGATCATAAGTCCAATATGTTAATCACTAGGCCATGTACCTTCACAATTATTTAATTGACTGATGATAAACTGAAATGCAAAAACAACCAGTGCCTGTGTTTTTATTGGCAATTTGATCTCCTCAATGTACAATCATATTTGTTTCAACACAATTTCACTCCAAAAATTGTGCAAAATAAATATATTGGACAATGTTTTTAATTTTTTCTAATTTCTGTGTAGCGACAAGAATTTCAAAACTTCACAGGAAAAATTGGAGACCTAAACCAAGCTGACCAAGTGACATATGAAGTAAAGTATCTTTTTTGTTTTATATATATATATATATTGTTAATACTTGATACTTATGATTTACGCTATATATATAAATTACATATATATTAGACGACATATATATATTGTTAATACATGTTGTGCTTACATTTTGTATGTATTGTTCTATTTATATATAGGTGCTTTTTGCCATGACCACTTTACAGTGTTTTATATGTATTGTTAATACATGTTTTACATTTTATATTCAGAGAATTTATATATATATACATTATATATTATATATATTACATTTTATATACTTGTGTGTACAAAAGGGGGGGGGGGGGGGGCTGAGAGAGTGAGTGTATGTGTGGGTAGGTGTTTATGTTACTGTGTATAACCACAGATCTGTTGTTTAGATATACCATTCTCAGAGCTGGCACCTGGGTATTTAGCACTTTATGGAAGCTCTACAATGTGCAACTCTTCTTCCAGTTATGTTCCATTCTCCTAATAAAATTATTTCAACTTACAGTTTGATAAGCTAACAAGCCTTGATTGTGACACTTCTTGAATAATAAAGTTACTAAGCCTGCATTCTCTACTGCATAGTTCACACTCAGCTATGCTAAATCATGTGAAATGAAAGGAAGATTAAGCATGACACAGTGGATGACAAGGCTGGCCCCTTGAATCACAGATATAATGAATCTTTGCCAGCGGAGTGGACTGGAGCAATGTGAAATAAAGTGTCTTATGCAAGGACACAATGTACTACCAGGAATCAAAATGATGGCCAAGGCAAACACTCTAATTATTAAACCATACACCTTATAAGCAGCAGTCAAACACCTTAACCTGACAACTAAAAAAGTCAAACTAACTTTCTTGTATTTCAGCTAATCAAAATCCCGAGTTATGAAGACCGACTAAAAGTGTTATTGTTCCGAGCTGATTTCAAAGAAAGAATTGATAAATTAAATTTTGTAAGTATAATATTTACACATAATTTCTCTCTTGCTATCCATCGTTAACACTCTTCTTTCACTATTGCACACCCATGTTGTCGACCATCTACCAACATCATATATATATATATATCCAAAATGGCTGACTGAATACACACTTTTGTTTTTGTTTTTTTACCAATTTTTTCCGTTTCCTTCCTCTTCTCACTCTTTATCTTTCTATTTCACCTTTTATTTCTCATTCTATCTTCTGATGAAGGACTAATGTCTGAAATGTTAAAACTATTTTTCTACTATTTGAAGCATTAAACTAATATATCTCTTCATTGTACTGTGTTTTTGCTTCATTATTTCTATTTACTTTTGCATACAGACACACACACGCACATATATATATGTGTCTGTGTGTGTGTATATATATATATATTTATATATACAGAGAGAGAAATAGATATATAGATATATATAAATGTATATCATCATCATTGTTTAACGTCCGTTTTTCCAAGCTACCATGGGTTAGACGAGTTGACCTATCGTGAGACAAGTCAGATCAGGTGACCATGTCTTACTCATACAGAACTGTTTCTAGCTTGGTTTCTACAACTGGATGCATTTCCTAATGCCAACCACATTTACAGTGTAGAATGGATGCTTTTTATTGTAACACCAAAGTGACCACTTTACAGTGTGAACTGGGCCCTTTTTGTTATGACACCAACACGACCACTTTACAGTGTGGACTGGGCACTTTTTGTTATGTCACCAACATGATCACTTTACAGTGTGAACTGAGTGTTTTTTGTCACATCACCAAAATGACAACTTTACATTATGGGCTGGGCGCTTTTTCTAATGTCACCAAGTTTGGGCTGGGCGCATTTTGTTGTGTCACCAATGTTGGGCTGGATGTTTTTTGTCATGTCACTATCCTGACTACTTTACAGGGTGGACTAGGCCTATATATTGTCATGTCGCTACCATGACTACTTTACCATAACTGCCCAATATAAATTTGGTATAAAAATACCAAAAATAGAGCACCTTCATACCGATAATATTATGGATACAACATTTCTAATATCTTGAAAGCAAAGCAATAACATAGAACCAGAATATTAACAATATAACTTATGTTACATTATACAGACTTAAACAACTTTATTTAGGGTCTTGAGAAAACAGAATAATTACCATAATTAAATGGACAATTAGTAATGTTATGAAGCTAACCCTCGTCAGTAAATCATCTCATTAATTAGACAAGGTATTAACTGTCCATAATTAAGTTTGAATTGAGCCAGAAACTCACATGTTAAGGTGGTTGCGAAAATCATAGGCAACTCTACCATAAAGCAACTCTATATAAGTTTTCTATACTCCTGATTTAGAGATTACCCTAATCATTGTTGCTATTGTTATTGCTGTTGTTGTTGCTGTTCTTGTTGATGTGGTTGTTGTTGCTATTTCATTTGTAGGTTATCCACAATATAACAAAGGCTTCAATGGGACTCAGAAAAAGTGACCTCCTTGTAAATGTTTTGCAGGTAATATCATCAACCAATGTTATAACACGATTTAAAAAAAAAAAATATATATATATATACAAAATATTCATATTTATATATATATATATATACTCTTATATATAATTATATATATATATATATATATATATCACACACATATCATCATCATCATCAACGTTTAACGTCCGTGTTCCACGCTTGCATGGGTTTGGACGGGGGTATTCCCACTTGAGGCAAGGGTGATTGTCTTGCTCGCATAGGACTGTCTGCTGGCAGGTTTTCTACAGTTGGATGCCCTTCCTAACACCAACCACATTTACAGTGTGGGTCTGGGAGGTTTTTACCGTGTTGCCTACACGGCCACATTACAGCGTGGACTGTGTGTTTTTTTGTCGTGACACCTACACGATCTCATTTGTTTCGGCCTGGATGGCGTGGCACCGACATAACTTTACATAGAAGGGGGTGGTGTGGACGGGGTGGGGGTGGTGGGACGGGGTGTATTTTGTTAGAGATGCCTACTGGCTGTAGTAGGTTTTACTATGTATTTAGGTAAGGCGGGTCTTCTCTGTTACTGAGTACCGCCAAAGGTCTCGGTCCAGTGACATTGTCTTGGAGAGGTGTAAGTGTGTGAGGTCGGAGTTTATCAGCTCGTCCCAGGTTTTTCTAGGTCTGCCTATTCCGTGGCTACCGTCTATCTTTATTGCCCTGCACTTTGTTATACAGCTATCGACTTTCATGCGCATCACGTGTCCATACCAACGTAGCCTTCTCTCGAGTAAACAACATCTGATCCCTCTTATTTCTAATTTTTTCCTTAGTTCGTTTATGCTTTGCCGTTCACGTATATTACTGTTACACATCCAGCGGAGCATGCAAGCTTCATTCCTCTCTAGTCTGCATATATCCTCTGCACACAATGCCCAGGTCTCACTGCCATGCAACATTGCTGTTCGTATGCAGGCATCATACAACCTGCCTTTCATTTTTAGGGAGAACCCTTTAGCAGCTAATAGTGGTATAAGCTCTCTGAACTTTTTCCATCCAGTTCTGACTCTAGCTACTGTACTTTCTGAGCACCCTCCCCCACTGCTGATTTTGTCACCCAGGTAACGGAAGCTGTCCACTATTTCTATAGAGCCCTCTGCGCAGTTGTAAGAGCTAGTATTTTGTGGGCACTTGCTGCTACTTATTGCACCAGAGCACCGGCCACATGTAAAATCTATGTTCTTAGTTAGCTTACCTGTGATCCCACTACATCTTTTATGCACCCATACTTTGCATTTGGGACATAAAATGGAGTTTCTACCTACGCCTTTCCTACACACTGAGCATGGCCATTTCCCAGAAGGGACCGCCGCCTTATTTTCTTTCCTACAAACCAGAACTTTAGTCTTAGCCAGGTTAATTTTAAGTCCTTTTGATTCTAGGCCATGCTTCCATGTTTGGAATTTCTTCTCTAGCTCGGCCATTGATTCAGCTATGAGTGTCAGGTCGTCTGCGTATAGGAGTTCCCATGGGCAGCCGGTCTTGAACTCCTCTGTTATAGCCTGAAGGGCAATAATAAATAGTAGGGGGCTGAGAACAGAGCCCTGATGGACGCCAACTTTTATGCTAAACTCTTCACTATGTTCGTTGTTAATTCTAACCTTGCTGACTGTTTCTTTATACATGGCTTGTATAGCTCTCACAAGCCATTCGTCAACACCTAGTTTTCTAAGAGCCCACCAGATAATGGAGCGGGGGACTCTGTCGAAGGCTTTCTCCAAGTCGACAAAAGCTAAGTAGAGGGGTTTACCTTTAGCTAGGTACTTCTCCTGTAGTTGTCGTACAATGAAAAGAGCGTCTGTGGTACTTTTGCCTGACACAAACCCGAACTGCATTTCATCTAGGTCAATTCTCTCTCTGATTAGTTGCGCTATTACTTTTTCCGTGACCTTGATGACCTGGTCGATTAATTTAATGCCTCTATAGTTACTCCTATCTAGGGCATCTCCTTTACCCTTATAACAGTTAACGATGATGCTGCTATGCCAGTCCTTCGGAACAACCCCATTCTGTACGACTTGGTTAACTATGCGGGTGACCATGGTGTGTCCCACCGTGCCAGATGCCTTCAGCATCTCAGCGACTATTTCCGAAGGCCCAGCCGCCTTACCCGTCTTCATATCCTTGATTGCCATACTTATTATACTCCCCTCGACTAACACTGCTGGTCCCTCTATTGGGTCGATGTGGGGGAGACTGTCTTTCTCCCATTTATTCTCCTCATTTAGTAGCCTTTCATAGTGACACTTCCAAGCTACCTTCTTATCAGCGTCGGTGATGGTAAGTACGCCGTCATCATTAAGTACACACTTCTCCCCGACAATATCACGGTTTTCCTTGACACATTGCCTAGCAATCCTGAACACCTCACGTTTTTGGTCCTCGCGTTGTAGAACATGCTTGAACTTTCTTTCCTCTGCTTCCCTTCTTGCGAAGTACACTTGTCTCCTAGCTTCCCTCCTGGCCACTTGATAGTCTTCTCTACTTCCCCCATCCCGCCATACTTTCCAAGCCTGCTTTTTGGCCTTAATTGACCTCTCCACCTTACTGTTCCACCACCATGTTACTCTCCTCCTGCCTACTGGCCTGCTCCAGCCACAGACTTCGTCTGTCGCCATCAGCAGGTTTGCTTTCAGAAATTCCCACTGTCTCTCTATATTGTCCGACTTTAAATGCTCTTCCTTACTGTCGAAAGCATCAAGTAATATGCTTTTAAATTTATTTCTGGCTGTAGGGTCCTTTAGCTTCCATATTTTTCTCCTGAGGATAGTCCTCTTCTGCTGTCGAGTACGTCTCGTCCTGACTATGAGGTCGCTAATTATCAGTCTATGTTGGGAGGTGCATTCTTCATGGGGGAGGGATTTAGTGTTTACAACAGACACTCTGTCACGTCTTCTGGTAAGGATATAATCTACCTGGCTTGTGTGTTCCCTGGATCTATAGGTGATCAGGTGATTGTCACGTTTTTTGAAGTACATATATATATACATATATATATACATATATATATATATATATATATATATATATATATATATATATATATATATATATATGTATATATATATATATATGTATATATATATGTATGTATATATGTATATGTGTGTGTGTGTGTGTGTGTATATATATATATATATATAGATAGATAGATAGATAGATATAGATATATATATAGAGGAGACACATGGCTTAGTGGTTAGAGCATTGGCCTTGCAATCGAAAGGTTGTGAGTTCAATTCTCAGACCGGGTGATGTGTTGTTTCCTTGAGCAAGACACTTTATTTCACATTGCTCCAGTTTCCTCAGCTGTAGAAATGAGATGATAGTGGAATGATAGGGACCCCAGTGGAGGTGCCACGGCAAAAAAGCACCCAGCACTCACTGTAAATGAGGTTGGTGTTAAGAAGGGCATCCAGCTGTAGAAATCAAGCCAGAATCTGTTCCCGTCCCACCCTTGCAAGTGCTGGGTGCTTTTTTGCCATGGCGCCTACACGTCCACTTTACAGTGTGGGTTGGGTGCTTTTTTGCCATGGCACCTCCATGACCACTTTGCAGTGGAATGATAGGAACCCCAGTCCTATCATCTCATCTCTACAGCTGAGTAAACTGGAGCAATGTGAAATAAAGTGTCTTGCTCAAGGAAACAACACATCACCCGGTCTGAGAATTGAACTCACAACCTTTCGATTGCAAGGCCAATGCTCTAACCACTAAGCCATGTGCCTCCATATACATATATATACATATATATATATATACATATATATATATATATACATATATATATAAACTCTTGCTCTTGCAACCTATGTGGCTTGGTCTGTGGGTCACTGGCAGGATTGAAATGTCACATGAGACACCGCCAATCAGAAAGCTGAACTTTTGTTGGACACTCATACGTCGGATATCGACGGGAGAGTCCATCATATATGTGTGTGTGTGTGTGAGTGAGTCCCGGGTTCAATCGGGGATAACCACAATAAGTACCTAAATTTAATTATGTTCAGTAAATTTGAAATTAATGGTTAAAAGACTTAAAACAGTCATAAAATATATTTTAAATAGCCATTACAAATGCTCTTCAGACTCAAGGAATATCAAACACTGAATCAAAGATTTGTGCAATTCGAAAATTTCTTTAAACAAAACTCTGCCTCACATGCAGCCTTTAACCAGAACAATGGGAAGTTAGCAGACTGACATGACTGTAGGTTTTATTTGAAAGAAATTTTAAAATTGCCTCTTTAAGGTACCTTTGAGGTAGGTGACATGACCTACTGTTTCATATTCTCTGACTCTGAGACACATTTGTAATGTAACATGGCTATTTTATGAATGTTTTAAATCTTTTAACTATTATTTACCATGTAAAAGAAATCCTTATATTTCTCTCTTCAGATGATCCTTGCCATGGGAAACTTCCTTAATGAAGGAAATGCTAGAATTTCAAATGCCTCGGGCTTTCGAATAAATTTTTTGACTCAGGTAAATAAATCTTAATTGTTTTACCTTCTCTTTTGATATTCATATTATATGAGTTAGAAACTGAAACAGAAAACTAAATGTTTGTTTTAATTAGCTTGTATCCTGTATGGCTTTAAATTATAATCTTGTTGTTTGATTTGATTTACATCACTTTATGTTAGTAAAATAATTATCTTTAATATACTGGAGTTGATTTCTTTACTGAATTCTTCATTTTCAAACATTGGCTCAATCAAGTAAATAAATAAATATATTACATTAACCCTTTCATTACTGTAGTTTCAATTAATCAATGAAATTTACTAAAATTATTAATTATTTCATTACAAATTTAATATTTTAACAAAAGGTTTTCATATAAAATTAAGTTGGAAGATTTTAATCTTACTAGGAACCCTTAATATCGGGTGGCTTTGTTTCATAGAACTAGAGCTGGGTTAATAATAAATACTTGGTTGGTGTAATAGCTTAAAACCAGATGAGTAAATATCAAATTGAACTGTTAATCTAGGAGTTAGTTAACTTTCTTTTAATGAGTTAGTCAGAAGAGGAGGAAGAACAGTACCCATACATTTTTGCAGGGTCTCTGAGACTGGTTGCAGGGAAGTGGAGCAGTGGACACTTCTTAGTCCAGGGATCAGATTTGAATGCTTACAACAAAATGGATTCTGCTAGAGGCTCCCAATAACATATTCCAGCCATAACAATCATCAACATCATCATCATTTAACGTCCGCTTTCCCTGCTAGCAAGGGTTGGACAGGCCTTCATACACTGACTTCCTAGACAGGTTGGGGATTTGCATCATGCTTACATATGGGTCCATATTCTACCAAGTGCATTTTATCATGGCTCCAGCACTAGAAAGATTGTCTTTGACAGAACTGAGGGTCATCCCACATTTTTGTTTGGTAAGCTTTTTACGGCTGGGTGCCTTTCCTGACAACAGCCACTTTATAGCATGTACTGGGTGTGTTTATCATGTAGATCACCAAACACTAGGGAGGTTGTCATATCCTTGACATAACTAGAGGGTCCTTCCAATCTTTTGTTTGGTAAGCTTTCTATGGCTGGATGTCCTTCCTATCATCAACCACTTTACACCACTTTAGGTGTGTTTATCACCAACACTAGGAAGGTTGTCTTTTCAGACATTTTTCATAAATTTTTTTTATTTTCTCATCAAGGTACATCTATGTGGTCAATCTAAATGTTTGAAATATCAGTCAAATATCCCTCAAACCACATCCCACTATCTTAAAAGGGAGAAGAACATTAGATAATGCAGTCCAAGATACATCTAAAACAATGGTCTCAAACTCCAAGACTCAAAAGGGCCAAAATGAGATGAGGGAGATGGCCTGATTTCCACTTGTTATAATGCTAATTTGCAATACAGATGATAGGCTGCTATTTACTTAATACTTAATGCTGATGCTGCTGATGCTGCTGATGCTGCTGATGCTGCTGATGCTACAAGAACATAGAAGGGATTAGGGAAAAATGAACAAGTTTTCAGAAAATATTAGTTACACAAATGTGCAGGACATAGAAAAGTAGTTTGTGGGCCATGTATTTCAAACCCCTGATTTAGAATATTCAAGACTGGAGAATGCCTTTGATCATAGGCCTGCTCGATCAGAGTTGATCTGGGCCCAAACAATAATAAGACTTTAATTAAGCTTCTTATATTTATTTAACAATACTTCAATATAATTAATCATTTTATTTTACTTTCAGCACCCTAAATCTTTAAGTCTTTATTATCTCATTTGTGTATTTGTAGATTGATGATACAAAAGCTACTGATAACAAGACATCACTTCTACATACTTTAACAGAAGCTATTAACAAGAAATTCCCTAATAGGGATTTATGGTCTGAACTGTTAGCAGTGATAGAATGTGCAAATGGTAAGAAATATCTGATGCCACAGAGTGAAAATGTTTCTATTTATTAAGGCCCACCACTCATCACACTATAAACTTGTGAAATACTTGTTCATTGTACAATGTCCATGCTTCTTAGGTGGATGGCTAGTACTTACCTGTGGTGGATATTTAAAGGTGGTTGGTCTGGGTGAGTGACTGATTTGGTTATAGGAACAATCAAGCTGGCAAGATGGGAACTTGGTAGGTTTGCTATCTTATCAACTTAGCTAGCAAGAAATGGTAATGCAGGATCAATACATCTGGAGAGGAATTATGACATCTGTCACAAATGGGACCACCAAATAATTATGATGACCCTTAGTATTGACACAGCCAGATGGCTGGAACCAGTAAAAGAGGCATTGGTAGGGCAAATTAATACTTGATTTTGTATCATTTAACCCTTTCGTGAAAATATTTTATTAATTTTGAAAATTATGAAAAATTTGGAGGAATTTAGTAAAATAATTGTATTTTAATACAGTCTACCCTCTCTTATTTCTTTATTATACTGTCCACCTTATTTTATACTACATTACAGTGTCCACTCTATTCTATACTATGGTGTCCACCATACTTTATACTACAGTAGCATCCACTCTACTATATATACACTACATTATTCTATACTACACTACTATATACTACACAACAATGTCAACTCTACTATATTCAGCACTACTATATATTATACTACAATAGCCATTCTATTCGATACTACGTGGCACTGTCAACACTACTATATACTACACTACAATGTCCACTCTACTATTATACTATCATCCACTTTATTCTACACTACTACACTATATATAAATTATACTACCCACTTTATTCTATACTACACTACTACACTATATATACATTATACTATCCACTTTATTCTATACTAACCCATGCTAGCATGGAAGATAGACGTTAAACGATGATGATGATGATGACTACACTACTACACTTAATGTTTTGTTATACACTATGGTATCCAGTTATATTTTTCTATTGCAGTGTCCAATGCTGATATTTTCAGTGAACTAAAAGAAATGGAAACTTCTTGGCAGGTAATCTAAATTTATTGAATCATTTATTTCTGAAATGAAATTAAATTAAATCATACTAGCACTAACATGCTATCTCAAAGATGGCCTGTGTCATATGTGTACTGAAAAAGGTCACGCACAAATGATTAAAAAACAGCAGGGGGACATATTTCTGAATGATTGACTGAAAATCAGGGCAGATGGTAATATGGAGGGAAATCATTGCAAGAGTACTGAATGAAATATTCCTCAAAAGAGGTCCTGTGAATGAGCTGCATTTCATTTGGAATCAATGAAATAGATGTTTGACAAGTGGAATGTCAGATGCTTCTTCAGAGCTATATATAGGCTGAGAGACAACATCACACAATGAAGGCCAAGACTGAGAGGAAACATATCTCCTCAATCGAGACAATGTTTTCATACATGTCACCCAGATCAGCTAGAGAATAGGTGCCACAAAGAACAGTGTTCAGGTACAAATGGCAACGTCCAAGCAATTATCTCTTTCTAATGCAGCAATACAAGTGTATGTATGTGTGTGATGTACAAATATGCACACACACATATGTGCATACTCAGATTTATACAGTCACATTACGATCAGCACCACATAGACAACCATTAGATTGCAATTCTATTTTTTTAAAACACACCCTCTTTCTTTCCCTTTGCAGTCCCCTTGATACATTTGCTTTCTACTCCTCCTCCCACTACCATCCCCACTCTCACCACATCTTTGTTATTAAATTCTTCCCTCTCTCTCCCACCCCAGTATTTTTCATCTTGCTTCAGTCCAAACACTTGGTAATGTGGTGTGAGTTAAGTTGTTCCCCTGTTGTCTTCTTCAGATAGATGGAAAGCCTAACATTTTTAGGAGAGATGAAACAGGTATCTAAGATATAACCAGGAACCTACAGGGGGTTATAGGCTCAACCTGACAGGAGCTTATCTTCTACTTTACATTATTTACCACTGAAAACAACATTAGATTGTTAATAAAACCAACCAGTTCTTTATTTTCTAGAAACTTATAACATAAATAATTATTCTTCTTTACTGCAGAAAACTAAGGAACTCATGGAAACTATTCAACAAAATGATTCCAAAGACCAGATTCAAAATATCATGAATGTATCCTTGAAATTAAAGAATATATTTGTACAGGTGCTGAATTAAAACAACTTTAAAGTAAAGTTAATGGCTAAAACGCAGGTGGGGGGGAGGTTCCTCTGAAAATAGTCAAATAAGTAGAGCATATAAGCTCCCAGAGATGGAAAAAAAGTGAACAGCGCCACCCATAGGGCTCGTACTCACATCTTCCATATTTCATGTGGATCCTTATTTATTCATAAAAAATAGCAGTTGAAATTGTTGAGATAACTACCAGTTATTAAATGGTATCATACTGACTAGGTTAGCATAAATCACATAGGATTAACATTTTTTTTTTCAGCTTTGCATAAAGATTTTTTTGATGAGTGATTGATCTTTATGATAGAAAAAGTTAGCTAAGTCAAAGAGGCTTAAAACTCTCAGCAAAGTTCAGTGGTTTATATTTTGTCACTGACACAACACTTTACATACACACACACACACATATATATATGTGTGTGTGTATATGGGTGTCATCATCATCTTTATCATTATTATCATTGTCATTTTTATGTCCATTTTTCCACGCATGCATGGGTTGGGTGGGTCCTTCTCAGCACAGTATCTCTCACTGCGTTCCTTCATCATCTCCCCTGTGAGTCTCAGTGATTTGAGGTCAGATCTCACCACCTCTGCCCAGGTCTTTCTTGGTCTACCTCTACTGTGGCTTCCCTCCAATGGGATTTACTGGCACTTCTTCACCCAGCGATCATTGTCCATGCACATCACATGCCCATATCAATGCAGTCTTCTCTCCTGCACACCACCTTGGATTCCTCAAAAACCCAGCTTCTTCCTCAGTTCTACCTTTCTCTCACATTTACATTACACATCTAACAAATCATGGTTGCTTTATTTCTCTCCAGACTACACATGTCCTCTGCTGTCACAGCTTATGTTTCACTACCATGAATCATCACACTTCACACATAGGTGTCATACAGTCGTCTTTTTGTATGTAGGAAAAATCCTTTAGTTGTCAACAGTGGGAGTAGCTCTCTAAACTTCTTCCATCCCATCCTTATTATAGCTATTATGCTCCCAGAGCATTATTAAGTCACCTAGATAACAGAAGCTATCAACCACTTCTATGGGCCCTTCCTGTGACTGGAAAAGGCTTATATCACTGGTGCTCTTCCCCTCAGTTATCCCTGTGCATCTTCTACATACAAAGTCTTCCCTTTCTGTTAATCTACCCATTATCCCACTACATCTCTTGTGTACTCCCTTTCTCCATATTTATCTGACATGCTAACAATTCTACCAATTATATATTTATATATACTAGCTACCCAGTTCCATAGTGTGCCACCCTAGCTCCGTTGTGCCATACTGTGGGACCCTAACTTCAAAGTGCCATATTTTCCCACCTTATCTCCCCAATGCCACATTTCGCCATCCTAACTCCATATTGCCAATGCTGTATCACACAAATTTCATAATTCCAAAGTATGCCACCTTAGCTCCGTAGTGCCATACTGTGGCACCCTAGCTCCGCAGTGCCATATTTTTCCACTCTATCTCCCCATTGCCATACTTCGACATCCTAGTTCCATATTTCCATACTGTGTCACTCAAGCTCCCAAATTCCATAGTGTGCCACCCTAGCACCGCTGTGCCATAGTGCGGCACCCTAGCTCCGAAGTGCCATATTTTTCCAGTCTATCTCCCCATTGTCATACTGCGACATCCTAGCTCCATATTGCCATACTGTGTCACCCAAATCTACAGTGTGCCACTCTAGCTCCGCTGTGCTTGGTTTCTATGGTTGGGTGCCCTTCCTAATGCTGACCAGAAAGACCATGTAACAGGGCAGACTGGGTACTTTTTCATCATGGTACCAGCACTATCATTATACAGGGTGGACTGGGTGCTTATTGCAGCTTATTATTATTATAGTTTATAGACTGCGGTGATTTGGCAGTATCGGTAGAGGGTTGGACGCCATGCTTTCTAGCATAGTTACGTCCCTTTACAGTCTGAGTTCAAATCCCGCCGAGGTTAACTTTGCCTTTCATCCTTACAGGGTCGATAAAATAAAGTACCAGTAATGTACTGGGTAACTGCTGGCCTTGTGCCTAAAGTAGAAACAATTATTATTATAGTTTATACATACAAAGGGCAGTTGATTGGCAGTATTGATAGAGGGTTGAACGCCATGCTTTGCAGTGTAGAGTTATGGCCCTTTATGTTCTGAGTTCAAATCCCGTCAAGATTAGCTTTACCTTTCATCCTAATGGGGTTGATAAAATAAAGCACTAGTAATGCACCGGAATAATTGTGCCTTGTGCCAAAAGTAGAATGGCATTTTCTATTTCCTCATATTGTTTGAAAATATTCATAATGCAGATGTTATCTTTTAGCAACTTTTAATGATTTAGCAGAAAATATCTAAAAACGAGTTTGTTAATTTGTAGTATCTTTACTAGTGGAAATATTGTTGTGAACATTTGCTGTAAACTAAAGTAAAGGCTATAATTTTTAATTTGATGATGTCATAGTGTTGTTTTGTATTTTTCAAGAATGTTTATTTAATGCAGTTTCATGTGGTACAGGATGTTAAGAGCTAAATTCTTTAACATTCTACGATATTTCTCTCTGAATCTGGTTCGGCTCTCGACATTTTATTTAAGGATTTAAACAAAGCTGTGGAAGAATTTCATCTTACCTTAGAGTTTTTTGGTGAAGCGGATCAAGTGAAGATAACAACAGACCAAATATTTGGAATATTTGCAGAATTCTTAAACAAGTATGAGGTAAGAAATTTCACATTTCTAACATCTCAGCATCAGTATTTCTCAGTTAATAACTTCTGCTACTTGGGGAATATAATTAGCAGTGGAGGGAGTGTTCTAAGTGAGAACAGGATGGGAAAAGTTCAGAGGGCTACTACCTCTGTTGGTTACAAAAATATTTCTTTCAGGGGGAAAGACAGTTTGTATGATGTCTGTGATGCTGCTCAGAAGTGAAAATTGGGCCTTGAACACCAGGATTTGTGAAGATTAGAAAGAAACGAGGAGATTATGTGCTGATGGATGAACAACAAAGCATTAATGTATTGAGAGAAAAAACTGGCATAAGAGGAATCAGATACAGTGTACAAGAAAGACAAATGTATTACTATAGACGTGATGTATATGCAAGATGACAGCTGTATAAAGAAGTGCAGAACAGGGCACTCAAAGTCAAAGAAACCTGTAGAAAACATGGGATAACCTGTTAAATGTTGACCTCAAGGAGGAGATGACATATATTTTTTTTCTCCTTTAGCTAAGCCCTTGCATACCATTCTCTCCTTTTTTTTCAGTTGATGCACTTTGGATATTTTTTTGTTTTTATTTATGTTAATTTACCGAAAAGCACAATTTGAATTGTTTTTGTCACTACCTGTTTTGTTGCATCCCAATATTCACAGGAATGAATAGTATCAACCTTAATGCACTGAAATTGTAGTGATTTCCAGAGGTTGACTGAGGTGATGGTCTTCTTTTGTATGAAAGTATATATGTATATATCATCGTCATCATCATCATCATCGTTTAACGTCCATCTTCCACGCTTGCATGGGTTTGGACGGGAGTTTTCCCACTTGAGGCAAGATTTGTTGTCCCGCTCGTATAGGACTGTCTGGCGGGTTTTCTACGGCTGGATGCCCTTCCTAACACCAACCACGTTTACAGTGTGGACTGGGAAGTTTTTACCGTGTTACCTACACGGCCACATTACAGCGTGGACTGCGTGTTTTTTTGTCGTGACACCTACACGGCCTCATTTGTTTCGGACTGGATGTTATGGTACCAACATAACTTCACATTTAGGGGGGAGGGGGGGTATTTTTGTTAGAGGTGCCTACTGACTGTAGGTTTCGTTTTGTACTTAGGCAAAGCGAGTCTTCTGTATTACTGTGTAGTGCCAAAGATCTCGGTCCAGTGACAGTGACATTGTCTTGGAGAGGTGTAAGTGTGTGAGGTCGGAATTTATCAAGTCATCACAGGTTTTTCTGGGTCTGCCTACTCCATGGCTACCGTCTATTTTTATCGCCCTGCACTTTTTTATATAGCTGTCATCTTTCATGCGCATCACATGATCGTACCAACGTAGTCTTCTCTCGAGTAAACAACATCTGATCCCTCTTATTCCTAATTTCTCCCTTAGTTCGTTTATGCTTTGCCGTTCACGTATATTACTATTACACATCCAGCGGAGCATGCAAGCTTCGTTCCTCTCCAGTCTGCGTATATCCTCTGCACACAATGCCCAGGTCTCACTGCCATGTAACATTGCTGTTCGTATGCAGGCATCATACAGCCTGCCTTTCATTTTTAGAGAGAACTCTTTAGCGGCCAATAGTGGTATAAGCTCTCTGAACTTTTTCCATCCCGTTCTGACTCTAGCTACTGTACTTTCAGAGCACCCTCCTCCACTGCTGATTTTGTCACCCAGGTAACGGAAGCTGTCCACTGTTTCTATAGAACCATCTGTGCAATGGAATGAGCTAGTATTTTGTGGGCACTTGCTGCTACTTATTGCACCAGAGCACCGGCCACATATAAAATCTATATTCTTAGTTAGCTTACCTGTGATCCCACATCTTTTATGCACCCATACTTTGCATTTGGGACATAAAATGGAGTTTCTGCCTACTCCTTTCCTACACACTGAGTATGGCCATTTCCCAGATGGGACTGGTGCCCTATTTTCCTTCCTACAAACTAGAACTTTAGTCTTAGACAAGTTAACTTTAAGGCCTTTTAATTCTAGGCCATTCTTCCATGTTTGGAATTTCTTCTCTAGTTGAGCCATTGATTCAGCTATGAGCATTAGATCATTTGCATATAGGAGTTTCCATGGGCAGCCGGTCTTGAACTCCTCTGTTATAGCCTGAAGGGCAATAATAAATAGTAGGGGGCTAAGAACACTAAACTCTTCACTATATTCGTTGTTAATTCTAACCTTGCTGACTGTTTCTTTATACATGGCTTGTATAGCTCTCACAAGCCGTTCATCAACACCTAGTTTTCTAAGAGCCCACCAGATAATGGAGCGGGGGACTCTGTCAAAGGCTTTCTCCAAGTCAACATATATATATATATACATACACACACACACACACACATATGTGTATGTGTGTATATGTATGTATATATATGTGTGTGTATATGTATGTATATATATATATATATGTGTGTGTGTGTGCATTTTGCTGTTTTAACAGCTGTCCTAACGTTGAGTTTTTACATTTTTATATGAATTTTAATAAACTCTTTCCTCATCTTGACAAGAGACATCAATGTTTATTCATTTATATAAATGTAGATATATATATATTTATATAAATGAATAAACATTGATGTCTCTTGTCAAGATGAGGAAAGAGTTTATTAAAATTCATATAAAAATGTAAAAACTCAACGTTAGGACAGCTGTTAAAACAGCAAAATGCTGTCAAAGTCTGTGATGGGCAAAAGTGCCACAGGACAGAGACTAGCAGCCTGCTGTCATCAGAGAGTCAATCCATGAGATGGGTAATAGGCAGCTGAAACACAGAAGAGATTGAGAAAGGAGCAGGGCAAGGGAAAGTGTATAGACACACAGAAGTGTCTGGAAGAAGGCAATAAAGAAATGCAATGTACAAGATAAGTTCACACACATATCTTCTCAGAAAAGAATTATGAAAGGAATTACTATCTGGATGGGATTGTTGCAAAAAACAATATGTTTGACATTCTGGAAGACTTCTCTGAAACATAGTTTTCAGCAAAATTCCTCTGTGTCTTTTATGTGGTCAGCTTGGTTTGATTTCAGGGTAGGCATAAATTTTAGGCCATTTTCTAACAATTTAATTTTTTGTTGGATATATCAATTACTTTCAGTTCAATCGGGCCTTTGTCTTCAAGTTCTACTTGAAGGGTGGTGTTGTTTTCTATTTTTGGTGGAAGGAGACCTGTCCTCAAAAATTATTCCCATTTGAAATTCTGTTCAAACTTTATAGCCTTTTATTTGTTGATACTTTGTGTTGATAATTTCTAGGTTAGGAGAATCAGTTTTACTGGTTTACATATGGGGTACTTATTCTTCTGTTGTTTGATTTTTCCTCTGATCACCATCATCATTCGGAGGCCTCAGCCAAAATCGACTCAACAATTGATCTCCACGTGGGTCTGTCGTCCATTGCAGTGGCCAGCAAATCTTACTCTCCTTTTACATACAACGATAGCTATGCATTGGAGGCCGGCATATATCTCTCTCAAAGTCAGACATCGCCAGCTTATGTTCTGAATGCTTATGTTGTTACTAGGTCTTTGATGGAGGTTGTATCTTGTTCCTTTTTTATTATGTCTGTATATAAACAGAAGTTTGTTGCACTGTTGGTAGGAGTTGACACAGCCAAATTCTACCGCAACAGCCAATGACCCTGGAGTTCTGTGTCCTTCATTTGTATTTTTATTTTCAAAAAGTATTATTTTAATGTTTCTCCTCAAAAAATTGTTTTCCGTTCATTGTCTTGTCCTCTCATTGTTAATTTTCTTAAGTTTTTCAATACTAATGTGACGAACATGTTATCTCCCCCCCCCCCATTTATTGCAATGGCTTACACACTTTTTAACACCTTCTTCTCGCTTTTTTTTCTTCCTTTCCATGATTCTTGTTCTATATGAGGCACCACACTTTTCCCTTCACATCACATGAAATTCTATGTGTACTTCTAGCTTAATTGCCATAAATTAACGTTTTGTCTCCCATCTCTTACTCCACTGCACAGCGTTTGACTTGTGTCAGATGCTGTGGCCCCGAAAAACACAGATTTTACAGGCAAAACCAACCAGCAAAGACCTAACAGTAGACCTCAAGCAAAAAGTTGGCTAGCATCCGTGAGCTTGGCTGGTCTCACATGAGGATTCAGACAGATCAGTTGGAGATGGTTGCTTCTGACAGGACCCACTGGAAAGAGTGTTAGGGACTCTTCTCCCATGACCCTCTTAGAAGACTCACATAGTTCATACCAATGTTACTTCCAATATATGTGCGCATGCACAACCGTCAATATTTCAAGAGGACTATACTAAAATTTTCAGTCCAACACAATATACATTTTAAAATTTGTTTTTCTGTTTTTTTTTTGTTTTAGCCCATTAGCATTTACATTACTCTATATTTACTATCATATTTTCACGGTAAAGGCCTCACCTCACATAACTATCTCACACAATATCGAATCTATGAGATTTTGATATTATTTATTTTGAGCACAACACCTTAACATCAGTATCAGCGGCCGGTTACAGCCAGTTTGAACAGAATGAGGTGAGAGAATTCTGGCTGTTTAAATGCTAAAAGGTTAAACAAATCTGAGCTTCAAAATCGCAGGGAATTGTTCTTAAATTTTTAGTTAGCTGAGGTTGAGGTTAATCTCGGAGACTTCGAGTTTGGACGTGAAATTTGTCTTTCCTATTGTTTTTGAAACATGACCTTCAAAACACACAAAAAAAAATTTGTTTTATTTTGAAAAAAGACGAAAGAAAATACATCGGAATGTTATATTCAAACCACAGAATAACTTCATCTTTTAAAAGAAAATAATCAAAAAATCTGCCCCGGGTGAGGATCGAACTCACGACCTTCAGATTCCTCCACTTTTCGATTTGATTATGAGACTGACGCGCTGCCTACTGCGCTACCGAGGCCTTATAGGATTGGCCTATAAAATTGTTTTAAATACTATTAATGTTAAATTGAATTATTTACATTTGTAATTTTATGGTATTTTTTCTTTTAGACCTAGTTTCATAAATTAGATTTGTTTCTGTTTACATTTATAAGTGTACGAGATTAAACTACTTATTTTGGCCATTTAGCTATTATCTATAATATTATTTTCTGATATAGCCTTGGTTTTCTTTATAGCCGGCAAACTTTGTTGATAATTATATTACCAAATGATTAATTAGATCACAAAATTGAGCTTTTAAATCTGTAATATGCTAAAATTATTTTTAATATATGTTTATGTGAGTGCGTGTGCTACCTTTTGTATTTTTTACTCCTCAAAACATATTCTCGTCTCCTACTTTCTTGTGTATTTCAATTTATTCTGTGATAGTGTTTTGCTTTAACATAAATTCTGGGGACAATAATAAGGGTATGCTTACATACGTATATAACAGGAATACATGAAATATAATATACTAATATTAAAACGTTCTTTTACTATCGTATATAACCCATTTAAATATCCGTTTATATATAAATAAATCTGTTTTATTCACAGCTGTTTAAAAAATATAGTAATATAATGCTTACAGAACTAAAACACAAACAAATATAATATATACAAAGGAAAAAATAGAAAGAAAAAACACATAAGCAGGTAATACACACATCTAGGCCCACATACAAGAGGCAGGCGAAAGACTGGACAAACGAGCCGCTTCCAAAGCAAAAGATATCAGTATCGCGAGGAGCACAGGGAAACCTCTAATAATTTTTTAGGCAAGCCAGCAAGCTCACAATGTTACCTTGGGTGATGGCGAGGCTGATGAGCTGGAACAACATCGTCACTTATAAATAAATACAAACGCATATTAGCGGTAGCACTGACATGGCGTGGTTTATGGTGTATATGAAAGTATATACGATATGTTCATGGATAATAACTATCCGAAAGTCTTCCTGTGTATGTTTTTAATTTTAGATCATGTTAAATACACATATTAGACAATACGTAAATACGTACACACGTAAAATACATATACATTATAAATATTATACATAAGCTATAATACGCATAAGGTATGCAGGAGTTTCCCTCTAATACTTTTATGGGGCAAGCCAACATACTGATAGCATTACCGCGGATGATGGCGAGACTAAGGAACTGGAACAACCAAGCACCCTCAACAAGATGATCACTTCATACTTCTGTAAGGCGAGACGCCAACGATGACAAGAACTTTGTTGTCAAGTCCCCTAAAAAATTGTCTTGAATGCCACAGGCTGCAAAAAAAAATAACCGGTGAGAATGCCTCCGGCTACTGAGATAGCTGTAACATATGATCACACTTAAAACATTTATAGCGCGCCTCTCATATGCTTATTGTACATAAAGATATCGTATATGTTTTCATATATACCTCCATTAAGCACGTATAATGTAGACTCATTAATTACGCTGTATAATTAATAACAAAAGAAAACAGAAAAGCACATAAGCTGTATTTGTAGCAAAGTTAAATGAAAAACAAACATATTCATTATACAAAATCTCACAATGTCATGAAAAACCATTGACATTATATCAAAATAATTGAGCAGTATCTAATAAAAACAAAACACACTCAAAAGGAACAAAAAAGGAAGGGAACAAAAGGAAAGGAAAAGAAAAATGAGGATCAAGCAATGAAAGAAAGCAAGAGGGGGAGCAACAGACACTACACCTCAGTCAGAGCAGTGCCTCTGCTGCAAACAAAATAGCAAAGGCATTTCTGCAGAGAATGGTCAGAGACACCTGCTGCAACAATTACCCACCCCACCTCATAGGGCTCCCTCCTCAAGCAGAAACTGGGTCTAAGAGGAATCAGATGTAGTGTGCAGGTGAGGTGACTGTGTTGGAATGGACATGTGATGTGCATGGATGATGACCACTGGGTGAAGAAGTGCCGAGTGAAGGGAATCTGCAACAGAGAAAGATCAAGGAAAACCTGAATGGAAGTGGTGAGTGGTGATCTCAAATTACTGAATCTCACAGAGGAGATGACAAGTGGAGAGATGCTGCCCTAGTGTTGGTGCCATGATAAAATGAATCCAATGTACTTTGTACAGGGCAGTAACATATGTTAATCAGATGCAGCTCAGGGAGGTCAAGAGCTCCAATTAAGTGTGTGAATTAAGATTTAGTGTGTGATGACTCATCTAACACTTGCTAGCAGAAAAAGAAAGATGTTAAATGATGATTATGATGATATATCTTCGTCTTCATCATCATTTAAATTTTATTTTTTAATAAAGAATTCAAATTAAAACTTTATTTTTTCACAGAAATGCCAAAGAGAAATCAAATTGAAGATTAAACCCTGATGAAGAAATCTTAGTAATTTGAGTTTAAAAATACAATCATCCAAATTGGAAATATCCCTTCAAAACTTGAAGCATCTCAGTTGAAAGAATATCAATGATACCAAAAGTGAAAAAAATGTTGACAAGGCTTCAGAAACATGACAATGAAATTTAAGGCTGAACATTTTTTCATTTTAATTCATTTAAATGGTCAGTCTAGTATCCTGTTACTTTCTCTTTTTTTTCTTCTCTCTCTCTCTCTCTCATATATCATATACAAGTATGTCTCACTCTCTCTCCTTCTCTCATATATTATATACAAGTATGTCCTCTCTCTCTCATATTTTATATACAAGTATGTCCTCTCTCTCTCTCATATATTATATACAAGTATGTCCTCTCTGCCTCTCATATATTATATACAAGTATGTCCTCTCTCTCCCTCTCATATATTATATACAAGTATGTTCTCTCTCCCTCTCATATATTATATACAAGTATGTCCTCTTTCTCCCTCTCATATATTATATACAAGTATGTCCTCTCTCTCTCTCATATATTATATACAAGTATGTCCTCTCTCCCTCTCATATATTATATACAAGTATGTCCTCTCTCTCCCTCTCATATATTATATACAAGTATGTCCTCTTTCTCCCTCTCATATATTATATACAAGTATGTCCTCTTTCTCCCTCTCATATATTATATACAAGTATGTCCTCTCTCTCTCTCTCTCTCATACATCGTATACAAGTGTGTCTCCACTCTCTCTCATATATATTGTATGCAAGTGTGTTCACCCTCTCTCTCCCTCACATATATATTATATACAAGTGATGGATCAGGTTATGAAAGTGGCAGAAAGGATATTATCACAACTAATTAGAGAAAGGGTCAAACTAGATGAGATGCAGTTTGGTTTTGTGCCTGGGAGAGTACAACAGATGCCCTCTTCTTGGTGAGACAATTGCAAGAGAGGTTCTTAAAGAAAAATAAGCCACTATACTTAGTCTTTGTTGACCTAGAGAAGGCCTTTGATAGGGTACCCCGATCTGTCATCTGGTGGACCCTAAGGAAATTAGGTGTTGAGGAATGGCTTGTGAGGACAGTGCAAACTTTGTACAGAGGTACTGTCAGTAAAGTCAGAGTAGGAATGGAGTTTAGTGAGGAATTCCAGATACAAGTAGGAGTACATCAGGGTTCGGTCCTCAGCCCGCTCTTGTTCATTATAGTCCTCCAAGCCATAACAGAGGAGTTTAAGACTGGCTGTCCATGGGAACTTCTCTATGCTGACGATCTGGTTCTTATAGCAGAATCAGTAGAGGAGCTAGAGAATAAATTCTGGCTATGGAAACAGCAGTTGGAAGCAAGAGGACTGAGAGTGAACCTAGCTAAGACAAAAGTGTTGATGAGTAGAAAAGAGAACAAAACTCTGATTCTGTCAGGGAAATGGCCATGTTCGATATGCAGAAAAGGAACTGGCATAAATTCTATAAAATACACACAATGCAGATCCTGGGTACACAAGAGATGTAGCGGGATAGCAGGCAAACTAACAGGTAGGGAGAAATATGTATGCAGTAGATGTACAGGGAAATTAGACAGTAGAAGTCGCATTGATAGACACATTTTTCAAATGCAGGAGGGTGTTATAGAAGTGGTGGATAGCTTCCGGTACCTAGGAGATCAGATTAGCATGGGAGGGGGGTGTTCCGAGGCCATAGTATCTAGAATAAGGACGGGTTGGAAGAAGTTTAGGGAGCTGCTTCCTCTGCTGACGAAGAAGGGTTTCTCCCTGCGTACGAAAGGCCGGTTATATGATGCCTGTGTGAGGAGCGTGATGCTGCATGGTAGTGAGACATGGGCAGCAACTGCAGAGGATATGCAACGGCTGGAGAGAAATGAGGCAAGCATGCTCCGTTGGATGTGCGTGAACAACCCAGCATGAATGTGTTGAGAGAGAAACTGAGAGGGATAGAATGTAGTGTACGGGAGAGGAGACTGAGGTGATATGGACATGTGATGCGCATGGAGGATGACTGATGGGTGAAGAAGTGCCAGGAAATGCCAGTTGAAGGAAGACGTGGTAGAGGTAGACCACGAAAAACATGGGCGGAGGTGGTGAGAACAGACCTCAGATCGTTGAAGCTCACGGTGGAGATGACGAAGGACCGTGACAAGTGGAGAGATGCTGTGCTGAATAAGACCCGTCCCACCCTTGCAAGCAGGGAAGAGCGGACGTAAAATGATGATGATGATGATGATGATGATGATGAAGTATGTGCACTCTTCCTCTCTCACTCTCTCATATATTATATACAAGTATGTCATCTTTCCCTCTCACTCTTTCTCATATATTATATACAAGTGTGTTCACTCTCTCTCATATATTATAAGTATGTGCACTCTCTCTGATATATTAATTACATGTGTGTCCACTTTGTCTTTGCTCAGCAATAGTTGTCATTACAAATGATGGTTGAAAACATACATAAGATAGAATAACAAATAAGTAGTAAAACATAAGTATCATCACCATCATCATCTTCAATGTTATCATCATCATCTTCTTCCTCGTTATCATCATCATCATCATCATTACCTCACCACTACCACCACCATTATCTTCATCTCCACCACCACCCCGTCATCATTATCATCATCAACATCGTTTAATGTCCATTGTCCAGCCCCACACTGTAAATGTGGTTGGTGTTAGGAAGGGCATCCAGCTGTAGAAAACCCGCCAGACAGTCCTATGCGAGCAAGACAACCACTCTTGCCTCAAGTGGGAAAACTCCCGTCCAAACCCATGCAAGCGTGGAACATGGACGTTAAACGATGATGATGATGATGTCTATGTTGGCATGGTTAGAGAGTGTTGTCATGGCCCATAATTAGAAAGGTCAGAAAGATCTCATCTTGCTGATTGATACATTACATATTTGGTATGGTTTCTATGGCTGGATACCCTTCCTAACACCAACCACCTTACAGAGTGTACTGGGGGCATTGCATCTTTCTAGAGTGCACATGGTGTATTTTATTGTGGCACCAGTATTATCACTATAGAGTGTACTTGGTGTATTTTATTGTGGCACCAGTATTATCACTTTATAGAGTGTACTTGGTGTATTTTATTGTGGCACCAGTATTATCACTTTGTAGAGTGTACTAGGTGTATTTTATTGTGGCACCAGTATTATCACTTTGTAGAGTGTACTAGGTGTATTTTATTGTGGAACCAGTATTATCACTATAGAGTGTACTTGGTGTATTTTATTGTGGCACCAGTATTATCACTTTATAGAGAGTACTTGGTGTATTTTATTGTGGCACCAGTATTATCACTTTGTAGAGTGTACTAGGTGTATTTTATTGTGGAACCAGTATTATCACTATAGAGTGTACTTGGTGTATTTTATTGTGGCACCAGCATTATCACTTTATTGAGAGTACTTGGTGTATTTTATTGTGGCACCAGTATTATCACTTTATAGAGTGTACTTGGTGTATTTTATTGTGGCACCAGCATTATCACTTTATAGAGAGTACTTGGTGTATTTTATTGTGGCACCAGTATTATCACTTTATAGAGTGTACTTAGTGTATTTTATTGTGGCACCAACATTATCACTTTATAGAGTGTACTTGGTGTATTTTATTGTGGCACCAGCACAACCACTTTATAGTGTACTGTATTTTATTGTGGCTCCAGCAATATCACTTTATAGGGAGTACTTGGTGTATTTTATTGTGGCTCGAGCATAACCACTTTGTAGAGTGTACTAGATGTATTTTATTGTGGCTCCAGCATAACCACTTTGTAGAGTGTACTAGGTGTATTTTATTGTGGCTCCAGCATAACCACTTTGTAGAGTGTACTTGGTGTATTTTATTGTGGCTCCAGCATTACCACTTTATAGTATACTGTGAGTATTTTATTGTGACACCAGCATTGCTAGATTACATTAGTGTACTGGGTATATTTTGTGGTAGCACCAACACTAGAGAGGTTGTCATATGCTTAGCCAGACTTGAGAGCCCTCTCTGGAGGTTTAAATGTATATATCCACTAAGCTTATTAATCTACCTCCTTCCCCCTATAACCCACCCTGCCTAGTCTCATAATGTGACAACCCATCCAACCTATGCCCGAATGGAAAACGAACGTAATATGGTGATGGTGGTGTATTTTTAATATACATTGTTAAAATAATTTATAAAATAACTTATTAAAATGTGTTTCATTCAGTGTATTTCATAATTATTTTCTCCACAATGTGAAAGTACTTTGTGGATACGAAACTAAAGCATATAGTCGCTGTAGTCGTGGAATATTCACTTTTCATTTCTTGCCTACCATTAAAGTTGGTGTTACCTATACTGTAGAAAAAAATCAGAATTAGAAATTTGTAATGTTTTTTTTTTTTGTGTGTGTTTTTTTATGTAATACATGTCCACCAAACTCAACTTCACATTCTGGCGAGTCAGAATTAATTCTCTGCACGTGCGCAATCCATATACTCCAACAACAATTAACCCACGTGTTTTTAAATTGGAATTAATCTATGATTATAAAATTGGATTTAATCTACGATTTTAAATTTAGAATTAATCTACGATTTTAAATTTAGATTTAATCTATGATTTTAAATTTGGAAATTCTTCACTTCTCGTTAGTCAGTATCCCTTGAAAGTATGCCTCGTAAGAAAAACCAATCAATCATAGTTCCAGAGGATGAAATTTTGTCACATGTTGAAATAGAAAATGAAAAGTGGACTTTGCTTTCGTTAAGGCCTGAAATTGAAAATCAACAGGATTGCATAAAGTGGTTAGCACGTCGACGTCTAATTCGAAATGAATTGAATTGTGCACGGTGCCAGGAAGCTGCATCTCTCAGTAAATATACTCTACATGTTGATGGTTTTCGGTGGAAGTGTAGCAAATGTAATTGGTCCCAATCAGTGAAGACTGATTCGTGGTTTTGGAAGTCACATTTAAGTATGCAATGTTTAATTCAACTGACATACATGTGGTCGGTAAATATGCCCCGACACATAATAATGTCCGAATTGAAAATATGTAATAAAACACTAATTAACTGGTGTAATTATCACAGAGACCTGTGGAAAGAAAATGAATGCAAAATCAAAAAATTAGAAATGTTCTCAGTGTTTTTACGTATAGTATCTGAGAAATATCCAGTGTGATTTTTAACTATCAATACTGTATCCTTAAATTCTTTTTTATCATAAATTGTATTAAATTTTATTAATACAATTATTGTTCTCTAATTGAGTTGAAATTTTAATATTACTGTATGTGTCAAATTTGCATATTGAATCGGACCGTTATGTCATGCTTAAAATATTAGTTGTAAATTGTATTAATTTTTATTACAGCGAAAATGTTTGCACACGTATTAGTATGTATAAATCTAAACGTGTATATATACATCTATCTATCCATTTGTCTATCTAGAACAGGCATGGGCAACCCCTTTCCAGCAGTGGACCGCATAAGATGTGGCTCATCATAAGAGAGGTCGCACTACAAAAAGATTAAAGGCAATTTTCAAATTAGGCGTGCCATTCGGAAAGCAAACAGGCCGCATTTTGCCCATGACTGATCTAGAAAGTTGTATATATACAACGATATCTATGACGATACATCTATCTAGAGAAACGTTTTGTACCCCTGTGGAACCCTTGAAATAGTGTTCATGTCTCAGGAAACCCCTGCATAAAAATTATTAATATCTATCTCTTTTAGAAGTTGGAGCCTTATTATAGTAACCAAAGATTTTCCAACAATATACCATACTTGTATAGCAAAATTACGAATATAAAATTAAATAAAAATGACTCAAAATGCATTAGAACATTTATCACTATTTCTCAGGGAACCCTAAGGTTCAGGGGGGAACACCGGTTGAGAAACGCTGATCTATATAGCCGTGTTTGTATACATCTATCTAAGTAGATAGATACAAAGCCATGTGGGTGTTTAAGAAACAACGTAATTGACGTTGTTTTGTTTGAAATAGATGCGGACGTCGGTAATTTCCGGAACTGTCCGTATCGCTGTACGGAAGCCCTGGTGGATCAGAACCACTACAGCATATCGCCAATACTTACGATCCTTTGTCAACTTTGCTATGAAGTTCAACTTCTTAAGGTCGGTCTACAATACTTCATCCTATCTATTTTTCCCTTGGTCTACCTCTTCCACAATTCCCGTTCACTGAGATTTCTCTGCATTTTTTAATACAGCTGTTGTCTTTTATATCCATCACATATTCACAGTAACAGTCTTATCTTGCACACAACATTAGATCCTTCTGATACCAAGTTTTTTTTCTGTTAATTCACATATACTACCATGTTCATGCATACTAACATCACACATCCATAGGAACATACGTGCTTCACATTTTCAAAACATCCTCTCCCACTGCTAATTTGGTCACCTAGGAAACAAAAGCCTCCCTGGCAACTCGAGGGATCGATTTCACATATTTTCTTATTGCTTGTTTATCCTGTGCGTCTCCGGCATACAAAATTTGTCTTCTCTTGTAACCTGCTTGTAATCCCATTACATCTCTTGTACATCCATACATTACGTTATGTGCACCTTATAAAAAAATTTGCCCACCCATTCTGACATATCGAACAAAGTCACTCCTCTGTCGATATCATCTTCATAAACTCTTTCCTTCGTAAAACTTTATTAGGCCTTTCAACTCTAGGTTCTTCTTCCATGCTTGGAATTTTGTCTCATTCTCCTATGTATTCAGCAACATATGGTAGCTCCCATGAAGTGCTAGTTTTAAAATCCTCAGTGTATCCAGCAGAGGTAATAGGTCCTGAACTTTCTCCAACAGGTTTTCATTCTAACTTCTGTACTTTCAGAACATCCACCTCACTTAATCATAATAAAACATGACAACCACTTTGTGCAAACGGGATGTGATAAAACAAAAGAGCTCTTGGCATAGTTTTCTCATTTCTTCATGTGTCATCATATATTTATACATACATACACTCACTACCTTTGAACAAAAAGAACATCAAACTGTCTATCTACCTACCTGTCTGTTTGACTGTTAGGTACATTGGTAAATATACACAGATAGATACTATCTTCAGACAACAAAGTACGAATCACAATATCAGTCTGAAACTAGACAGATAGTGGTAAAACAAAGTCATCATTATTTAATGGATATAGGTTTGATATGGAAGATTATTATTATTTATTTAAATGAATGAAAAATGAAATCTTGTGATGACCTGAGTGACAAGAGGAAACTCAAGAATTCAAGCATAGAATGTTTTAATCAACAAATTACTAAATTAAATGTTTGGTTTTTTTTTTACTTTAAACGGTGTTTTTTTTTACATGATAGTATATATATTACACAGAGAATATCTAAAAATATATACTAAGTTTATATTACTATAAATGTTAGAGATTTTTTGAAATATCTAGATATATATCTACAGATATTTATATATTATAAGTCTCTACATATATATATTACACATGAATGCATTTATTTATATAATCATCGTCTGGGTTGGACGGGTCCTTTTCAGTGCAACATCTCTCCACTCATCGCATTCCTTCATCTCCTTTGTGAGTGTCAACAATTTGAGATCAGCTCTCACCATCTCCGCCTAAGTCTTCCTTGGTCTACCACAACTGCAGCTTCCTTCCACTGTACTTTACTGGCACTTCTTCCTGTTGATTACCCCTGTGCATCTACGTACAAAGTCTTCCCTTCCTGTTAGTCTACCAGTTATTCCACAACTCTCATGTATCTAAGATTTGCATTGTGTACATCATATAGAGTTTATGTCTACTATTTTTCTACATATTGAGCAGGGCCACTTCCCTAAGAGAATCAGGGTCCTATCTTTCCTACTTACTAACAATTTAGAATTGGCCAAGCTTACTTTCAGCCTATTGGATTCCAAATTCTGTTTCCATAGTCAGAACTTTATTCTCTATTTCTTTTATGGATTCAACTATAAGAACTAGATCATCCACATAGGGAAGTTCCCATGGACAGCCAGTCTGAAACTCTTCTGTTATGGCCTGGAGACAGCAGTGGGTTGAGAACCAAACCTGGATGAACTATCTGTACATTGAATTACTCACTAAACTCACTTTTTACTAACAGTCCCGCTGTATATGGCTTGTACTGCTCTCACCCAATTTTTTTAAGGACCACCAGATAATATATCCAGGTTCTCTGCCTTTTATAAAGCAGCTTATTCTTGGGTAGAAACTTCTCTTGTAGTTGCCTCACATAGAAGAGGGAATCTGTAGTAATTTTCCCAGGTATAAAACTGCATCTTGTCTAATTTGACTCTTTCCTAACTTAGTCCATTAGTTTTATTCCTCTATAACTGGCTCCTTTCTAGAGAAGCAGCAATTTATGATTGTACTGTTGCACCGGTCATATATTACCTGATTCACTATGTATCTCAGCAACTATCTCTGACAATCCCACTGCGTTACCATTCTTCATTTCCTTGATTGCTTCTTTGGTCCTTCTGTTGGATAAATTGTTTTGTTTTGTTTTGTCACTGTAAGATGGAGTGAATCTTTTTTATGAACAGATACTGACACCAGCGAATACTGTTGCAGAATTGTAAAAGAATGTAAACATTAAAACGTTTCATAAAGGATTACAAATTGGATAAAGAAGGGAATCTGCAGAATGAGAAGAGGTCTTTTGCACTTAGTTCTAGAAGTCCCTTTGTCAATTGCACAGTGGACCAAAAGTGAGATATGAGGTGTGATTTCCTCCAAATCTGCAATACAGCTGTTAGGCTGGTATTTTTAAAAAATAAAAATGAATACACATAGGATAGTTAAGTGGGATATGTGAATTAGTACAAAATGTAAGGGACAAATTTTCATTTGTTCTGCTGTGGGCTGCATATTTGAGATCCCTAGTATAGAACATATGGAAATTAGTGGGGGGGGGGGTAGCGACTGAAATAATTTGGTTATGGCTAAACATCTAATAAAAGTGATGTAAAAATCAATATTTTGTATAGCTGACTCAGCCAATCCAAGCCAGTGTGGAAAAAATTTTTAAAACATCCAATTTTTTTTAATTATCACAAAGGCTTTATTTTTATTATTATAGAAATAAACAATACTAATAGAAAGGTGAAAAAATATTTTAACAAGAGTTTATTGCGCAGAAATAAAAATTTATTAACAGATATTCAGGTAGGTACTGCAAAAATCTTGTGTAGGGGTTTGGGGGATAAAGATTTCAATCTTTTCATTTTCTTTAGTAATAACTAATATATTATTTTACAACTTTTAAATTAATCAACAGATTTTTCTGCCTTCTAGCATAACACTTTATTTGTTCCAAATTAAATTATCTTAGATTTTAAAATGGTCCAAAAAGTTAGGGAAATTTACAATTATATATATATATATTTTTTTTTTTAACTACACAAACAGATCGGTAACAATAAATAACATTTTATCCCAAAGTGGACTGTTCCGTGATCTCAGCAGATGGTGCTGATGGGACACTATTAGCTGGAGATGAGTGTTTTGTGACATCACTAGCTGCTGTTGCTACACCATTAATTGGAGGTTCCAAAACATCATCTGCTTCAACTGGATGACCAATTTCAGCAGCTGGTTCAGCTGGAGAAAACACCAATTGTGAATGTTGTTCGTTGTTGTTATCAGCATACTTATAGTGCTGTTGTACTATCTGGGCCAAACGTGTGAGTTGTACTGCAGGAGAGCTAACTCCTCGCATTGGTACAATAATTGGGCTACGTATAGCTTCTTCACTATTGTCTTCATCCGATGCAGATGTTGAAGAATTGCCAGCACTGGTGCCACCATTATAGCTGCTTGCTTTCACTTTCACAATATGTGTCTCTATTGGAGGTAGTAAAGTCGGACTTCCAGGGTCAGTTCTTTCTCCGTCTACTAAGAGAGACATTGTTGGAGCTTCTGCTGGCCGTAGAGTTTTAGGAGACTGTAATAATTTAGCCAAATCTTTCAAAGATGTTTTAGAAGATTCTGGACTGTTGTCTGATGAAGATTGCGATCCACTTTGAGAACAAGAACCAGGTGTGATTGTGGAATGGCCATCACTGTTTCTATCATGTTTACTTTTGTCCGATGACACCGAGCGAATACGACTGCTACGACGATCTGGAGAATAAGAAGCAGGGCTGGAACCACTTCGTATTCTACGAGGGCTGTGTGAGTGACTCCTGCTGTGTTCAGTCCGATGACTTCCTCCAAATGAAAATGACCGCCGCTCACCCTCACATTTACTCTTTCGTCCTTTACGAGACAGATCCTCCAATGGAATCTCCTGTACATTCATGGAATTTGTGTTTTGTCCTAAATGATGTGTTTTTTTGTTGTCACAAGGTTGATTCAAACTCTGGAATGCAACTGCGTCTATTCCTTCCTCAACATCATTTGATACAATTTTATTCACTTCCAAAGTATTAGGTTGTTTACTTCCTTGGCTGCTTGCTTTATTTGACATGTGTGCATACAATGGACTTGTCTTGCTTGGAGATAAACCTTTCCGTGGAATAGGAGACACTGGTACTTGGTTTTGTCCAATGGTTGCAGAAGATGCACGAACAGGATGACTTCGCCCTGCAAAAAAGAACAGAAAAGATTTAATATGGAAGCATTTCTCATTTAATCTATCAATTTATTAAGTACATGACAAATAAATAACATTACAGATTAACCCAATATTAAATTGGGGGATATTTTAAAATTATAAACATAAATAGAAAGAAATCTTTTCTCTGTGGCTCAGCTCTGATTGAACAGACATATCAAAATAGATTTCAGCTATAATCATCCTGTTTTCTGTCAAGCAGGTTACACTTTTTAATATGTTGTTCTTTGATTTTAAGATAAGGTTTGATTCAAGGAGGATTTGGCTGCTATTTCTAGAGAATTGAGTGACCATGTTGACATCAAAGTCGGACTCCCTGAATCTGTTTTTTCTCCATCTCCTAAGAGACAATGTTGGAGCTTTGATGGCCTTATAATTTAGCCAAATCTTTCAAAAATTGTGATCTACTTTTAAGCAATTTGTGATGGTTCTAAGTAACTATCAGGTGAAGAACGGTAATAAATAATACAGTTAAAGATTGTATTTATGTAATTCAGCCATGGTAGGGCCTATCTCTCTCAAAGTTATATCCATGAGAGAAATTAAATTCAATACTGTAAGCTAACAAAGCATTCATCAATTTGACAGTGCTGCCACTGACTACAGCAGTGAGTTACTTCTACTCTGTAGTACTTATTTGAGTAAATGTGGGAGCTTTTATATGATTTTTTGAACTGCTATTTCTAGCAGTTCAATTTCCCTCAAATCACTGCCTACCATCTTCATTAAGGGTTACATTGGTCAATGTGATTCCTGATATATTTTTTTTAAAGGAGGAGGGGGGGCAGCTGGAATGACTTTTATCATAGTTCTGCTGAATCAGAGCTAGCTAGAGCTAAACAATAAACATTTGAGAATTAAGGTGGTGTTAGTAACAAGATATGAACTAGTTGTTCAGTACCATTTTATCAACAAGATTATGTAATTTTCAATTATCAAGATACTCAAATGTACTCAACAAATTGAAAATAGAATTACAACTCAACATGTTACTTATTGGATAGACTGTTCAATGACAAACAATGATTTGAAAATGAAACCATAAACAGATAATAGTTTAGATTTTATTTTGATTTCTTTAGCTTAAATAACCAAAAGCTAGAACAGGTTGTGTGTGTCATAGGAGGCGAGTAAAAGAGTTAGCATCAAGAAGGGTATCTGGCAGTAAAAACACTGCCTCAAATTATCACCCAACTCGAGTTGGATGATAATTTGAGAAGTAGGTGTAAAATAAACTGATTGTAAGGAAACATACATACATTATATATATATATATATATATGGAAGACTTATGTAGATTAGAAAGAAACGAAGCCTGCATGCTCCGATGGATGTGTAATAGTAATATACGCGAACGGCAAAGCATAAATGAATTGAGAGAGAGACTGAACATAAGAGGAATCAAATGCTGTGTGCAGGAGAGGCGGTTGTGTTGGTATGGACATGTGATGTGTATGAAGGATGACAGCTGCATCAAAAGGTGCAAAGCACTAGAAGTCAATGGAACCCGAGGAGTGAGGAGACCCAAGAAGACCTGGGATGAGGTGATAAAAGCCGACCTTACCCAATTACACCTCTCAAAGGCGATGACCCGTGACCTCTGGCGTCACGCAATAATACAGAGTACCCGACCTCCCATGGGTACAAGCTGAAGCATATAGACAATATGCCCCACACCCTCCCACTGCAAAGTTGTCGTGGAGATGCCACAGCAAAAAAGCACCCAGCCCACACTGTAAAGTGGATGTGTAGACGCCACGGAAAAAAGCACCCAGCACTCACTGTAAATGAGGTTGGTGTTAGGAAGGGCATCCAGCTGTAGAAACCAAGCCAAAATAAGTTCCTGTATGAGCAAGGCATGGTCAGCCAACCAGACACTGCTCACAACAGGACAACCTGTCTAACCCATGCTAGCATGGAAGAACGGACGTAAAACGGCGATGATGATATATATATATATGTATATATGTATGTGTGTGTGTGAGAGTATGAAATATATCTCTTGAAATGGGAAGAATGTAGGGCAGATGATGTTTTGTTGAGTGTGAAGGGAAAATGTAAATTATTCTGGAGAGATGCTATATAAGAAAAAGCGGATTAAATATGGAGCATATTGTTAACAGCAACATGTGATGATGAAATAAATTTTAATGAGGTTTTCTTAATATCTGTTATTTATTAATACTTTGTTTAGTGACCCAGGGGAAGGATGAAAGGAAAAGTTGACCTTGGTCAGAAATGACTGTTGATGAAATATGCTCAATATAAAAGGTATATAGAAAATTTATTATCAGACAAGTCTGTGGGGTTAACAAGTTTGCATTGAAAGCACATGGTTTTTACTCTAACCTGAGGTTGGCCAATACTTTTGTGAATGAATTTAGTAGGTGGAAACTGTAAGGAAGTTCATATGTATATATGTTGAACAATGAAACAAATAAGGCAAGGTTCAATAGTTCATTAATCCATTGTTTTACTAACATTTCAAAAACCAAAATAAATAAAAATGTTATTGATATATTGACTAATTGATAACAGCTCCATAATATTAACCTTGACAAAAATACATCAATTCTGCCGCACATCCTCAGAAAGAATGAACATTCTTTTAATTTTATTAAAAAGATAAAAACAGTACAGATTAGAGGCACCAGAGACATCATTGTTTTTTTATGCCCTCTTTCCATGTAGGCATGGGTTGTCACAGTTCGAGACTAGAAGGGTTGAAGTGACCTCATCTTGCTAATACAATCCATATTTGGTATAGTTTCTATGGTGAGATGCCATTCCTAATACCAACCACCTTACAGAATGGACTGGGTGTATTTCATTATGGCACAATCACTAGGAAGGTTGTTACATACTAGGCCAAACTGAAAATTCCTCTCACACTGTCTCTGTTCAATTGCAAAACACTGTAGCCTCTGGCCTCTCATCACTTTTACTGTATCACAGGGCTTGTACTTGTAGGCAGATCTTTTCTATTATGGCATATTACCTGTCTGCTCAGTTCTTTCATGAGGTTCAAGTTTTCAAGCCTGTCACTGTCAATATCGTATTGACACCATTTATAAGGCCTAAAGTGAGATTTCTTTATGTACCACATAAACAATACCTCCAGTAGTAGCAGAGTGGCATAACAATCAACAGTGACATATATTACACTTAGAATAAAGTATAGGTTGCTATCCAGAAGGGCATCTGACCATAGAAAACCTTCCAGAAAAGATCTTGTCCAACTGATGTTAGTGGACAAAAACAATATACTGTAACTTAACCTTTAAATGGACACAAATTATATATAATAATCAATTAGAGCCTGAATTAATTACAATACAACATGAAATCTACTTCATGAGAGTTACTCTACAAATTTATCAAATGTCTCTGGACAGAAATATTGTTAAAGTCTTAATCGTGAGGGAACATTTGTTCGACTAATTTTCGGTTGTTGTTGTGGTAGATGGTAGAGTGTTGTAATTGTCAAATCTATAAGTGTTTAAAGGACATGCTCTTTAAATTGATAAATTTCTTTAGCAAAACATTTTTTTAGAATGCCGAAGTTTGCAATACTCTGACCTATCTAGGAAGGCAGTAACTTTGACTATAATGGCCTGTCAACATAGAAAGCAGATATGATGACAACGTTAATTATATATAGGCATATATGCAACATTTAGCATATCCCTATCATTACAAATATTGATCTCTAATCTAGACACAAGGCTAGCAATTTGTGAAGAGGGGAAAGTAAATCAAATTGATTCCAGTATTTGACCGGTACTTTATCAACCCTGAAAAGATGAAAGGCTAAGCTGGCCTCAGCAAGATTTAAACTCAGACCGTAAAGAGCAGAACAAATGCTGCATAGCATTTTATCTGATGCTCTAATGATTTTGCCAATCCACCACCCTTTCCATATTAGAAATAACGAACTTAACAACAATCGTAGTTGAACCATATGGCCATTAGGTCAAATCTTATTAGAGTCACAATGTATATCATTCAGCAATGTACATAACTCTGCTTTCTTCAGTCTGCCTGACAAACAAATTTAAATTCCTACTTCACAAATAGAAGTGTTTATAACAACAGAAAAAGATCCAACTATGAATACAATTTCTTCAAAACCTATTCCACTCATGCAACCACAGAAATATAGAGACATGAAACAAAAATAATAATTTCTTCTAACAGAGACAAAAAGCCAGAAATTTGTGGGGATGGGAAGAATTGATTATATCAATCCCCAATATTTTATCTTTAGTGACCTGGGAAGGTTAAAAGGAAAAGTTGACCTAGGTGGTATTTGAACACAGAACTAATAAATATCACAAATTATTTTGTCTGATATTTTGCCAATCCACTTGCCTAAACACAAACAAAATTAGCTCTGGATCTGAATACTCTTTTCTCAGCACCAACTGGACAACCCTTTACTGAACTGATCATTTTAACACAAATTACAAGTATTCTCAAGCATTACAATAAAAATAAAATTGAAGATATACAATTAATGAAAATCAATAGCATCGTTTTTCATCATTTTAGAGTTTGGTTTTTTTTTCAACCGTCTCTTGACAAATCATGTAAGTCAGGAAATATTTCTATATTACCCCCCAACCATTACATCTACATTGGGCAGAGAATATACAACAAATTCCCCATACTTTCATCAGTCACCTCAATTTTCTAAGACCTTATTCTAGTAAAGCTTTGTTACTATTATCCTCTACTTCAGTCATACATCCACACCACCCTCACTTACCTAGATTCCCCAGACTCAATTACACCTTATACTAGATAAATGTAGCTTTGTATTAAACTTACTTTACAAGTGAATAACATTTATAAGATCACTTGTAATAAATATCAAACACCACAAAATATGTTTCTACTTTAGGCACAAGGCCAGCAATTACCCAGTACATTACTGGTACTTTATTTTATCAACCCCGTAAGGAGGAAAGGCAAAGTTAACCTCGACAGGATTTGAACTCAGACTGTAAAGGGACGTAACTATGCTAGAAAGCATGGCATCCAACCCTCTACCGATACTGCCAATTCACTGCCCCACAAAATATATTACTGATCAATCTAAAATTAAATATTTGGATTAAATGCCTCGTAGTTTTGTTCCAACTCTGTGTACTGAGATTGAATACTGGCAAAGTCAACTTTGCCTTTCATCCTTTCTAGGTCAATAAAGTACCAAGTCATTACAAAGGTTAGTTCTTCTGTCGAGATCAACTCTATTAATCAACCTAAAAAGGATGAAAGGCAAAGTAGCAGACTGTTTCAGGGTCAATTTTGCTCGTCATCATTTCTAGATCAATGAATAACGTCCTAGGATTGGTGGAATTGTTCAAGCACTAAACATGTTGCTTTGCAGTGTCCCTTTTTGGTCCTTTGTATTCTGAGTTTGCCTGCAACACTACTGGTGTGAGACTGTATTGATCAATACCCCTCCTTTAGACAATGTCTAACAACACCATGCATGGGTGAGTGCTCGTCTTACACACAATTTTTTTCCCTCAGCCTGCACCTTGGAAAGGAATTTTTCAGGTGAAGATTTATGGTCTCTTGCAACACATGAAGGTTCTAGATAGTTATATTTTACACGTCATTCCAAACTGTAAAATGACTTCTATTTATATTAAGATAGAAATGTCAAAACTTCAACAAAATATATAATAAATATAAGTGAGCTCCCACAGTAAAAGTTTTGTAGCAGGTTTGTTGCTTCTCATGACATGACCTGCAAGTTAGAGATGCCTGATACAGATAGTATGGCTAATGGACAGGAGGTTGCTGTAGAGAATTTTGTTTGTAACACAATAGAGAAGTTTGATGCTTTTTATACTCCTTAGCATTTGTGTGTAACAACCATCTAAAGCTTTGTTGATAGTATTATCACTGACCGTGGTTCACAGGAATACAGTAACATTAATTTCTCTGTAGCTTTGAATAATCTAACTTCAGTTTTTGTGGTTATGTTAGATTTCCACACCTTATCTACCAAGTTCACCGAAGACCATGTTTGTGCTATCCAGTTTATATCATTTAATGAGTTGGGGTAATGCAAAATAGTGCTTGTTGCACCAAAATATAATACTCTAATTTACATCTCTAGCTAATAGTTGCTAAATTAACTACTGTATTAATAGCATTAATTGACGTAACAATAATTCTTATAATATACTAATAATATTCATGCTGCTAACTAGATAGCCATTGAAAATAAATTCTTCAAACAAACACAATCACGACAACTAACATGGTGTTACAAAAAACAAAAGAACCTTGCATTACAACTCAATATCTATGTACTGTTATATATAAAACATCAAAAAGAAGATGTTAATAAGCATGAAAGAAAAAGAAAAAGAAAATTTACAATATAATATTTGAATTGAAACAACTCACTTGTTCTCCCTGTATGTTATTTGTGATAATCAAGAATGAAAAATAACAACAAATAATTGATAGATATAGCAATATCTTATAAACATCAGAATAGTATAATTTTTTGGAAAATAATGCTTTGTTTGAAAGCTACAACATTGTGAATTATATGGTAAGTGTTAAAAATACGATAACAATGATCTTTAGTTATTACCTTACAGTTCTTTATAGGATAAAATTACTTCATCAAAAGTAATAAATAGGAAAAACTACTTCAGAGCTCTTGGGATGCCATTTCTTTTAAATTTGAAAGTGGCGGTCTTTTGGGGGTTTTTTATGCTGAAAGTGATGATTGGATCACGTGGTATGTCATCTAAGCTATTGGTGTATATCATTTAAAAGTGACAAAAAAAATACAGCTCTGAACTAGTTTCTTCTATTAATCTTTTGATGAAGGGATTTAATCCTGAAATATATAAAGAACTGGAAGGTACCATCCCAACATCAATGTTATATTTATGACGTTTACTCTCCAATTCACATTGTATTAGCCTTCAAATAAAACACTATTTTCTACACTTTACACAACGCTTCAAGCAAACTACAACACCCTCTTAGTATAATTTTTAATAATATACACTTTCATCAAATATCTCTGACATAAGTTCTTTTATTAAAACGAGTTTGTTTTTTTCTGTTTTTATATAAGTTTTTGTCAGTTACAATTTGATTTGTAATAAAATGTCGTTCACTAAGTCATTGATGGACCACTGGATACTTGTTTTCATCTAGTAATTATAGACAAAATACATCATAGAAAGCAATACTTGTGTTGTCTACAAACTCTTTGCTCAGAACTTCCAGCTAGTCATAAAAAATACAGATACGCCATGGTCTGAAGTGCTGAGTATTCACTTGGTAACTACTTACAATTATGTGTATGTCAAAAATTGGAAGTATCAATGTGTCGTGATCCTCGAATTTGTCTAGGACTAATTCTAAATATGAATTGACTCAGACCATAATACCTCATCCAGGCATTGCCAGCATGGTAAGAGGAGGATATATAATGGTGATATGTTTGCTAGAGGCATGTAACAGAAGACACAGTACTAACCAGCTACACTGGACAAGCAGAAATATCTTGTGTACAGATAACTCAATTATCTATCAGCAATACACAATACAATTAAATTTTTAAATATATCTAATTTACAATAATTGTCTTTTAAACTCTTTAAAATAAACTTCCTTTGAATCCAAATGTTATCACATAAATTTTTAAAACCTAATATATTTTAAATGCCATATTTAATATAAATTCTCTAATTTAGATTAGTAGTTTATACGTAAAAAAGAATATGATCGTGAAGTGGCCAAAATGGGGTTCCTCTGAAAGCTGCTACTTCTCCAATTCCGTAGATCATGTATCACAGCTCCAATACTACAGACATATGGTTAGAAGGTCTAAAGAAAGACAGTAGACCTCGAGCAAAATTATTGGATAACATCCATAAACTCGGTCTTGCTGGGGGATATAGCCAGATCAGTTAGAGAGAGTTGTTTCTGACAAGACCCACTGGAAAGTATGTTTGGAGACTGTCTTAATGACCCTCCCAGGAATAAGTAGGAGGAGAAGAAGAAGTATGTGTGTGTGTGTGTGTCAAATGAAAGATAAAAGCAAATATTAACCTATGCAGCATTTAAATCCAACTTTACACAAAACACTAAACGCTTTAATTCCTGATTCTTGCAAACTATTCTATTTTCATCATAGAAGCAACCAACAGAGAAATTAAATATAATGAAAATACTGAAAATAACCAGATAAGCTAATCTTTAAGTTTGTTTAAAGAATTTTTTAATGAACAGCTATCATTTGAAGGTGTTAATTATAACTGTATCTATAATTGAATAAAATTTATATAATCAGGTATGTGTGTTTTTAAAAACCATGAAAGAAGAGGGAGAGCTGTAAAGAGTATAACAAAAATGAAACTAGAGGGCAACAGTAAAAATATAAAAAAAGAAAGAAAAAGAACAAAATACAACTTATGGACAGAGAGAAAAGAGGACAAGAAGAAAGGGTGATATAAGGAGATGATTGGGGGTGGGTGGGGGGGGGGGGGTAGTTATTGACAGAGAGTAGCTGGAAATGAAAGATACTGTTAAATGAAGAAAGACAAAGAAGCTGACACATGATGTAACCTACAACCAACATTTGGGTTTGCGGTATTTCAAGTTGTGTAAAGAGTGATTTAGTGGCTAAGTATTAACTATATAAAAAAACAAAAGAAATCATAGAGGTAGTTGTTAGTTTCTACTACCTAAGTGATCTAATTAGCAGTGGAGGATATTGCTCTGAGAACATTGTAGCTAGAATAAAGACGGGATGGAAAAAGTTCAGGGACCTACTACTTCTGTTCACAACAAAAGGTTTTTCTCTACAAATGAAAGGTCAGCTATATGATGCCTCTAAGTGAGTGCAGAGAAATGAAGCAAGCATGCTCTGATAGATGAGCAAAGCATGGATGAACTAAGAGAAAATTTAGATGTAAGAGGAATCAAATGTGATGTGTAGAAGAGAAGAGTATGCTGGTATGGCATGTGTTGCATATGGATGATGATCATTGGGTGAAGAAATTCCAGTGGTAAAAAACTACAGCAGAGAGAAATCTTCCTTGATTTCTCCCTACTGTAGCTTTTCCACAGATGTTTTGAGATTTAATATCACATCACTGAAGTTCACGGCAGAGATGAGAAAAGGCTGCAACGTGTGGAGGGATGCTGTGTTGGAAAAGGTCCATTGAACCCATGCAATCAGAGAAAAGCTGATGTATGATAAGGAGGAGGAAAATGATGAATTTATATATATAAAATTTATACAAATAAAAAGAGGGAGTAAATGGGGAAAGACCTGCACACTCAAATACCATAACAAGGTACACTGTAGCTTCCCTCCAATAATATTTTAGGCAAGCCAACAAACACACTCACAACATTGTTATTGGTCTCAGTAAGGTTGAAGCACCCTCATAGACATCACCTAATACATCAGTATGACAAGAACCTTGATAATAGATACAGGGTGAGACAAATTATGTGAAAACTGGTTGAGGGCTGAATAGATTGTAGTCAACGTAGCATAAAAAGTAAACATAGGCTCAGGAGATACACATAACAGAATGATTAAAGGACAGGAACTTCTACCAAAATTTATTCTTTATTTGTTCAATACTTGCTAAAATCTAATTATTTATTTTCGAAATTCCCTTGCAGTTTTATTGCCGAGATTTGTCACTTTTGATTAAAATATGTTTTATATTGATAATCTGATCAATTTACCAGTGTGTGTATGGTGGGATTATTTTAATCGAAGTGTCAATACTAGGGAAGATTAATATGGTAACCTTTGTTTGCAACACAATATTTACAAGTACAGATACACATACATTAACTTGTATTTATTTAAATTGTGGGTGTAATAATTAAATAAAGTGTTAAATGAATTAACAGAAATTTAATATTCTACTAATTTCCTTTAACTTCAAACGATAACACAAAAACTAAAATAAAATGGATATACCCATAGATAAGTCGCATGTTTTAACAGATAATTGTTTCTACTATTGGCACAAGGCCAGCAATTACCCAGTACATTACTGGTACTTTATTTTATCGACCCTGTAAGAATGAAAGGCAAAGTTAACCTCGGCGGGATTTGAACTCAGAATGGCAAGGGCCGTAACTCAATGCGTCAAAGCATGGCGTCCGACCCTCTACCGATACTACCAAGTCACATAAATAAATAAGGTTCATTTTTTAATGAAAAAATGTAAGTAAATTAATAACAGTGGTTTCTGACTTAGGCACAAGCCAACTATTTTCAGGGAGGGGAAAGTCGATTAAATCGACCCCTGTGCATTACTGGTACTTTATTTTATTGACCCCCGTATAAATGAAAGCAAAGCTAATCTCGGTGGGATTTGAACAGAGAACATAAAGGGTCATAACTACATGCCGCAAAGCATATTGGCCAATGCTCTACCAATACTGTCAATCCACTACGTTAATAATAGTAATAATTGAGGTTAACTTATTCTTTCATCCTTATGGGGTCAATAATATAAAGCACCAGTAATGCACTGGGGTATTTGCTGGCCTTGTGATAAAGGTTGAAACATTATTATTATTATTATTTCTCTATTGGTCACTAGGGCCAAAACATACAGGAAAATACAGAAACAGTGAGACTGGAAAAAAAAGATAACAGGAAGCAATTAATAAAAGTCACCAATGAGGGAATACCACCCAGGGCTAACTATGGAACCCTACAGATCCTACACCACCCTAATGTCCATGAGCACCATAGGAAGGTGACCCCTCTCCTCTCAAAATTTCCAGCCTACGGGCACATGGTCAGAGTAGGCACATTCACTCGGGCCATCTTTACTACACTCACCCACTTTTTAACAAATGTACAGGAGGTAGTATTTCCCTCTCCACTCTCACCTTCCTAAGTGAAACTTGAAAAAGTTGAGGACTTAGCTAAAGAAGAAAGTGTCTATATTAAGTCTTTTCAGGCATGTCCACCTCACAACCTTTTTCACTGCAGCCACCAGACAGAAGAAAACTGCCTGTTCTTCACAGCCAAAAGAGTTGGTCATTAGCTTGATCTGTGCTACGTGTGGCAACAGTTGTTCGACAAAACTCCACAAGTCAACAATGCTCGAACACTGGACAAGTGCATGTGGAACAGTTTCATTGCTCTCTGTGCATCTCGGATAGGTCTGTCTGATAGCACTTCCATGCCTGTAGAACTTGTTTCAAACTGGCTTTGCTCCTTCTGGTAGCACTGCCAAACAGCTAGGAATTTCTGAAAATTGTCCATAGTCTCTGGCTCAAAAGTTCTCAGGAACAGACTGGTTAGTTCGATTTCAGTGACACCTAGAATTTCTCCAAGAACGTCACACTTGCCCACCACTAGTCCTCCATAGAGCGCTAGAATGGAATTTCCACTGACCACATTGCCCGACTGGTAAAAAGAGTTGTGAGCGCTTGGCAATATTCCAGATGCTAGGTGCCCAGTCTCGGTCTCGACCCACAACTGTAGCTCAGCCAAAGAGATGAGCTGCAGAAAATCCTCCTATTGAAAACGTTTATTTTTTTCTTTTCAAAGATGTGGATCTTAATGGGGTGAGTGGTTTTTCTTGTTTGCCACCTCCATCACATTGCAACTGGCTATAGCTAGCTCTGGTAAAATGTTTTTTTTTGGTTTTGTTTTTTTCATAAATTTTTTAATTCATTTCAATGGCTTGATGGGTGGTAATCAACTTCAGCTGGATATAAAAATATTCTTTAAAATTTTTATATTAATTTCAACAACCAATGGCTGAGATATTAGACTTGACATTAATGAAAATAATAATAACAATAATCGAACACAAAATCCTGCAGGCAACTTATCTACTAAAATTTGCTCTGGGCTTAAAATTCACAGCATTCACTAACACACACATGCATTGCACATGCACACAGAGGCAAATAATCGAGTATGTATGATGGGCTGACAATGTTTCACAATATGAATACTGTATACAAACACATGTTGATAACATTTTGCAGGAGACTTCCACATGTGGATAATGTGGGTAGTTTTTTCTCAGCTGGCTATAATTCTAATGCCCATAGATGCTACATATCAATTTAAAAGCACCAGATAATGTTTGTTATGTGGGAGGTAAAAAAACAAATACATTGCTAAGATTTCAACGGTTCCAGAACAATGATTTGGTTGGGATTATTTTACCTGAATATTTTTTCTAAAAAAACTGCAAACAGTATTTATGAAAAGCAACATGCGACTTAACTTATGTGCAGGCTAAAATCTGAAGTCAGAATATCAAATACAGGGGGATCTAACATATATGAGTATATTTTACTAACTAATTCACCTAACTTAAAATTGTAACAATTTTCAATACAGTTTGATATATAAACACTTCACATTTATTAAAATCTACACACAAGGAAAAAAATATTTAGTATTTTGGCACTGAGTCAGAGAATTATTGACTTTAAAAAGCATTAACAATGTTCAGTCTTTAAAGAATTTCAGCTTTAACAAACTAATAATAGATGTGTGAGAAAGGTTTTGTGATGTACCTGGGATAGCTCCTGTGCGCGTGCCACTGGCATTTGGATAAATAGTACCGGAATTATTTTGTGTACGGATATCTAAAAGTCGCTCAATTTTCTGCATTTTTTGCTGTCGAGCTTTAATTCTGCCTTTACTAAGACGTTGTTTTGCTGCCATACAACGAATATGGTCATCAAAAATAAAACGTGCTGATAGAAGTGGAACAGGCCTTGAATGTGTAGACGATGACTGTTTATGCACTGTGATATGTAGAGATCGACTGTCATCTTTATCACCCGAGACTTCAACATCCTGCAAGAGAGCGGAAAGAAAAATTGAAATTTCAAGGCTCCACAAACAAGCAATTGATTTCTAACGTTAACACAAGCCCACAAATTAGTAGAGGTGGGGGCTGGTACTAATTTATAAATCCTGAAAGCAATAAAAAACTGAAGTTCTACTCTTCCGACCTCTCAACTAGATCCTATAAAAAAAAATAAGCAGATATATTGTAGATTTAAAAACAACTTTTGTTTATATGTTTAACAGAATATTTCTTGTGCAAGCGTAAAAATAGTCTCGAAAATTGGTAGATCTCTGTCACAAAGAATTACTGAATTAATGATGGTTTGTCTTGGTAAGAATTACTAAGCTAGTGATGGAGTGTATCAGGCAGAGTTACTGAGCCAGTGATAATCTGAGTCAACCGGAATTACTAAGCTAGTGTGTGGCAGCCAGAGTTACTGTGCTAGTTATAGTGTGTGTCAGCCAGAGTTACTGTGCTAGTGATAGTGTGTGTCAGCCAGAGTTACTGTGCTAGTGATAGTGTGTGTCAGCCAGAGTTACTGTGCTAGTTATAGTGTGTGTCAGCCAGAGTTACTGTGCTAGTTATAGTGTGTGTCAGCCAGAGTTACTGTGCTAGTTATAGTGTGTGTCAGCCAGAGTTACTGTGCTAGTGATAGTGTGTGTCAGCCAGAGTTACTGTGCTAGTTATAGTGTGTGTCAGCCAGAGTTACTGTGCTAGTTATAGTGTGTGTCAGCCAGAGTTACTGTGCTAGTTATAGTGTGTGTCAGCCAGAGTTACTGTGCTAGTGATAGTGTGTGTCAGCCAGAGTTACTGTGCTAGTTATAGTGTGTGTTAGCCAGAGTTACTGTGCTAGTTATAGTGTGTCAGCCAGATTAACTGTGCTAGTGATAGTGTGTGTCAGCCAGAGTTACTGTGCTAGTGATAGTGTGTGTCAGCCAGAGTGACTGTGCTAGTTATAGTGTGTGTCAGCCAGAGTTACTGTGCTAGTGATAGTGTGTGTTAGCCAGAGTTACTGTGCTAGTGATAGTGTGTGTCAGCCAGAGTTACTGTGCTAGTTATAGTGTGTGTTAGCCAGAGTTACTGTGCTAGTGATAATGTGTGTCAGCCAGAGTTACTGTGCTAGTTATAGTGTGTGTCAGCCAGAGTTACTGTGCTAGTTATGGTGTGTGTCAGCCAGAGTTACTGTGCTAGTGATAGTGTGTGTCAGCCAGAGTTACTGTGCTAGTGATAGTGTGTGTCAGCCAGAGTTACTGTGCTAGTGATAGTGTGTGTTAGCCAGAGTTACTGTGCTAGTTATAGTGTGTCAGCCAGAGTTACTGTGCTAGTTATAGTGTGTTAGCCAGAGTTACTGTGCTAGTTATAGTGTGTGTCAGCCAGAGTTACTGTGCTAGTTATAGTGTGTTAGCCAGAGTTACTGTGCTAGTTATAGCGTGTTAGCCAGAGTTTCTGTGCGTCAGCCAGAGTTACTGTGCTAGTTATAGTGTGTGTAAGCCAGAGTTACTGTGCTAGTTATAGTGTGTGTTAGCCAGAGTTACTGTGCTAGTTATAGCGTGTTAGCCAGAGTTACTGTACTAGTTATAGTGTGTGTTAGCCAGAGTTACTGTGCGTCAGCCAGAGTTACTGTGCTAGTTATAGTGTGTGTAAGCCAGAGTTACTGTGCTAGTTATAGTGTGTCAGTCAGAGTTACTGTGCTAGTGATAGTGTGTGTCAGCCAGAGTTACTGTGCTAGTTATAGTGTGTGTCAGCCAGAGTTACTGTGCTAGTTATAGTGTGTGTCAGTCAGAGTTACTGTGCTAGTGATAGTGTGTGTCAGCCAGAGTTACTGTGCTAGTGATAGTGTGTGTCAGCCAGAGTTACTGTGCTAGTTATAGTGTGTGTCAGCCAGAGTTACTGTGCTAGTTATAGTGTGTCAGTCAGAGTTACTGTGCTAGTGATAGTGTGTGTTAGCCAGAGTTACTGTGCTAGTTATAGTGTGTCAGCCAGAGTTACTGTGCTAGTTATAGTGTGTGTTAGCCAGAGTTACTGTGCTAGTTATAGTGTGTGTCAGCCAGAGTTACTGTGCTAGTGATAGTGTGTGTTAGCCAGAGTTACTGTGCTAGTTATAGTGTGTGTCAGCCAGAGTTACTGTGCTAGTTATAGTGTGTATTAGCCAGAGTTACTGTGCTAGTGATAGTGTGTGTTAGCCAGAGTTACTGTGCTAGTTATAGTGTGTGTCAGCCAGAGTTACTGTGCTAGTTATAGTGTGTGTTAGCCAGAGTTACTGTGCTAGTTATAGTGTGTGTTAGCCAGAGTTACTGTGCTAGTTATAGTGTGTGTCAGCCAGAGTTACTGTGCTAGTTATAGTGTGTGTCAGCCAGAGTTACTGTACTAGTGACAGTGTGTGTTAGCCAGAGTTACTGTGCTAGTTATAGTGTGTGTCAGCCAGAGTTACTGTGCTAGTTATAGTGTGTGTTAGCCAGAGTTACTGTGCTACTGATAGTGTGTGTTAGCCAGAGTTACTGTGCTAGTTATAGTGTGTGTTAGCCAGAGTTACTGTGCTAGTGATAGTGTGTGTTAGCCAGAGTTACTGTGCTAGTGATAGTGTGTGTCAGCCAGAGTTACTGTGCTAGTGATAGTGTGTGTCAGCCAGAGTTACTGTGCTAGTTATAGTGTGTCAGCCAGAGTTACTGTGCTAGTTATAGTGTGTGTCAGCCAGAGTTACTGTGCTAGTTATAGTGTGTCAGCCAGAGTTACTGTGCTAGTTATAGTGTGTCAGCCAGAGTTACTGTGCTAGTTATAGTGTGTCAGCCAGAGTTACTGTGCTAGTTATAGTGTGTGTCAGCCAGAGTTACTGTGCTAGTGATAGTGTGTGTCAGCCAGAGTTACTGTGCTAGTTATAGTGTGTGTCAGCCAGAGTTACTGTGCTAGTTATAGTGTGTGTTAGCCAGAGTTACTGTGCTAGTGATAGTGTGTGTCAGCCAGAGTTACTGTGCTAGTTATAGTGTGTGTTAGCCAGAGTTACTGTGCTAGTTATAGCGTGTTAGCCAGAGTTACTGTACTAGTTATAGTGTGTGTTAGCCAGAGTTACTGTGCGTCAGCCAGAGTTACTGTGCTAGTTATAGTGTGTGTAAGCCAGAGTTACTGTGCTAGTTATAGTGTGTCAGTCAGAGTTACTGTGCTAGTGATAGTGTGTGTCAGCCAGAGTTACTGTGCTAGTTATAGTGTGTGTCAGCCAGAGTTACTGTGCTAGTTATAGTGTGTGTCAGTCAGAGTTACTGTGCTAGTGATAGTGTGTGTCAGCCAGAGTTACTGTGCTAGTGATAGTGTGTGTCAGCCAGAGTTACTGTGCTAGTTATAGTGTGTGTCAGCCAGAGTTACTGTGCTAGTGATAGTGTGTGTTAGCCAGAGTTACTGTGCTAGTTATAGTGTGTGTCAGCCAGAGTTACTGTGCTAGTTATAGTGTGTGTTAGCCAGAGTTACTGTGCTAGTGATAGTGTGTGTTAGCCAGAGTTACTGTGCTAGTTATAGTGTGTGTCAGCCAGAGTTACTGTGCTAGTTATAGTGTGTGTCAGCCAGAGTTACTGTGCTAGTTATAGTGTGTATTAGCCAGAGTTACTGTGCTAGTGATAGTGTGTGTTAGCCAGAGTTACTGTGCTAGTTATAGTGTGTGTCAGCCAGAGTTACTGTGCTAGTTATAGTGTGTGTTAGCCAGAGTTACTGTGCTAGTTATAGTGTGTGTTAGCCAGAGTTACTGTGCTAGTTATAGTGTGTGTCAGCCAGAGTTACTGTGCTAGTTATAGTGTGTGTCAGCCAGAGTTACTGTACTAGTGACAGTGTGTGTTAGCCAGAGTTACTGTGCTAGTTATAGTGTGTGTCAGCCAGAGTTACTGTGCTAGTTATAGTGTGTGTTAGCCAGAGTTACTGTGCTACTGATAGTGTGTGTTAGCCAGAGTTACTGTGCTAGTTATAGTGTGTGTTAGCCAGAGTTACTGTGCTAGTGATAGTGTGTGTTAGCCAGAGTTACTGTGCTAGTGATAGTGTGTGTCAGCCAGAGTTACTGTGCTAGTGATAGTGTGTGTCAGCCAGAGTTACTGTGCTAGTTATAGTGTGTCAGCCAGAGTTACTGTGCTAGTTATAGTGTGTCAGCCAGAGTTACTGTGCTAGTTATAGTGTGTCAGCCAGAGTTACTGTGCTAGTTATAGTGTGTCAGCCAGAGTTACTGTGCTAGTTATAGTGTGTCAGCCAGAGTTACTGTGCTAGTTATAGTGTGTGTCAGCCAGAGTTACTGTGCTAGTGATAGTGTGTGTCAGCCAGAGTTACTGTGCTAGTTATAGTGTGTGTCAGCCAGAGTTACTGTGCTAGTTATAGTGTGTGTTAGCCAGAGTGACTGTGCTAGTGATAGTGTGTGTCAGCCAGAGTTACTGTGCTAGTTATAGTGTGTGTCAGCCAGAGTTACTTTGCTAGTTATAGTGTGTGTCAGCCAGAGTTACTGTGCTAGTTATAGTGTGTGTTAGCCAGAGTTACTGTGCTAGTGATAGTGTGTGTTAGCCAGAGTTACTGTGCTAGTTATAGTGTGTGTCAGCCAGAGTTACTGTGCTAGTTATAGTGTGTGTCAGCCAGAGTTACTGTGCTAGTTATAGTGTGTGTCAGCCAGAGTTACTGTGCTAGTTATAGTGTGTATTAGCCAGAGTTACTGTGCTAGTGATAGTGTGTGTCAGCCAGAGTTACTGTGCTAGTTATAGTGTGTCAGCCAGAGTTACTGTGCTAGTTATAGTGTGTGTCAGCCAGAGTTACTGTGCTAGTTATAGTGTGTCAGCCAGAGTTACTGTGCTAGTTATAGTGTGTCAGCCAGAGTTACTGTGCTAGTTATAGTGTGTCAGCCAGAGTTACCGTGCTAGTTATAGTGTGTGTCAGCCAGAGTTACTGTGCTAGTTATAGTGTGTGTCAGCCAGAGTTACTGTGCTAGTGATAGTGTGTGTCAGCCAGAGTTACTGTGCTAGTTATAGTGTGTGTCAGCCAGAGTTACTGTGCTAGTTATAGTGTGTGTTAGCCAGAGTTACTGTGCTAGTGATAGTGTGTGTCAGCCAGAGTTACTGTGCTAGTTATAGTGTGTGTCAGCCAGAGTTACTTTGCTAGTGATAGTGTGTGTTAGCCAGAGTTACTGTGCTACTTATAGTGTGTGTTAGCCAGAGTTACTGTGCTAGTGATAGTGTGTGTCAGCCAGAGTTACTCTGCTAGTTATAGTGTGTGTCAGCCAGAGTTACTGTGCTAGTGATAGTGTGTGTCAGCCAGAGTTACTGTGCTAGTGATAGTGTGTGTCAGCCAGAGTTACTGTGCTAGTGATAGTGTGTGTTAGCCAGAGTTACTGTGCTAGTTATAGTGTGTGTCAGCCAGAGTTACTGGGCTAGTGATAGTGTGTGTTAGCCAGAGTTACTGTGCTAGTTATAGTGTGTGTCAGCCAGAGTTACTGTGCTAGTTATAGTGTGTCAGCCAGAGTTACTGTGCTAGTTATAGTGTGTGTCAGCCAGAGTTACTGTGCTAGTTATAGTGTGTGTCAGCCAGAGTTACTGTGCTAGTGATAGTGTGTGTCAGCCAGAGTTACTGTGCTAGTTATAGTGTGTGTCAGCCAGAGTTACTGTGCTAGTTATAGTGTGTGTTAGCCAGAGTTACTGTGCTAGTGATAGTGTGTGTTAGCCAGAGTTACTGTGCTAGTTATAGTGTGTGTTAGCCAGAGTTACTGTGCTAGTGATAGTGTGTGTTAGCCAGAGTTACTGTGCTAGTTATAGTGTGTGTTAGCCAGAGTTACTGTGCGTCAGCCAGAGTTACTGTGCTAGTTATAGTGTGTCAGCCAGAGTTACTGTGCTAGTTATAGTGTGTTAGCCAGAGTTACTGTGCTAGTTATAGTGTGTGTCAGCCAGAGTTACTGTGCTAGTGATAGTGTGTGTCAGGCAGAGTTACTGTGCTAGTTATAGTGTGTGTCAGCCAGAGTTACTGTGCTAGTGATAGTGTGTGTCAGCCAGAGTTACTGTGGGAGTGATAGTGTGTGTTAGCCAGGGTTACTGTGCTAGTTATAGCGTGTTAGCCAGAGTTACTGTGCTAGTTATAGTGTGTGTTAGCCAGAGTTACTGTGCGTCAGCCAGAGTTACCGTGCTAGTTATAGTGTGTGTCAGCCAGAGTTACTGTGCTAGTTATAGTGTGTGTCAGTCAGAGTTACTGTGCTAGTGATAGTGTGTGTCAGTCAGAGTTACTGTGCTAGTGATAGTGTGTGTCAGTCAGAGTTACTGTGCTAGTGATAGTGTGTGTCAGCCAGAGTTACTGTGCTAGTGATAGTGTGTGTCAGCCAGAGTTACTGTGCTAGTTATAGTGTGTGTCAGCCAGAGTTACTGTGCTAGTGATAGTGTGTGTTAGCCAGAGTTACTGTGCTAGTGATAGTGTGTGTTAGCCAGAGTTACTGTGCTAGTTATAGTGTGTGTCAGCCAGAGTTACTGTGCTAGTTATAGTGTGTGTCAGCCAGAGTTACTGTGCTAGTGATAGTGTGTGTTAGCCAGAGTTACTGTGCTAGTTATAGTGTGTGTCAGCCAGAGTTACTGTGCTAGTGATAGTGTGTGTCAGCCAGAGTTACTGTGCTAGTGATAGTGTGTGTTAGCCAGAGTTACTGTGCTAGTTATAGTGTGTGTCAGCCAGAGTTACTGTGCTAGTGATAGTGTGTGTTAGCCAGAGTTACTGTGCTAGTTATAGTGTGTGTCAGCCAGAGTTACTGTGCTAGTTATAGTGTGTGTCAGCCAGAGTTACTGTGCTAGTTATAGTGTGTGTCAGCCAGAGTTACTGTGCTAGTTATAGTGTGTGTCAGCCAGAGTTACTGTGCTAGTGATAGTGTGTGTCAGCCAGAGTTACTGTGCTAGTTATAGTGTGTGTCAGCCAGAGTTACTGTGCTAATTATAGTGTGTGTTAGCCAGAGTTACTGTGCTAGTGATAGTGTGTGTTAGCCAGAGTTACTGTGCTAGTTATAGTGTGTGTTAGCCAGAGTTACTGTGCTAGTGATAGTGTGTGTTAGCCAGAGTTACTGTGCTAGTTATAGTGTGTGTTAGCCAGAGTTACTGTGCGTCAGCCAGAGTTACTGTGCTAGTTATAGTGTGTCAGCCAGAGTTACTGTGCTAGTTATAGTGTGTTAGCCAGAGTTACTGTGCTAGTTATAGTGTGTGTCAGCCAGAGTTACTGTGCTAGTTATAGTGTGTGTTAGCCAGAGTTACTGTGCTAGTGATAGTGTGTGTCAGCCAGAGTTACTGTGCTAGTTATAGTGTGTGTCAGCCAGAGTTACTGTGCTAGTTATAGTGTGTGTCAGCCAGAGTTACTGTGCTAGTTATAGTGTGTGTTAGCCAGAGTTACTGTGCTACTGATAGTGTGTGTTAGCCAGAGTTACTGTGCTAGTTATAGTGTGTGTTAGCCAGAGTTACTGTGCTAGTGATAGTGTGTGTTAGCCAGAGTTACTGTGCTAGTGATAGTGTGTGTCAGCCAGAGTTACTGTGCTAGTGATAGTGTGTGTCAGCCAGAGTTACTGTGCTAGTTATAGTGTGTCAGCCAGAGTTACTGTGCTAGTTATAGTGTGTCAGCCAGAGTTACTGTGCTAGTTATAGTGTGTCAGCCAGAGTTACTGTGCTAGTTATAGTGTGTCAGCCAGAGTTACTGTGCTAGTTATAGTGTGTGTTAGCCAGAGTTACTGTGCTAGTTATAGTGTGTGTCAGCCAGAGTTACTGTGCTAGTTATAGTGTGTGTTAGCCAGAGTTACTGTGCTAGTTATAGCGTGTTAGCCAGAGTTACTGTACTAGTTATAGTGTGTGTTAGCCAGAGTTACTGTGCGTCAGCCAGAGTTACTGTGCTAGTTATAGTGTGTGTAAGCCAGAGTTACTGTGCTAGTTATAGTGTGTCAGTCAGAGTTACTGTGCTAGTGATAGTGTGTGTCAGCCAGAGTTACTGTGCTAGTTATAGTGTGTGTCAGCCAGAGTTACTGTGCTAGTTATAGTGTGTGTCAGTCAGAGTTACTGTGCTAGTGATAGTGTGTGTCAGCCAGAGTTACTGTGCTAGTGATAGTGTGTGTCAGCCAGAGTTACTGTGCTAGTTATAGTGTGTGTCAGCCAGAGTTACTGTGCTAGTTATAGTGTGTCAGTCAGAGTTACTGTGCTAGTGATAGTGTGTGTTAGCCAGAGTTACTGTGCTAGTTATAGTGTGTCAGCCAGAGTTACTGTGCTAGTTATAGTGTGTGTTAGCCAGAGTTACTGTGCTAGTTATAGTGTGTGTCAGCCAGAGTTACTGTGCTAGTGATAGTGTGTGTTAGCCAGAGTTACTGTGCTAGTTATAGTGTGTGTCAGCCAGAGTTACTGTGCTAGTTATAGTGTGTATTAGCCAGAGTTACTGTGCTAGTGATAGTGTGTGTTAGCCAGAGTTACTGTGCTAGTTATAGTGTGTGTCAGCCAGAGTTACTGTGCTAGTTATAGTGTGTGTTAGCCAGAGTTACTGTGCTAGTTATAGTGTGTGTTAGCCAGAGTTACTGTGCTAGTTATAGTGTGTGTCAGCCAGAGTTACTGTGCTAGTTATAGTGTGTGTCAGCCAGAGTTACTGTACTAGTGACAGTGTGTGTTAGCCAGAGTTACTGTGCTAGTTATAGTGTGTGTCAGCCAGAGTTACTGTGCTAGTTATAGTGTGTGTTAGCCAGAGTTACTGTGCTACTGATAGTGTGTGTTAGCCAGAGTTACTGTGCTAGTTATAGTGTGTGTTAGCCAGAGTTACTGTGCTAGTGATAGTGTGTGTTAGCCAGAGTTACTGTGCTAGTGATAGTGTGTGTCAGCCAGAGTTACTGTGCTAGTGATAGTGTGTGTCAGCCAGAGTTACTGTGCTAGTTATAGTGTGTCAGCCAGAGTTACTGTGCTAGTTATAGTGTGTGTCAGCCAGAGTTACTGTGCTAGTTATAGTGTGTCAGCCAGAGTTACTGTGCTAGTTATAGTGTGTCAGCCAGAGTTACTGTGCTAGTTATAGTGTGTCAGCCAGAGTTACTGTGCTAGTTATAGTGTGTGTCAGCCAGAGTTACTGTGCTAGTGATAGTGTGTGTCAGCCAGAGTTACTGTGCTAGTTATAGTGTGTGTCAGCCAGAGTTACTGTGCTAGTTATAGTGTGTGTTAGCCAGAGTTACTGTGCTAGTGATAGTGTGTGTCAGCCAGAGTTACTGTGCTAGTTATAGTGTGTGTTAGCCAGAGTTACTGTGCTAGTTATAGCGTGTTAGCCAGAGTTACTGTACTAGTTATAGTGTGTGTTAGCCAGAGTTACTGTGCGTCAGCCAGAGTTACTGTGCTAGTTATAGTGTGTGTAAGCCAGAGTTACTGTGCTAGTTATAGTGTGTCAGTCAGAGTTACTGTGCTAGTGATAGTGTGTGTCAGCCAGAGTTACTGTGCTAGTTATAGTGTGTGTCAGCCAGAGTTACTGTGCTAGTTATAGTGTGTGTCAGTCAGAGTTACTGTGCTAGTGATAGTGTGTGTCAGCCAGAGTTACTGTGCTAGTGATAGTGTGTGTCAGCCAGAGTTACTGTGCTAGTTATAGTGTGTGTCAGCCAGAGTTACTGTGCTAGTGATAGTGTGTGTTAGCCAGAGTTACTGTGCTAGTTATAGTGTGTGTCAGCCAGAGTTACTGTGCTAGTTATAGTGTGTGTTAGCCAGAGTTACTGTGCTAGTGATAGTGTGTGTTAGCCAGAGTTACTGTGCTAGTTATAGTGTGTGTCAGCCAGAGTTACTGTGCTAGTTATAGTGTGTGTCAGCCAGAGTTACTGTGCTAGTTATAGTGTGTATTAGCCAGAGTTACTGTGCTAGTGATAGTGTGTGTTAGCCAGAGTTACTGTGCTAGTTATAGTGTGTGTCAGCCAGAGTTACTGTGCTAGTTATAGTGTGTGTTAGCCAGAGTTACTGTGCTAGTTATAGTGTGTGTTAGCCAGAGTTACTGTGCTAGTTATAGTGTGTGTCAGCCAGAGTTACTGTGCTAGTTATAGTGTGTGTCAGCCAGAGTTACTGTACTAGTGACAGTGTGTGTTAGCCAGAGTTACTGTGCTAGTTATAGTGTGTGTCAGCCAGAGTTACTGTGCTAGTTATAGTGTGTGTTAGCCAGAGTTACTGTGCTACTGATAGTGTGTGTTAGCCAGAGTTACTGTGCTAGTTATAGTGTGTGTTAGCCAGAGTTACTGTGCTAGTGATAGTGTGTGTTAGCCAGAGTTACTGTGCTAGTGATAGTGTGTGTCAGCCAGAGTTACTGTGCTAGTGATAGTGTGTGTCAGCCAGAGTTACTGTGCTAGTTATAGTGTGTCAGCCAGAGTTACTGTGCTAGTTATAGTGTGTCAGCCAGAGTTACTGTGCTAGTTATAGTGTGTCAGCCAGAGTTACTGTGCTAGTTATAGTGTGTCAGCCAGAGTTACTGTGCTAGTTATAGTGTGTCAGCCAGAGTTACTGTGCTAGTTATAGTGTGTGTCAGCCAGAGTTACTGTGCTAGTGATAGTGTGTGTCAGCCAGAGTTACTGTGCTAGTTATAGTGTGTGTCAGCCAGAGTTACTGTGCTAGTTATAGTGTGTGTTAGCCAGAGTGACTGTGCTAGTGATAGTGTGTGTCAGCCAGAGTTACTGTGCTAGTTATAGTGTGTGTCAGCCAGAGTTACTTTGCTAGTTATAGTGTGTGTCAGCCAGAGTTACTGTGCTAGTTATAGTGTGTGTTAGCCAGAGTTACTGTGCTAGTGATAGTGTGTGTTAGCCAGAGTTACTGTGCTAGTTATAGTGTGTGTCAGCCAGAGTTACTGTGCTAGTTATAGTGTGTGTCAGCCAGAGTTACTGTGCTAGTTATAGTGTGTATTAGCCAGAGTTACTGTGCTAGTGATAGTGTGTGTCAGCCAGAGTTACTGTGCTAGTTATAGTGTGTCAGCCAGAGTTACTGTGCTAGTTATAGTGTGTGTCAGCCAGAGTTACTGTGCTAGTTATAGTGTGTCAGCCAGAGTTACTGTGCTAGTTATAGTGTGTCAGCCAGAGTTACTGTGCTAGTTATAGTGTGTCAGCCAGAGTTACCGTGCTAGTTATAGTGTGTGTCAGCCAGAGTTACTGTGCTAGTTATAGTGTGTGTCAGCCAGAGTTACTGTGCTAGTGATAGTGTGTGTCAGCCAGAGTTACTGTGCTAGTTATAGTGTGTGTCAGCCAGAGTTACTGTGCTAGTTATAGTGTGTGTTAGCCAGAGTTACTGTGCTAGTGATAGTGTGTGTCAGCCAGAGTTACTGTGCTAGTTATAGTGTGTGTCAGCCAGAGTTACTTTGCTAGTGATAGTGTGTGTTAGCCAGAGTTACTGTGCTACTTATAGTGTGTGTTAGCCAGAGTTACTGTGCTAGTGATAGTGTGTGTCAGCCAGAGTTACTCTGCTAGTTATAGTGTGTGTCAGCCAGAGTTACTGTGCTAGTGATAGTGTGTGTCAGCCAGAGTTACTGTGCTAGTGATAGTGTGTGTCAGCCAGAGTTACTGTGCTAGTGATAGTGTGTGTTAGCCAGAGTTACTGTGCTAGTTATAGTGTGTGTCAGCCAGAGTTACTGGGCTAGTGATAGTGTGTGTTAGCCAGAGTTACTGTGCTAGTTATAGTGTGTGTCAGCCAGAGTTACTGTGCTAGTTATAGTGTGTCAGCCAGAGTTACTGTGCTAGTTATAGTGTGTGTCAGCCAGAGTTACTGTGCTAGTTATAGTGTGTGTCAGCCAGAGTTACTGTGCTAGTGATAGTGTGTGTCAGCCAGAGTTACTGTGCTAGTTATAGTGTGTGTCAGCCAGAGTTACTGTGCTAGTTATAGTGTGTGTTAGCCAGAGTTACTGTGCTAGTGATAGTGTGTGTTAGCCAGAGTTACTGTGCTAGTTATAGTGTGTGTTAGCCAGAGTTACTGTGCTAGTGATAGTGTGTGTTAGCCAGAGTTACTGTGCTAGTTATAGTGTGTGTTAGCCAGAGTTACTGTGCGTCAGCCAGAGTTACTGTGCTAGTTATAGTGTGTCAGCCAGAGTTACTGTGCTAGTTATAGTGTGTTAGCCAGAGTTACTGTGCTAGTTATAGTGTGTGTCAGCCAGAGTTACTGTGCTAGTGATAGTGTGTGTCAGGCAGAGTTACTGTGCTAGTTATAGTGTGTGTCAGCCAGAGTTACTGTGCTAGTGATAGTGTGTGTCAGCCAGAGTTACTGTGGGAGTGATAGTGTGTGTTAGCCAGGGTTACTGTGCTAGTTATAGCGTGTTAGCCAGAGTTACTGTGCTAGTTATAGTGTGTGTTAGCCAGAGTTACTGTGCGTCAGCCAGAGTTACCGTGCTAGTTATAGTGTGTGTCAGCCAGAGTTACTGTGCTAGTTATAGTGTGTGTCAGTCAGAGTTACTGTGCTAGTGATAGTGTGTGTCAGTCAGAGTTACTGTGCTAGTGATAGTGTGTGTCAGTCAGAGTTACTGTGCTAGTGATAGTGTGTGTCAGCCAGAGTTACTGTGCTAGTGATAGTGTGTGTCAGCCAGAGTTACTGTGCTAGTTATAGTGTGTGTCAGCCAGAGTTACTGTGCTAGTGATAGTGTGTGTTAGCCAGAGTTACTGTGCTAGTGATAGTGTGTGTTAGCCAGAGTTACTGTGCTAGTTATAGTGTGTGTCAGCCAGAGTTACTGTGCTAGTTATAGTGTGTGTCAGCCAGAGTTACTGTGCTAGTGATAGTGTGTGTTAGCCAGAGTTACTGTGCTAGTTATAGTGTGTGTCAGCCAGAGTTACTGTGCTAGTGATAGTGTGTGTCAGCCAGAGTTACTGTGCTAGTGATAGTGTGTGTTAGCCAGAGTTACTGTGCTAGTTATAGTGTGTGTCAGCCAGAGTTACTGTGCTAGTGATAGTGTGTGTTAGCCAGAGTTACTGTGCTAGTTATAGTGTGTGTCAGCCAGAGTTACTGTGCTAGTTATAGTGTGTGTCAGCCAGAGTTACTGTGCTAGTTATAGTGTGTGTCAGCCAGAGTTACTGTGCTAGTTATAGTGTGTGTCAGCCAGAGTTACTGTGCTAGTGATAGTGTGTGTCAGCCAGAGTTACTGTGCTAGTTATAGTGTGTGTCAGCCAGAGTTACTGTGCTAATTATAGTGTGTGTTAGCCAGAGTTACTGTGCTAGTGATAGTGTGTGTTAGCCAGAGTTACTGTGCTAGTTATAGTGTGTGTTAGCCAGAGTTACTGTGCTAGTGATAGTGTGTGTTAGCCAGAGTTACTGTGCTAGTTATAGTGTGTGTTAGCCAGAGTTACTGTGCGTCAGCCAGAGTTACTGTGCTAGTTATAGTGTGTCAGCCAGAGTTACTGTGCTAGTTATAGTGTGTTAGCCAGAGTTACTGTGCTAGTTATAGTGTGTGTCAGCCAGAGTTACTGTGCTAGTTATAGTGTGTGTTAGCCAGAGTTACTGTGCTAGTGATAGTGTGTGTCAGCCAGAGTTACTGTGCTAGTTATAGTGTGTGTCAGCCAGAGTTACTGTGCTAGTTATAGTGTGTGTCAGCCAGAGTTACTGTGCTAGTTATAGTGTGTGTTAGCCAGAGTTACTGTGCTACTGATAGTGTGTGTTAGCCAGAGTTACTGTGCTAGTTATAGTGTGTGTTAGCCAGAGTTACTGTGCTAGTGATAGTGTGTGTTAGCCAGAGTTACTGTGCTAGTGATAGTGTGTGTCAGCCAGAGTTACTGTGCTAGTGATAGTGTGTGTCAGCCAGAGTTACTGTGCTAGTTATAGTGTGTCAGCCAGAGTTACTGTGCTAGTTATAGTGTGTCAGCCAGAGTTACTGTGCTAGTTATAGTGTGTCAGCCAGAGTTACTGTGCTAGTTATAGTGTGTCAGCCAGAGTTACTGTGCTAGTTATAGTGTGTGTTAGCCAGAGTTACTGTGCTAGTTATAGTGTGTGTCAGCCAGAGTTACTGTGCTAGTTATAGTGTGTGTTAGCCAGAGTTACTGTGCTAGTGATAGTGTGTGTCAGCCAGAGTTACTGTGCTAGTTATAGTGTGTGTCAGCCAGAGTTACTGTGCTAGTTATAGTGTGTCAGCCAGAGTTACTGTGCTAGTTATAGTGTGTGTTAGCCAGAGTTACTGTGCTAGTAATAGTGTGTGTTAGACAGAGTTACTGTGCTAGTTATAGTGTGTCAGCCAGAGTTACTGTGCTAGTGATAGTGTGTGTCAGCCAGAGTTACTGTGCTAGTTATAGTGTGTGTCAGCCAGAGTTACTGTGCTAGTGATAGTGTGTGTCAGCCAGAGTTACTGTGCTAGTGATAGTGTGTGTTAGCCAGAGTTACTGTGCTAGTTATAGTGTGTGTCAGCCAGAGTTACTGGGCTAGTGATAGTGTGTGTTAGCCAGAGTTACTGTGCTAGTTATAGTGTGTGTCAGCCAGAGTTACTGTGCTAGTTATAGTGTGTGTCAGCCAGAGTTACTGTGCTAGTTATAGTGTGTGTCAGCCAGAGTGACTGTGCTAGTTATAGTGTGTGTCAGTCAGAGTTACTGTGCTAGTGATAGTGTGTGTTAGCCAGAGTTACTGTGCTAGTTATAGTTTGTGTCAGCCAGAGTTACTGTGCTAGTGATAGTGTGTGTCAGCCAGAGTTACTGTGCTAGTTATAGTGTGTGTCAGCCAGAGTTACTGTGCTAGTGATAGTCTGTGTCAGCCAGAGTTACTGTGCTAGTGATAGTGTGTGTTAGCCAGAGTTACTGTGCTAGTTATAGTGTGTGTTAGCCAGAGTTACTGTGCGTCAGCCAGAGTTACTGTGCTAGTTATAGTGTGTCAGCCAGAGTTACTGTGCTAGTTATAGTGTGTTAGCCAGAGTTACTGTGCTAGTTATAGTGTGTGTCAGCCAGAGTTACTGTGCTAGTGATAGTGTGTGTCAGCCAGAGTTACTGTGCTAGTGATAGTGTGTGTCAGCCAGAGTTACTGTGCTAGTGATAGTGTGTGTCAGCCAGAGTTACTGTGGGAGTGATAGTGTGTGTTAGCCAGGGTTACTGTGCTAGTTATAGCGTGTTAGCCAGAGTTACTGTGCTAGTTATAGTGTGTGTTAGCCAGAGTTACTGTGCGTCAGCCAGAGTTACCGTGCTAGTTATAGTGTGTGTCAGCCAGAGTTACTGTGCTAGTTATAGTGTGTGTCAGTCAGAGTTACTGTGCTAGTGATAGTGTGTGTCAGCCAGAGTTACTGTGCTAGTGATAGTGTGTGTCAGCCAGAGTTACTGTGCTAGTGATAGTGTGTGTTAGCCAGAGTTACTGTGTTAGTGATAGTGTGTGTTAGCCAGAGTTACTGTGCTAGTTATAGTGTGTGTCAGCCAGAGTTACTGTGCTAGTTATAGTGTGTGTCAGCCAGAGTTACTGTGCTAGTTATAGTGTGTGTCAGCCAGAGTTACTGTGCTAGTTATAGTGTGTGTCAGCCAGAGTTACTGTGCTAGTTATAGTGTGTGTCAGCCAGAGTTACTGTGCTAGTGACAGTGTGTGTCAGCCAGAGTTACTGTGGGAGTGATAGTGTGTGTTAGCCAGGGTTACTGTGCTAGTTATAGCGTGTTAGCCAGAGTTACTGTGCTAGTTATAGTGTGTGTTAGCCAGAGTTACTGTGCGTCAGCCAGAGTTACCGTGCTAGTTATAGTGTGTGTCAGCCAGAGTTACTGTGCTAGTTATAGTGTGTGTCAGTCAGAGTTACTGTGCTAGTGATAGTGTGTGTCAGCCAGAGTTACTGTGCTAGTGATAGTGTGTGTCAGCCAGAGTTACTGTGCTAGTTATAGTGTGTGTCAGCCAGAGTTACTGTGCTAGTGATAGTGTGTGTTAGCCAGAGTTACTGTGCTAGTTATAGTGTGTGTCAGCCAGAGTTACTGTGCTAGTTATAGTGTGTGTCAGCCAGAGTTACTGTGCTAGTTATAGTGTGTGTTAGCCAGAGTTACTGTGCTAGTGAGTGTTAGCCAGAGTTACTGTGCTAGTTATAGTGTGTGTCAGCCAGAGTTACTGTGCTAGTTATAGTGTGTGTCAGCCAGAGTTACTTTGCTAGTGATAGTGTGTGTTAGCCAGAGTTACTGTGCTACTTATAGTGTGTGTTAGCCAGAGTTACTGTGCTAGTGATAGTGTGTGTTAGCCAGAGTTACTGTGCTAGTTATAGTGTGTCAGCCAGAGTTACTGTGCTAGTGATAGTGTGTGTCAGCCAGAGTTACTGTGCTAGTTATAGTGTGTGTCAGCCAGAGTTACTGTGCTAGTGATAGTGTGTGTCAGCCAGAGTTACTGTGCTAGTGATAGTGTGTGTTAGCCAGAGTTACTGTGCTAGTTATAGTGTGTGTCAGCCAGAGTTACTGTGCTAGTGATAGTGTGTGTTAGCCAGAGTTACTGTGCTAGTTATAGTGTGTGTCAGCCAGAGTTACTGTGCTAGTTATAGTGTGTGTCAGCCAGAGTTACTGTGCTAGTTATAGTGTGTGTCAGCCAGAGTTACTGTGCTAGTTATAGTGTGTGTCAGCCAGAGTTACTGTGCTAGTGATAGTGTGTGTCAGCCAGAGTTACTGTGCTAGTTATAGTGTGTGTCAGCCAGAGTTACTGTGCTAGTTATACTGTGTGTTAGCCAGAGTTGCTGTGCTAGTGATAGTGTGTGTTAGCCAGAGTTACTGTGCTAGTTATAGTGTGTGTTAGCCAGAGTTACTGTGCTAGTGATAGTGTGTGTTAGCCAGAGTTACTGTGCTAGTTATAGTGTGTGTTAGCCAGAGTTACTGTGCGTCAGCCAGAGTTACTGTGCTAGTTATAGTGTGTCAGCCAGAGTTACTGTGCTAGTTATAGTGTGTTAGCCAGAGTTACTGTGCTAGTTATAGTGTGTGTCAGCCAGAGTTACTGTGCTAGTTATAGTGTGTGTTAGCCAGAGTTACTGTGCTAGTGATAGTGTGTGTCAGCCAGAGTTACTGTGCTAGTTATAGTGTGTGTCAGCCAGAGTTACTGTGCTAGTGATAGTGTGTGTCAGCCAGAGTTACTGTGGTAGTGATAGTGTGTGTTAGCCAGGGTTACTGTGCTAGTTATAGCGTGTTAGCCAGAGTTACTGTGCTAGTTATAGTGTGTGTTAGCCAGAGTTACTGTGCGTCAGCCAGAGTTACTGTGCTAGTTATAGTGTGTGTCAGCCAGAGTTACTGTGCTTGTGATAGTGTGTGTCAGCCAGAGTTACTGTGCTAGTGATAGTGTGTGTCAGCCAGAGTTACTGTGCTAGTTATAGTGTGTGTTAGCCAGAGTTACTGTGCGTCAGCCAGAGTTACCGTGCTAGTTATAGTGTGTGTCAGCCAGAGTTACTGTGCTAGTTATAGTGTGTGTCAGTCAGAGTTACTGTGCTAGTGATAGTGTGTGTCAGCCAGAGTTACTGTGCTAGTGATAGTGTGTGTCAGCCAGAGTTACTGTGCTAGTTATAGTGTGTGTCAGCCAGAGTTACTGTGCTAGTGATAGTGTGTGTTAGCCAGAGTTACTGTGCTAGTTATAGTGTGTGTCAGCCTGAGTTACTGTGCTAGTGATAGTGTGTGTCAGCCAGAGTTACTGTGCTAGTTATAGTGTGTGTCAGCCAGAGTTACTCTGCTAGTTATAGTGTGTGTTAGCCAGAGTTACTGTGCTAGTTATAGTGTGTGTCAGCCAGAGTTACTGTACTAGTGATAGTGTGTGTTAGCCAGAGTTACTGTGCTAGTTATAGTGTGTGTTAGCCAGAGTTACTGTGCGTCAGCCAGAGTTTCTGTGCTAGTTATAGTGTGTGTCAGCCAGAGTTACTGTGCTAGTTATAGTGTGTGTCAGTCAGAGTTACTGTGCTATTGATAGTGTGTGTCAGCCAGAGTTACTGTGCTAGTTATAGTGTGTCAGCCAGAGTTACTGTGCTAGTTATAGTGTGTCAGCCAGAGTTACTGTGCTAGTTATAGTGTGTCAGCCAGAGTTACTGTGCTAGTTATAGTGTGTGTTAGCCAGAGTTACTGTGCTAGGTATAGTGTGTCAGCCAGAGTTACTGTGCTAGTTATAGAGTGTGTCAGCCAGAGTTACTGTGCTAGTGATAGTGTGTCAGCCAGAGTTACTGTGCTAGTTATAGTGTGTGTCAGCCAGAGTTACTGTGCTAGTGATAGTGTGTGTCAGCCAGAGTTACTGTGCTAGTGATAGTGTGTGTTAGCCAGAGTTACTGTGCTAGTTATAATGTGTTAGCCAGAGTTACTATGCTAGTGATAGTGTGTGTCAGCCAGAGTTACTGTGCTAGTTATAGTGTGTGTCAGTCAGAGTTACTGTGCTATTGATAGTGTGTGTCAGCCAGAGTTACTGTGCTAGTTATAGTGTGTCAGCCAGAGTTACTGTGCTAGTTATAGTGTGTCAGCCAGAGTTACTGTGCTAGTTATAGTGTGTCAGCCAGAGTTACTGTGCTAGTTATAGTGTGTGTTAGCCAGAGTTACTGTGCTAGTTATAGTGTGTCAGCCAGAGTTACTGTGCTAGTTATAGAGTGTGTCAGCCAGAGTTACTGTGCTAGTGATAGTGTGTCAGCCAGAGTTACTGTGTTAGTTATAGTGTGTGTCAGCCAGAGTTACTGTGCTAGTGATAGTGTGTGTCAGCCAGAGTTACTGTGCTAGTGATAGTGTGTGTCAGCCAGAGTTACTGTGCTAGTTATAGTGTCTGTTAGCCAGAGTTACTGTGCGTCAGCCAGAGTTACTGTGCGTCAGCCAGAGTTACTGTGCTAGTTATAGTGTGTTAGCCAGAGTTACTGTGCTAGTGATAGTGTGTGTCAGCCAGAGTTACTGTGCTAGTTATAGTGTGTGTTAGCCAGAGTTACTGTGCGTCAGCCAGAGTTACTGTGCGTCAGCCAGAGTTACTGTGCTAGTTATAGTGTGTGTCAGCCAGAGTTACTGTGCTAGTTATAGTGTGTGTCAGTCAGAGTTACTGTGCTAGTTATAGTGTGTGTCAGCCAGAGTTACTATGCTAGTTATAGAGTGTGTCAGCCAGAGTTACTGTGCTAGTGATAGTGTGTGTTAGCCAGAGTTACTGTGCTAGTTATAGTGTGTGTCAGCCAGAGTTACTGTGCTAGTTATAGTGTGTGTCAGCCAGAGTTACTGTGCTAGTTATAGTGTGTGTCAGCCAGAGTTACTGTGCTAGTTATAGTGTGTGTCAGCCAGAGTTACTGTGCTAGTTATAGTGTGTGTTAGCCAGAGTTACTGTGCTAGTTATAGTTTGTGTCAGCCAGAGTTACTGTGCTAGTGATAGTGTGTGTCAGCCAGAGTTACTGTGCTTGTTATAGTGTGTGTCAGCCAGAGTTACTGTGCTAGTGATAGTGTGTGTCAGCCAGAGTTACTGTGCTAGTGATAGTGTGTGTTAGCCAGAGTTACTGTGCTAGTTATAGTGTGTGTTAGCCAGAGTTACTGTGCTAGTTATAGTGTGTGTCAGCCAGAGTTACTGTGCTAGTTATAGTGTGTGTTAGCCAGAGTTACTGTGCTAGTTATAGTGTGTGTTAGCCAGAGTTACTGTGCTAGTGATAGTGTGTGTTAGCCAGAGTTACTGTGCTAGTTATAGTGTGTGTCAGCCAGAGTTACTGTGCTAGTTATAGTGTGTGTTAGCCAGAGTTACTGTGCTAGTTATACTGTGTGTCAGCCAGAGTTACTGTGCTAGTTATAGTGTGTGTCAGCCAGAGTTACTGTGCTAGTTATAGTGTGTGTCAGCCAGAGTGACTGTGCTAGTTATAGTGTGTGTTAGCCAGAGTTACTGTGCTAGTTATAGTGTGTGTCAGCCAGAGTTACTGTGCTAGTTATAGTGTGTTAGCCAGAGTTACTGTACTAGTTATAGTGTGTGTCAGCCAGAGTTACTGTGCTAGTTATAGTGTGTGTTAGCCAGAGTTACTGTGCTAGTTATAGTGTGTGTTAGCCAGAGTTACTGTGCTAGTGATAGTGTGTGTTAGCCAGAGTTACTGTGCTAGTTATAGTGTGTGTTAGCCAGAGTTACTGTGCTAGTTATAGTGTGTGTTAGCCAGAGTTACTGTGCTAGTGATAGTGTGTGTCAGCCAGAGTTACTGTGCTAGTGATAGTGTGTGTCAGCCAGAGTTACTGTGCTAGTGATAGTGTGTGTCAGCCAGAGTTACTGTGCTAGTTATAGTGTGTGTCAGCCAGAGTTACTGTACTAGTTATAGTGTGTGTTAGCCAGAGTTACTGTGCTAGTGATAGTGTGTGTCAGCCAGAGTTACTGTGCTAGTTATAGTGTGTGTCAGCCAGAGTTACTGTACTAGTTATAGTGTGTGTTAGCCAGAGTTACTGTGCTAGTGATAGTGTGTGTCAGCCAGAGTTACTGTGCTAGTTATAGTGTGTGTCAGCCAGAGTTACTGTGCTAGTGATAGTGTGTGTCAGCCAGAGTTACTGTGCTAGTTATAGTGTGTGTCAGCCAGAGTTACTGTGCTAGTGATAGTGTGTGTCAGCCAGAGTTACTGTGCTAGTGATACTGTGTGTTAGCCAGAGTTACTGTGCTAGTGATAGTGTGTGTCAGCCAGAGTTACTGTGCTAGTTATAGTGTGTGTTAGCCAGAGTTACTGTGCTAGTGATAGTGTGTGTCAGCCAGAGTTACTGTGCTAGTTATAGTGTGTGTTAGCCAGAGTTACTGTGCTAGTGATAGTGTGTGTCAGCCAGAGTTACTGTGCTAGTGATAGTGTTGTCAGCCAGAGTTACTGTGCTAGTGATAGTGTGTGTCAGCCAGAGTTACTGTGCTAGTTATAGTGTGTGTCAGCCAGAGTTACTGTGCTAGTTATAGTGTGTGTCAGCCAGAGTTACTGTGCTAGTGATAGGTGTGTGTCAGCCAGAGTTACTGTGCTAGTGATAGTGTGTGTCAGCCAGAGTTACTGTGCTAGTTATAGTGTGTGTCAGCCAGAGTTACTGTGCTAGTGATAGTGTGTGTCAGCCAGAGTTACTGTGCTAGTGATAGTGTGTGTCAGCCAGAGTTACTGTGCTAGTTATAGTGTGTGTCAGCCAGAGTTACTGTACTAGTGATAGTGTGTGTTAGCCAGAGTTACTGTGCTAGTTATAGTGTGTGTCAGCCAGAGTTACTCTGCTAGTTATAGTGTGTGTTAGCCAGAGTTACTGTGCTAGTTATAGTGTGTCAGCCAGAGTTACTGTACTAGTGATAGTGTGTGTTAGCCAGAGTTACTGTGCTAGTTATAGTGTGTGTTAGCCAGAGTTACTGTGCGTCAGCTAGAGTTTCTGTGCTAGTTATAGTGTGTGTCAGCCAGAGTTACTGTGCTAGTTATAGTGTGTGTCAGTCAGAGTTACTGTGCTATTGATAGTGTGTGTCAGCCAGAGTTACTGTGCTAGTTATAGTGTGTCAACCAGAGTTACTGTGCTAGTTATAGTGTGTCAGCCAGAGTTACTGTGCTAGTTATAGTGTGTCAGCCAGAGTTACTGTGCTAGTTATAGTGTGTGTTAGCCAGAGTTACTGTGCTAGTTATAGTGTGTCAGCCAGAGTTACTGTGCTAGTTATAGAGTGTGTCAGCCAGAGTTACTGTGCTAGTGATAGTGTGTCAGCCAGAGTTACTGTGCTAGTTATAGTGTGTGTCAGCCAGAGTTACTGTGCTAGTGATAGTGTGTGTCAGCCAGAGTTACTGTGCTAGTGATAGTGTGTGTTAGCCAGAGTTACTGTGCTAGTTATAATGTGTTAGCCAGAGTTACTGTGCTAGTGATAGTGTGTGTCAGCCAGAGTTACTGTGCTAGTTATAGTGTGTGTTAGCCAGAGTTACTGTGCGTCAGCCAGAGTTACTGTGCGTCAGCCAGAGTTACTGTGCGTCAGCCAGAGTTACTGTGCTAGTTATAGTGTGTTAGCCAGAGTTACTGTGCTAGTGATAGTGTGTGTCAGCCAGAGTTACTGTGCTAGTTATAGTGTGTGTTAGCCAGAGTTACTGTGCGTCAGCCAGAGTTACTGTGCGTCAGCCAGAGTTACTGTGCTAGTTATAGTGTGTGTCAGCCAGAGTTACTGTGCTAGTGATAGTGTGTGTCAGCCAGAGTTACTGTGCTAGTTATAGTGTGTGTCAGCCAGAGTTACTGTACTAGTGATAGTGTGTGTTAGCCAGAGTTACTGTGCTAGTTATAGTGTGTGTCAGCCAGAGTTACTCTGCTAGTTATAGTGTGTGTTAGCCAGAGTTACTGTGCTAGTTATAGTGTGTGTCAGCCAGAGTTACTGTACTAGTGATAGTGTGTGTTAGCCAGAGTTACTGTGCTAGTTATAGTGTGTGTTAGCCAGAGTTACTGTGCGTCAGCCAGAGTTTCTGTGCTAGTTATAGTGTGTGTCAGCCAGAGTTACTGTGCTAGTTATAGTGTGTGTCAGTCAGAGTTACTGTGCTATTGATAGTGTGTGTCAGCCAGAGTTACTGTGCTAGCTATAGTGTGTCAGCCAGAGTTACTGTGCTAGTTATAGTGTGTCAGCCAGAGTTACTGTGCTAGTTATAGTGTGTCAGCCAGAGTTACTGTGCTAGTTATAGTGTGTGTTAGCCAGAGTTACTGTGCTAGTTATAGTGTGTCAGCCAGAGTTACTGTGCTAGTTATAGAGTGTGTCAGCCAGAGTTACTGTGCTAGTGATAGTGTGTCAGCCAGAGTTACTGTGCTAGTTATAGTGTGTGTCAGCCAGAGTTACTGTGCTAGTGATAGTGTGTGTCAGCCAGAGTTACTGTGCTAGTGATAGTGTGTGTTAGCCAGAGTTACTGTGCTAGTTATAATGTGTTAGCCAGAGTTACTGTGCTAGTGATAGTGTGTGTCAGCCAGAGTTACTGTGCTAGTTATAGTGTGTGTTAGCCAGAGTTACTGTGCGTCAGCCAGAGTTACTGTGCGTCAGCCAGAGTTACTGTGCTAGTTATAGTGTGTGTCAGCCAGAGTTACTGTGCTAGTTATAGTGTGTGTCAGCCAGAGTTACTGTGCTAGTTATAGTGTGTGTCAGCCAGAGTTACTGTGCTAGTTATAGTGTGTGTTAGCCAGAGTTACTGTGCGTCAGCCAGAGTTACTGTGCGTCAGCCAGAGTTACTGTGCTAGTTATAGTGTGTTAGCCAGAGTTACTGTGCTAGTGATAGTGTGTGTCAGCCAGAGTTACTGTGCTAGTTATAGTGTGTGTTAGCCAGAGTTACTGTGCGTCAGCCAGAGTTACTGTGCGTCAGCCAGAGTTACTGTGCTAGTTATAGTGTGTGTCAGCCAGAGTTACTGTGCTAGTTATAGTGTGTGTCAGCCAGAGTTACTATGCTAGTTATAGAGTGTGTCAGCCAGAGTTACTGTGCTAGTTATAGTGTGTGTTAGCCAGAGTTACTGTGCTAGTTATAGTGTGTGTCAGCCACAGTTACTTTGCTAGTGATAGTGTGTGTTAGCCAGAGTTACTGTGCTAGTTATAGTGTGTGTTAGCCAGAGTTACTGTGCTAGTTATAGTGTGTCAGCCAGAGTTACTGTGCTAGTGATAGTGTGTGTCAGCCAGAGTTACTGTGCTAGTTATAGTGTGTGTCAGCCAGAGTTACTGTGCTAGTGATAGTGTGTGTTAGCCAGAGTTACTGTGCTAGTTATAGTGTGTGTCAGCCAGAGTTACTGTGCTAGTTATAGTGTGTGTCAGCCAGAGTTACTGTGCTAGTTATAGTGTGTGTCAGCCAGAGTTACTGTGCTAGTTATAGTGTGTGTCAGCCAGAGTTACTGTGCTAGTTATAGTGTGTGTTAGCCAGAGTTACTGTGCTAGTTATAGTTTGTGTCAGCCAGAGTTACTGTGCTAGTGATAGTGTGTGTCAGCCAGAGTTACTGTGCTAGTTATAGTGTGTGTCAGCCAGAGTTACTGTGCTAGTGATAGTGTGTGTCAGCCAGAGTTACTGTGCTCGTGATAGTGTGTGTTAGCCAGAGTTACTGTGCTAGTTATAGTGTGTGTTAGCCAGAGTTACTGTGCTAGTTATAGTGTGTGTTAGCCAGAGTTACTGTGCTAGTTATAGTGTGTGTTAGCCAGAGTTACTGTGCTAGTTATAGTGTGTGTTAGCCAGAGTTACTGTGCTAGTGATAGTGTGTGTTAGCCAGAGTTACTGTGCTAGTTATAGTGTGTGTCAGCCAGAGTTACTGTGCTAGTTATAGTGTGTGTTAGCCAGAGTTACTGTGCTAGTTATACTGTGTGTCAGCCAGAGTTACTGTGCTAGTTATAGTGTGTGTCAGCCAGAGTTACTGTGCTAGTTATAGTGTGTGTCAGCCAGAGTGACTGTGCTAGTTATAGTGTGTGTTAGCCAGAGTTACTGTGCTAGTTATAGTGTGTGTCAGCCAGAGTTACTGTGCTAGTTATAGTGTGTTAGCCAGAGTTACTGTACTAGTTATAGTGTGTGTCAGCCAGAGTTACTGTGCTAGTTATAGTGTGTGTTAGCCAGAGTTACTGTGCTAGTTATAGTGTGTGTTAGCCAGAGTTACTGTGCTAGTGATAGTGTGTGTTAGCCAGAGTTACTGTGCTAGTTATAGTGTGTGTTAGCCAGAGTTACTGTGCTAGTTATAGTGTGTGTTAGCCAGAGTTACTGTGCTAGGTATAGTGTGTGTCAGCCAGAGTTACTGTGCTAGTGATAGTGTGTGTCAGCCAGAGTTACTGTGCTAGTTATAGTGTGTGTTAGCCAGAGTTACTGTGCGTCAGCCAGAGTTACTGTGCGTCAGCCAGAGTTACTGTGCTAGTTATAGTGTGTGTCAGCCAGAGTTACTGTGCTAGTGATAGTGTGTGTCAGCCAGAGTTACTGTGCTAGTTATAGTGTGTGTCAGCCAGAGTTACTGTACTAGTGATAGTGTGTGTTAGCCAGAGTTACTGTGCTAGTTATAGTGTGTGTCAGCCAGAGTTACTCTGCTAGTTATAGTGTGTGTTAGCCAGAGTTACTGTGCTAGTTATAGTGTGTGTCAGCCAGAGTTACTGTACTAGTGATAGTGTGTGTTAGCCAGAGTTACTGTGCTAGTTATAGTGTGTGTTAGCCAGAGTTACTGTGCGTCAGCCAGAGTTTCTGTGCTAGTTATAGTGTGTGTCAGCCAGAGTTACTGTGCTAGTTATAGTGTGTGTCAGTCAGAGTTACTGTGCTATTGATAGTGTGTGTCAGCCAGAGTTACTGTGCTAGTTATAGTGTGTGTCAGCCAGAGTTACTGTGCTAGTTATAGTGTGTGTCAGCCAGAGTTACTGTGCTAGTTATAGTGTGTGTTAGCCAGAGTTACTGTGCTAGTTATAGTGTGTGTTAGCCAGAGTTACTGTGCTAGTGATAGTGTGTGTCAGCCAGAGTTTCTGTGCTAGTTATAGTGTGTGTCAGCCAGAGTTACTGTGCTAGTTATAGTGTGTGTTAGCCAGAGTTACTGTGCTAGTGATAGTGTGTGTCAGCCAGAGTTACTGTGCTAGCTATAGTGTGTCAGCCAGAGTTACTGTGCTAGCTATAGTGTGTCAGCCAGAGTTACTGTGCTAGTGATAGTGTGTGTTAGCCAGAGTTTCTGTGCTAGTTATAGTGTGTGTCAGCCAGAGTTACTGTGCTAGTTATAGTGTGTGTCAGCCAGAGTTTCTGTGCTAGTTATAGTGTGTGTCAGCCAGAGTTACTGTGCTAGTTATAGTGTGTGTTAGCCAGAGTTACTGTGCTAGTGATAGTGTGTGTCAGCCAGAGTTACTGTGCTAGCTATAGTGTGTCAGCCAGAGTTACTGTGCTAGTTATAGTGTGTCAGCCAGAGTTACTGTGCTAGTTATAGTGTGTCAGCCAGAGTTACTGTGCTAGTTATAGTGTGTGTTAGCCAGAGTTACTGTGCTAGTTATAGTGTGTCAGCCAGAGTTACTGTGCTAGTTATAGAGTGTGTCAGCCAGAGTTACTGTGCTAGTGATAGTGTGTCAGCCAGAGTTACTGTGCTAGTTATAGTGTGTGTCAGCCAGAGTTACTGTGCTAGTGATAGTGTGTGTCAGCCAGAGTTACTGTGCTAGTGATAGTGTGTGTTAGCCAGAGTTACTGTGCTAGTTATAATGTGTTAGCCAGAGTTACTGTGCTAGTGATAGTGTGTGTCAGCCAGAGTTACTGTGCTAGTTATAGTGTGTGTTAGCCAGAGTTACTGTGCGTCAGCCAGAGTTACTGTGCGTCAGCCAGAGTTACTGTGCTAGTTATAGTGTGTTAGCCAGAGTTACTGTGCTAGTGATAGTGTGTGTCAGCCAGAGTTACTGTGCTAGTTATAGTGTGTGTTAGCCAGAGTTACTGTGCGTCAGCCAGAGTTACTGTGCGTCAGCCAGAGTTACTGTGCTAGTTATAGTGTGTGTCAGCCAGAGTTACTGTGCTAGTTATAGTGTGTGTCAGTCAGAGTTACTGTGCTAGTTATAGTGTGTGTCAGCCAGAGTTACTATGCTAGTTATAGAGTGTGTCAGCCAGAGTTACTGTGCTAGTTATAGCGTGTGTTAGCCAGAGTTACTGTGCTAGTTATAGTGTGTGTCAGCCACAGTTACTTTGCTAGTGATAGTGTGTGTTAGCCAGAGTTACTGTGCTAGTTATAGTGTGTGTTAGCCAGAGTTACTGTGCTAGTTATAGTGTGTCAGCCAGAGTTACTGTGCTAGTGATAGTGTGTGTCAGCCAGAGTTACTGTGCTAGTGATAGTGTGTGTTAGCCAGAGTTACTGTGCTAGTTATAGTGTGTGTCAGCCAGAGTTACTGTGCTAGTTATAGTGTGTCAGCCAGAGTTACTGTGCTAGTTATAGTGTGTGTCAGCCAGAGTTACTGTGCTAGTTATAGTGTGTGTCAGCCAGAGTTACTGTGCTAGTTATAGTGTGTGTCAGCCAGAGTTACTGTGCTAGTTATAGTGTGTGTTAGCCAGAGTTACTATGCTAGTTATAGTTTGTGTCAGCCAGAGTTACTGTGCTAGTGATAGTGTGTGTCAGCCAGAGTTACTGTGCTAGTTATAGTGTGTGTCAGCCAGAGTTACTGTGCTAGTGATAGTGTGTGTCAGCCAGAGTTACTGTGCTCGTGATAGTGTGTGTTAGCCAGAGTTACTGTGCTAGTTATAGTGTGTGTTAGCCAGAGTTACTGTGCTAGTTATAGTGTGTGTCAGCCAGAGTTACTGTGCTAGTTATAGTGTGTGTTAGCCAGAGTTACTGTGCTAGTTATAGTGTGTGTTAGCCAGAGTTACTGTGCTAGTGATAGTGTGTGTTAGCCAGAGTTACTGTGCTAGTTATAGTGTGTGTCAGCCAGAGTTACTGTGCTAGTTATAGTGTGTGTTAGCCAGAGTTACTGTGCTAGTTATACTGTGTGTCAGCCAGAGTTACTGTGCTAGTTATAGTGTGTGTCAGCCAGAGTTACTGTGCTAGTTATAGTGTGTGTCAGCCAGAGTGACTGTGCTAGTTATAGTGTGTGTTAGCCAGAGTTACTGTGCTAGTTATAGTGTGTGTCAGCCAGAGTTACTGTGCTAGTTATAGTGTGTTAGCCAGAGTTACTGTACTAGTTATAGTGTGTGTCAGCCAGAGTTACTGTGCTAGTTATAGTGTGTGTTAGCCAGAGTTACTGTGCTAGTTATAGTGTGTGTTAGCCAGAGTTACTGTGCTAGTGATAGTGTGTGTTAGCCAGAGTTACTGTGCTAGTTATAGTGTGTGTTAGCCAGAGTTACTGTGCTAGTTATAGTGTGTGTTAGCCAGAGTTACTGTGCTAGTGATAGTGTGTGTCAGCCAGAGTTACTGTGCTAGTGATAGTGTGTGTCAGCCAGAGTTACTGTGCTAGTGATAGTGTGTGTCAGCCAGAGTTACTGTGCTAGTTATAGTGTGTGTCAGCCAGAGTTACTGTACTAGTTATAGTGTGTGTCAGCCAGAGTTACTGTGCTAGCTATAGTGTGTCAGCCAGAGTTACTGTGCTAGTTATAGTGTGTGTCAGCCAGAGTTACTGTACTAGTTATAGTGTGTGTCAGCCAGAGTTACTGTGCTAGTTATAGTGTGTGTCAGCCAGAGTTACTGTGCTAGTTATAGTGTGTGTCAGCCAGAGTTTCTGTGCTAGTTATAGTGTGTGTCAGCCAGAGTTACTGTGCTAGTTATAGTGTGTGTTAGCCAGAGTTACTGTGCTAGTGATAGTGTGTGTCAGCCAGAGTTACTGTGCTAGCTATAGTGTGTCAGCCAGAGTTACTGTGCTAGTTATAGTGTGTCAGCCAGAGTTACTGTGCTAGTTATAGTGTGTCAGCCAGAGTTACTGTGCTAGTTATAGTGTGTGTTAGCCAGAGTTACTGTGCTAGTTATAGTGTGTCAGCCAGAGTTACTGTGCTAGTTATAGAGTGTGTCAGCCAGAGTTACTGTGCTAGTGATAGTGTGTCAGCCAGAGTTACTGTGCTAGTTATAGTGTGTGTCAGCCAGAGTTACTGTGCTAGTGATAGTGTGTGTCAGCCAGAGTTACTGTGCTAGTGATAGTGTGTGTTAGCCAGAGTTACTGTGCTAGTTATAATGTGTTAGCCAGAGTTACTGTGCTAGTGATAGTGTGTGTCAGCCAGAGTTACTGTGCTAGTTATAGTGTGTGTTAGCCAGAGTTACTGTGCGTCAGCCAGAGTTACTGTGCGTCAGCCAGAGTTACTGTGCTAGTTATAGTGTGTTAGCCAGAGTTACTGTGCTAGTGATAGTGTGTGTCAGCCAGAGTTACTGTGCTAGTTATAGTGTGTGTTAGCCAGAGTTACTGTGCGTCAGCCAGAGTTACTGTGCGTCAGCCAGAGTTACTGTGCTAGTTATAGTGTGTGTCAGCCAGAGTTACTGTGCTAGTTATAGTGTGTGTCAGTCAGAGTTACTGTGCTAGTTATAGTGTGTGTCAGCCAGAGTTACTATGCTAGTTATAGAGTGTGTCAGCCAGAGTTACTGTGCTAGTTATAGCGTGTGTTAGCCAGAGTTACTGTGCTAGTTATAGTGTGTGTCAGCCACAGTTACTTTGCTAGTGATAGTGTGTGTTAGCCAGAGTTACTGTGCTAGTTATAGTGTGTGTTAGCCAGAGTTACTGTGCTAGTTATAGTGTGTCAGCCAGAGTTACTGTGCTAGTGATAGTGTGTGTCAGCCAGAGTTACTGTGCTAGTTATAGTGTGTGTCAGCCAGAGTTACTGTGCTAGTGATAGTGTGTGTTAGCCAGAGTTACTGTGCTAGTTATAGTGTGTGTCAGCCAGAGTTACTGTGCTAGTTATAGTGTGTGTCAGCCAGAGTTACTGTGCTAGTTATAGTGTGTGTCAGCCAGAGTTACTGTGCTAGTTATAGTGTGTGTCAGCCAGAGTTACTGTGCTAGTTATAGTGTGTGTTAGCCAGAGTTACTGTGCTAGTTATAGTTTGTGTCAGCCAGAGTTACTGTGCTAGTGATAGTGTGTGTCAGCCAGAGTTACTGTGCTAGTTATAGTGTGTGTTAGCCAGAGTTACTGTGCTAGTGATAGTGTGTGTTAGCCAGAGTTACTGTGCTAGTTATAGTGTGTGTTAGCCAGAGTTACTGTGCTAGTTATAGTGTGTGTTAGCCAGAGTTACTGTGCTAGTGATAGTGTGTGTCAGCCAGAGTTACTGTGCTAGTGATAGTGTGTGTCAGCCAGAGTTACTGTGCTAGTGATAGTGTGTGTCAGCCAGAGTTACTGTGCTAGTTATAGTGTGTGTCAGCCAGAGTTACTGTACTAGTTATAGTGTGTGTCAGCCAGAGTTACTGTGCTAGTTATAGTGTGTGTCAGCCAGAGTTACTGTGCTAGTTATAGTGTGTGTCAGCCAGAGTTTCTGTGCTAGTTATAGTGTGTGTCAGCCAGAGTTACTGTGCTAGTTATAGTGTGTGTTAGCCAGAGTTACTGTGCTAGTGATAGTGTGTGTCAGCCAGAGTTACTGTGCTAGCTATAGTGTGTCAGCCAGAGTTACTGTGCTAGTTATAGTGTGTCAGCCAGAGTTACTGTGCTAGTTATAGTGTGTCAGCCAGAGTTACTGTGCTAGTTATAGTGTGTGTTAGCCAGAGTTACTGTGCTAGTTATAGTGTGTCAGCCAGAGTTACTGTGCTAGTTATAGAGTGTGTCAGCCAGAGTTACTGTGCTAGTGATAGTGTGTCAGCCAGAGTTACTGTGCTAGTTATAGTGTGTGTCAGCCAGAGTTACTGTGCTAGTGATAGTGTGTGTCAGCCAGAGTTACTGTGCTAGTGATAGTGTGTGTTAGCCAGAGTTACTGTGCTAGTTATAATGTGTTAGCCAGAGTTACTGTGCTAGTGATAGTGTGTGTCAGCCAGAGTTACTGTGCTAGTTATAGTGTGTGTTAGCCAGAGTTACTGTGCGTCAGCCAGAGTTACTGTGCGTCAGCCAGAGTTACTGTGCTAGTTATAGTGTGTTAGCCAGAGTTACTGTGCTAGTGATAGTGTGTGTCAGCCAGAGTTACTGTGCTAGTTATAGTGTGTGTTAGCCAGAGTTACTGTGCGTCAGCCAGAGTTACTGTGCGTCAGCCAGAGTTACTGTGCTAGTTATAGTGTGTGTCAGCCAGAGTTACTGTGCTAGTTATAGTGTGTGTCAGTCAGAGTTACTGTGCTAGTTATAGTGTGTGTCAGCCAGAGTTACTATGCTAGTTATAGAGTGTGTCAGCCAGAGTTACTGTGCTAGTTATAGCGTGTGTTAGCCAGAGTTACTGTGCTAGTTATAGTGTGTGTCAGCCACAGTTACTTTGCTAGTGATAGTGTGTGTTAGCCAGAGTTACTGTGCTAGTTATAGTGTGTGTTAGCCAGAGTTACTGTGCTAGTTATAGTGTGTCAGCCAGAGTTACTGTGCTAGTGATAGTGTGTGTCAGCCAGAGTTACTGTGCTAGTTATAGTGTGTGTCAGCCAGAGTTACTGTGCTAGTGATAGTGTGTGTTAGCCAGAGTTACTGTGCTAGTTATAGTGTGTGTCAGCCAGAGTTACTGTGCTAGTTATAGTGTGTGTCAGCCAGAGTTACTGTGCTAGTTATAGTGTGTGTCAGCCAGAGTTACTGTGCTAGTTATAGTGTGTGTCAGCCAGAGTTACTGTGCTAGTTATAGTGTGTGTTAGCCAGAGTTACTGTGCTAGTTATAGTTTGTGTCAGCCAGAGTTACTGTGCTAGTGATAGTGTGTGTCAGCCAGAGTTACTGTGCTAGTTATAGTGTGTGTCAGCCAGAGTTACTGTGCTAGTGATAGTGTGTGTCAGCCAGAGTTACTGTGCTCGTGATAGTGTGTGTTAGCCAGAGTTACTGTGCTAGTTATAGTGTGTGTTAGCCAGAGTTACTGTGCTAGTTATAGTGTGTGTCAGCCAGAGTTACTGTGCTAGTTATAGTGTGTGTTAGCCAGAGTTACTGTGCTAGTTATAGTGTGTGTTAGCCAGAGTTACTGTGCTAGTGATAGTGTGTGTTAGCCAGAGTTACTGTGCTAGTTATAGTGTGTGTCAGCCAGAGTTACTGTGCTAGTTATAGTGTGTTAGCCAGAGTTACTGTACTAGTTATAGTGTGTGTCAGCCAGAGTTACTGTGCTAGTTATAGTGTGTGTTAGCCAGAGTTACTGTGCTAGTTATAGTGTGTGTTAGCCAGAGTTACTGTGCTAGTGATAGTGTGTGTTAGCCAGAGTTACTGTGCTAGTTATAGTGTGTGTTAGCCAGAGTTACTGTGCTAGTTATAGTGTGTGTTAGCCAGAGTTACTGTGCTAGTGATAGTGTGTGTCAGCCAGAGTTACTGTGCTAGTGATAGTGTGTGTCAGCCAGAGTTACTGTGCTAGTTATAGTGTGTGTTAGCCAGAGTTACTGTGCGTCAGCCAGAGTTACTGTGCGTCAGCCAGAGTTACTGTGCTAGTTATAGTGTGTGTCAGCCAGAGTTACTGTGCTAGTGATAGTGTGTGTCAGCCAGAGTTACTGTGCTAGTTATAGTGTGTGTCAGCCAGAGTTACTGTACTAGTGATAGTGTGTGTTAGCCAGAGTTACTGTGCTAGTTATAGTGTGTGTCAGCCAGAGTTACTCTGCTAGTTATAGTGTGTGTTAGCCAGAGTTACTGTGCTAGTTATAGTGTGTGTCAGCCAGAGTTACTGTACTAGTGATAGTGTGTGTTAGCCAGAGTTACTGTGCTAGTTATAGTGTGTGTTAGCCAGAGTTACTGTGCGTTAGCCAGAGTTTCTGTGCTAGTTATAGTGTGTGTCAGCCAGAGTTACTGTGCTAGTTATAGTGTGTGTCAGTCAGAGTTACTGTGCTATTGATAGTGTGTGTCAGCCAGAGTTACTGTGCTAGTTATAGTGTGTGTCAGCCAGAGTTACTGTGCTAGTTATAGTGTGTGTCAGCCAGAGTTACTGTGCTAGTTATAGTGTGTGTTAGCCAGAGTTACTGTGCTAGTTATAGTGTGTGTTAGCCAGAGTTACTGTGCTAGTGATAGTGTGTGTCAGCCAGAGTTTCTGTGCTAGTTATAGTGTGTGTCAGCCAGAGTTACTGTGCTAGTTATAGTGTGTGTTAGCCAGAGTTACTGTGCTAGTGATAGTGTGTGTCAGCCAGAGTTACTGTGCTAGCTATAGTGTGTCAGCCAGAGTTACTGTGCTAGCTATAGTGTGTCAGCCAGAGTTACTGTGCTAGTGATAGTGTGTGTTAGCCAGAGTTTCTGTGCTAGTTATAGTGTGTGTCAGCCAGAGTTACTGTGCTAGTTATAGTGTGTGTCAGCCAGAGTTTCTGTGCTAGTTATAGTGTGTGTCAGCCAGAGTTACTGTGCTAGTTATAGTGTGTGTTAGCCAGAGTTACTGTGCTAGTGATAGTGTGTGTCAGCCAGAGTTACTGTGCTAGCTATAGTGTGTCAGCCAGAGTTACTGTGCTAGTTATAGTGTGTCAGCCAGAGTTACTGTGCTAGTTATAGTGTGTCAGCCAGAGTTACTGTGCTAGTTATAGTGTGTGTTAGCCAGAGTTACTGTGCTAGTTATAGTGTGTCAGCCAGAGTTACTGTGCTAGTTATAGAGTGTGTCAGCCAGAGTTACTGTGCTAGTGATAGTGTGTCAGCCAGAGTTACTGTGCTAGTTATAGTGTGTGTCAGCCAGAGTTACTGTGCTAGTGATAGTGTGTGTCAGCCAGAGTTACTGTGCTAGTGATAGTGTGTGTTAGCCAGAGTTACTGTGCTAGTTATAATGTGTTAGCCAGAGTTACTGTGCTAGTGATAGTGTGTGTCAGCCAGAGTTACTGTGCTAGTTATAGTGTGTGTTAGCCAGAGTTACTGTGCGTCAGCCAGAGTTACTGTGCGTCAGCCAGAGTTACTGTGCTAGTTATAGTGTGTTAGCCAGAGTTACTGTGCTAGTGATAGTGTGTGTCAGCCAGAGTTACTGTGCTAGTTATAGTGTGTGTTAGCCAGAGTTACTGTGCGTCAGCCAGAGTTACTGTGCGTCAGCCAGAGTTACTGTGCTAGTTATAGTGTGTGTCAGCCAGAGTTACTGTGCTAGTTATAGTGTGTGTCAGTCAGAGTTACTGTGCTAGTTATAGTGTGTGTCAGCCAGAGTTACTATGCTAGTTATAGAGTGTGTCAGCCAGAGTTACTGTGCTAGTTATAGCGTGTGTTAGCCAGAGTTACTGTGCTAGTTATAGTGTGTGTCAGCCACAGTTACTTTGCTAGTGATAGTGTGTCAGCCAGAGTTACTGTGCTAGTGATAGTGTGTGTCAGCCAGAGTTACTGTGCTAGTGATAGTGTGTGTTAGCCAGAGTTACTATGCTAGTTATAGTGTGTGTCAGCCAGAGTTACTGTGCTAGTTATAGTGTGTGTCAGCCAGAGTTACTGTGCTAGTTATAGTGTGTGTCAGCCAGAGTTACTGTGCTAGTTATAGTGTGTGTTAGCCAGAGTTACTGTGCTAGTTATAGTTTGTGTCAGCCAGAGTTACTGTGCTAGTGATAGTGTGTGTCAGCCAGAGTTACTGTGCTAGTTATAGTGTGTGTCAGCCAGAGTTACTGTGCTAGTGATAGTGTGTGTCAGCCAGAGTTACTGTGCTCGTGATAGTGTGTGTTAGCCAGAGTTACTGTGCTAGTTATAGTGTGTGTTAGCCAGAGTTACTGTGCTAGTTATAGTGTGTGTCAGCCAGAGTTACTGTGCTAGTTATAGTGTGTGTTAGCCAGAGTTACTGTGCTAGTTATAGTGTCTGTTAGCCAGAGTTACTGTGCTAGTGATAGTGTGTGTTAGCCAGAGTTACTGTGCTAGTTATAGTGTGTGTCAGCCAGAGTTACTGTGCTAGTTATAGTGTGTGTTAGCCAGAGTTACTGTGCTAGTTATACTGTGTGTCAGCCAGAGTTACTGTGCTAGTTATAGTGTGTGTCAGCCAGAGTTACTGTGCTAGTTATAGTGTGTGTCAGCCAGAGTGACTGTGCTAGTTATAGTGTGTGTTAGCCAGAGTTACTGTGCTAGTTATAGTGTGTGTCAGCCAGAGTTACTGTGCTAGTTATAGTGTGTTAGCCAGAGTTACTGTACTAGTTATAGTGTGTGTCAGCCAGAGTTACTGTGCTAGTTATAGTGTGTGTCAGCCAGAGTTACTGTGCTAGTTATAGTGTGTTAGCCAGAGTTACTGTACTAGTTATAGTGTGTGTCAGCCAGAGTTACTGTGCTAGTTATAGTGTGTGTTAGCCAGAGTTACTGTGCTAGTTATAGTGTGTGTTAGCCAGAGTTACTGTGCTAGTGATAGTGTGTGTTAGCCAGAGTTACTGTGCTAGTTATAGTGTGTGTTAGCCAGAGTTACTGTGCTAGTTATAGTGTGTGTTAGCCAGAGTTACTGTGCTAGTGATAGTGTGTGTCAGCCAGAGTTACTGTGCTAGTGATAGTGTGTGTCAGCCAGAGTTACTGTGCTAGTGATAGTGTGTGTCAGCCAGAGTTACTGTGCTAGTTATAGTGTGTGTCAGCCAGAGTTACTGTACTAGTTATAGTGTGTGTTAGCCAGAGTTACTGTGCTAGTGATAGTGTGTGTCAGCCAGAGTTACTGTGCTAGTTATAGTGTGTGTCAGCCAGAGTTACTGTACTAGTTATAGTGTGTGTCAGCCAGAGTTACTGTGCTAGTTATAGTGTGTGTCAGCCAGAGTTACTGTGCTAGTTATAGTGTGTGTCAGCCAGAGTTTCTGTGCTAGTTATAGTGTGTGTCAGCCAGAGTTACTGTGCTAGTTATAGTGTGTGTTAGCCAGAGTTACTGTGCTAGTGGCAGTGTGTGTCAGCCAGAGTTACTGTGCTAGCTATAGTGTGTCAGCCAGAGTTACTGTGCTAGTTATAGTGTGTCAGCCAGAGTTACTGTGCTAGTTATAGTGTGTCAGCCAGAGTTACTGTGCTAGTTATAGTGTGTGTTAGCCAGAGTTACTGTGCTAGTTATAGTGTGTCAGCCAGAGTTACTGTGCTAGTGATAGTGTGTCAGCCAGAGTTACTGTGCTAGTTATAGTGTGTGTCAGCCAGAGTTACTGTGCTAGTGATAGTGTGTGTCAGCCAGAGTTACTGTGCTAGTGATAGTGTGTGTTAGCCAGAGTTACTGTGCTAGTTATAATGTGTTAGCCAGAGTTACTGTGCTAGTGATAGTGTGTGTCAGCCAGAGTTACTGTGCTAGTTATAGTGTGTGTTAGCCAGAGTTACTGTGCGTCAGCCAGAGTTACTGTGCGTCAGCCAGAGTTACTGTGCGTCAGCCAGAGTTACTGTGCGTCAGCCAGAGTTACTGTGCTAGTTATAGTGTGTTAGCCAGAGTTACTGTGCTAGTGATAGTGTGTGTCAGCCAGAGTTACTGTGCTAGTTATAGTGTGTGTTAGCCAGAGTTACTGTGCGTCAGCCAGAGTTACTGTGCGTCAGCCAGAGTTACTGTGCTAGTTATAGTGTGTGTCAGCCAGAGTTACTGTGCTAGTTATAGTGTGTGTCAGTCAGAGTTACTGTGCTAGTTATAGTGTGTGTCAGCCAGAGTTACTATGCTAGTTATAGAGTGTGTCAGCCAGAGTTACTGTGCTAGTTATAGCGTGTGTTAGCCAGAGTTACTGTGCTAGTTATAGTGTGTGTCAGCCACAGTTACTTTGCTAGTGATAGTGTGTGTTAGCCAGAGTTACTGTGCTAGTTATAGTGTGTGTTAGCCAGAGTTACTGTGCTAGTTATAGTGTGTCAGCCAGAGTTACTGTGCTAGTGATAGTGTGTGTCAGCCAGAGTTACTGTGCTAGTTATAGTGTGTGTCAGCCAGAGTTACTGTGCTAGTGATAGTGTGTGTTAGCCAGAGTTACTGTGCTAGTTATAGTGTGTGTCAGCCAGAGTTACTGTGCTAGTTATAGTGTGTGTCAGCCAGAGTTACTGTGCTAGTTATAGTGTGTGTCAGCCAGAGTTACTGTGCTAGTTATAGTGTGTGTCAGCCAGAGTTACTGTGCTAGTTATAGTGTGTGTTAGCCAGAGTTACTGTGCTAGTTATAGTTTGTGTCAGCCAGAGTTACTGTGCTAGTGATAGTGTGTGTCAGCCAGAGTTACTGTGCTAGTTATAGTGTGTGTCAGCCAGAGTTACTGTGCTAGTGATAGTGTGTGTCAGCCAGAGTTACTGTGCTCGTGATAGTGTGTGTTAGCCAGAGTTACTGTGCTAGTTATAGTGTGTGTTAGCCAGAGTTACTGTGCTAGTTATAGTGTGTGTCAGCCAGAGTTACTGTGCTAGTTATAGTGTGTGTTAGCCAGAGTTACTGTGCTAGTTATAGTGTGTGTTAGCCAGAGTTACTGTGCTAGTGATAGTGTGTGTTAGCCAGAGTTACTGTGCTAGTTATACTGTGTGTCAGCCAGAGTTACTGTGCTAGTTATAGTGTGTGTCAGCCAGAGTTACTGTGCTAGTTATAGTGTGTGTCAGCCAGAGTTACTGTGCTAGTTATAGTGTGTGTTAGCCAGAGTTACTGTGCTAGTTATAGTGTGTGTTAGCCAGAGTTACTGTGCTAGTGATAGTGTGTGTTAGCCAGAGTTACTGTGCTAGTTATAGTGTGTGTTAGCCAGAGTTACTGTGCTAGTTATAGTGTGTGTTAGCCAGAGTTACTGTGCTAGTGATAGTGTGTGTCAGCCAGAGTTACTGTGCTAGTGATAGTGTGTGTCAGCCAGAGTTACTGTGCTAGTTATAGTGTGTGTTAGCCAGAGTTACTGTGCGTCAGCCAGAGTTACTGTGCGTCAGCCAGAGTTACTGTGCTAGTTATAGTGTGTGTCAGCCAGAGTTACTGTGCTAGTGATAGTGTGTGTCAGCCAGAGTGACTGTGCTAGTTATAGTGTGTGTTAGCCAGAGTTACTGTGCTAGTTATAGTGTGTGTCAGCCAGAGTTACTGTGCTAGTTATAGTGTGTTAGCCAGAGTTACTGTACTAGTTATAGTGTGTGTCAGCCAGAGTTACTGTGCTAGTTATAGTGTGTGTTAGCCAGAGTTACTGTGCTAGTTATAGTGTGTGTTAGCCAGAGTTACTGTGCTAGTGATAGTGTGTGTTAGCCAGAGTTACTGTGCTAGTTATAGTGTGTGTTAGCCAGAGTTACTGTGCTAGTTATAGTGTGTGTTAGCCAGAGTTACTGTGCTAGTGATAGTGTGTGTCAGCCAGAGTTACTGTGCTAGTGATAGTGTGTGTCAGCCAGAGTTACTGTGCTAGTGATAGTGTGTGTCAGCCAGAGTTACTGTGCTAGTGATAGTGTGTGTCAGCCAGAGTTACTGTGCTAGTTATAGTGTGTGTTAGCCAGAGTTACTGTGCGTCAGCCAGAGTTACTGTGCTAGTTATAGTGTGTTAGCCAGAGTTACTGTGCTAGTGATAGTGTGTGTCAGCCAGAGTTACTGTGCTAGTTATAGTGTGTGTTAGCCAGAGTTACCGTGCGTCAGCCAGAGTTACTGTGCGTCAGCCAGAGTTACTGTGCTAGTTATAGTGTGTGTCAGCCAGAGTTACTGTGCTAGTTATAGTGTGTGTCAGTCAGAGTTACTGTGCTAGTTATAGTGTGTGTCAGCCAGAGTTACTATGCTAGTTATAGAGTGTGTCAGCCAGAGTTACTGTGCTAGTTATAGCGTGTGTTAGCCAGAGTTACTGTGCTAGTTATAGTGTGTGTCAGCCACAGTTACTTTGCTAGTGATAGTGTGTGTTAGCCAGAGTTACTGTGCTAGTTATAGTGTGTGTTAGCCAGAGTTACTGTGCTAGTTATAGTGTGTCAGCCAGAGTTACTGTGCTAGTGATAGTGTGTGTCAGCCAGAGTTACTGTGCTAGTTATAGTGTGTGTCAGCCATAGTTACTGTGCTAGTGATAGTGTGTGTTAGCCAGAGTTACTGTGCTAGTTATAGTGTGTGTCAGCCAGAGTTACTGTGCTAGTTATAGTGTGTGTCAGCCAGAGTTACTGTGCTAGTTATAGTGTGTGTCAGCCAGAGTTACTGTGCTAGTTATAGTGTGTGTCAGCCAGAGTTACTGTGCTAGTTATAGTGTGTGTTAGCCAGAGTTACTGTGCTAGTTATAGTTTGTGTCAGCCAGAGTTACTGTGCTAGTGATAGTGTGTGTCAGCCAGAGTTACTGTGCTAGTTATAGTGTGTGTCAGCCAGAGTTACTGTGCTAGTGATAGTGTGTGTCAGCCAGAGTTACTGTGCTCGTGATAGTGTGTGTTAGCCAGAGTTACTGTGCTAGTTATAGTGTGTGTTAGCCAGAGTTACTGTGCTAGTTATAGTGTGTGTCAGCCAGAGTTACTGTGCTAGTTATAGTGTGTGTTAGCCAGAGTTACTGTGCTAGTTATAGTGTGTGTTAGCCAGAGTTACTGTGCTAGTGATAGTGTGTGTTAGCCAGAGTTACTGTGCTAGTTATAGTGTGTGTCAGCCAGAGTTACTGTGCTAGTTATAGTGTGTGTTAGCCAGAGTTACTGTGCTAGTTATACTGTGTGTCAGCCAGAGTTACTGTGCTAGTTATAGTGTGTGTCAGCCAGAGTTACTGTGCTAGTTATAGTGTGTGTCAGCCAGAGTGACTGTGCTAGTTATAGTGTGTGTTAGCCAGAGTTACTGTGCTAGTTATAGTGTGTGTCAGCCAGAGTTACTGTGCTAGTTATAGTGTGTTAGCCAGAGTTACTGTACTAGTTATAGTGTGTGTCAGCCAGAGTTACTGTGCTAGTTATAGTGTGTGTTAGCCAGAGTTACTGTGCTAGTTATAGTGTGTGTTAGCCAGAGTTACTGTGCTAGTGATAGTGTGTGTTAGCCAGAGTTACTGTGCTAGTTATAGTGTGTGTTAGCCAGAGTTACTGTGCTAGTTATAGTGTGTGTTAGCCAGAGTTACTGTGCTAGTGATAGTGTGTGTCAGCCAGAGTTACTGTGCTAGTGATAGTGTGTGTCAGCCAGAGTTACTGTGCTAGTGATAGTGTGTGTCAGCCAGAGTTACTGTGCTAGTTATAGTGTGTGTCAGCCAGAGTTACTGTACTAGTTATAGTGTGTGTTAGCCAGAGTTACTGTGCTAGTGATAGTGTGTGTCAGCCAGAGTGACTGTGCTAGTTATAGTGTGTGTCAGCCAGAGTTACTGTACTAGTTATAGTGTGTGTTAGCCAGAGTTACTGTGCTAGTGATAGTGTGTGTCAGCCAGAGTTACTGTGCTAGTTATAGTGTGTGTCAGCCAGAGTTACTGTGCTAGTGATAGTGTGTGTCAGCCAGAGTTACTGTGCTAGTTATAGTGTGTGTCAGCCAGAGTTACTGTGCTAGTGATAGTGTGTGTCAGCCAGAGTTACTGTGCTAGTGATACTGTGTGTTAGCCAGAGTTACTGTGCTAGTGATAGTGTGTGTCAGCCAGAGTTACTGTGCTAGTTATAGTGTGTGTTAGCCAGAGTTACTGTGCTAGTGATAGTGTGTGTCAGCCAGAGTTACTGTGCTAGTTATAGTGTGTGTTAGCCAGAGTTACTGTGCTAGTGATAGTGTGTGTCAGCCAGAGTTACTGTGCTAGTGATAGTGTTGTCAGCCAGAGTTACTGTGCTAGTGATAGTGTGTGTCAGCCAGAGTTACTGTGCTAGTTATAGTGTGTGTCAGCCAGAGTTACTGTGCTAGTTATAGTGTGTGTCAGCCAGAGTTACTGTGCTAGTGATAGGTGTGTGTCAGCCAGAGTTACTGTGCTAGTGATAGTGTGTGTCAGCCAGAGTTACTGTGCTAGTTATAGTGTGTGTCAGCCAGAGTTACTGTGCTAGTGATAGTGTGTGTCAGCCAGAGTTACTGTGCTAGTGATAGTGTGTGTTAGCCAGAGTTACTGTGCTAGTTATAGTGTGTGCTAGCCAGAGTTACTGTGCTAGTTATAGTGTGTGTCAGCCAGAGTTACTGTGCTAGTTATAGTGTGTGTTAGCCAGAGTTACTGTGCTAGTTATAGTGTGTGTTAGCCAGAGTTACTGTGCTAGTGATAGTGTGTGTTAGCCAGAGTTACTGTGCTAGTTATAGTGTGTGTCAGCCAGAGTGACTGTGCTAGTTATAGTGTGTGTTAGCCAAAGTTACTGTGCTAGTTATAGTGTGTGTTAGCCAGAGTTACTGTGCTAGTTATAGTGTGTGTTAGCCAGAGTTACTGTGCTAGTGATAGTGTGTGTTAGCCAGAGTTACTGTGCTAGTTATAGTGTGTGTTAGCCAGAGTTACTGTGCTAGTTATAGTGTGTTAGCCAGAGTTACTGTGCTAGTGATAGTGTGTGTTAGCCAGAGTTACTGTGCTAGTGATAGTGTGTGTTAGCCAGACTTACTGTGCTAGTTATAGTGTGTGTTAGCCAGAGTTACTGTGCTAGTTATAGTGTGTTAGCCAGAGTCACTGTGCTAATTATAGTGTGTGTCAGCCAGAGTGACTGTGCTAGTTATAGTGTGTGTTAGCCAGAGTTACTGTGCTAGTTATAGTGTGTGTCAGCCAGAGTTACTGGGCTAGTTATAGTGTGTGTTAGCCAGAGTTACTGTGCTAGTGATAGTGTGTGTCAGCCAGAGTTACTGTGCTAGTTATAGTGTGTCAGCCAGAGTTACTGTGCTAGTGATAGTGTGTGTCAGCCAGAGTTACTGTGCTAGTTATAGTGTGTGTCAGCCAGAGTTACTGTGCTAGTGATAGTGTGTGTCAGCCAGAGTTACTGTGCTAGTTATAGTGTGTTAGCCAGAGTTACTGTGCTAGTTATAGAGTGTGTCAGCCAGAGTTACTGTTCTAATTATAGTGTGTGTCAGCCAGAGTTACTGTGCTAGTTATAGTGTATCAGCCAGAGTTACTCTGCTAGTTATAGTGTGTTAGCCAGAGTTACTGTGCTAGTTATAGAGTGTGTCAGCCAGAGGTACTGTTCTAATTATAGTGTGTGTGTCAGCCAGAGTTACTGTACTAGTTATAGTGTGTGTTAGCCAGAGTTACTGTGCTAGTGATAGTGTGTGTCAGCCAGAGTTACTGTGCTAGTTATAGTGTGTGTCAGCCAGAGTTACTGTACTAGTTATAGTGTGTGTTAGCCAGAGTTACTGTGCTAGTGATAGTGTGTGTCAGCCAGAGTTACTGTGCTAGTTATAGTGTGTGTCAGCCAGAGTTACTGTGCTAGTGATAGTGTGTGTCAGCCAGAGTTACTGTGCTAGTTATAGTGTGTGTCAGCCAGAGTTACTGTGCTAGTGATAGTGTGTGTCAGCCAGAGTTACTGTGCTAGTGATAGTGTGTGTTAGCCAGAGTTACTGTGCTAGTGATAGTGTGTGTCAGCCAGAGTTACTGTGCTAGTTATAGTGTGTGTTAGCCAGAGTTACTGTGCTAGTGATAGTGTGTGTCAGCCAGAGTTACTGTGCTAGTTATAGTGTGTGTTAGCCAGAGTTACTGTGCTAGTGATAGTGTTGTCAGCCAGAGTTACTGTGCTAGTGATAGTGTGTGTCAGCCAGAGTTACTGTGCTAGTTATAGTGTGTGTCAGCCAGAGTGACTGTGCTAGTTATAGTGTGTGTCAGTCAGAGTTACTGTGCTAGTGATAGTGTGTGTTAGCCAGAGTTACTGTGCTAGTTATAGTGTGTGTCAGCCAGAGTTACTGTGCTAGTGATAGTGTGTGTCAGCCAGAGTTACTGTGCTAGTTATAGTGTGTGTTAGCCAGAGTTACTGTGCTAGTTATAGTGTGTGTCAGCCAGAGTTACTGTGCTAGTTATAGTGTGTGTCAGTCAGAGTTACTGTGCTAGTGATAGTGTGTGTTAGCCAGAGTTACTGTGCTAGTTATAGTGTGTGTCAGCCAGAGTTACTGTGCTAGTTATAGTGTGTGTTAGCCAGAGTTACTGTGCTAGTTATAGTGTGTGTTAGCCAGAGTTACTGTGCTAGTGATAGTGTGTGTTAGCCAGAGTTACTGTGCTAGTTATAGTGTGTGTTAGCCAGAGTTACTGTGCTAGTTATAGTGTGTGTCAGCCAGAGTTACTGTGCTAGTTATAGTGTGTGTTAGCCAGAGTTACTGTGCTAGTTATAGTGTGTGTCAGCCAGAGTTACTGTGCTAGTTATAGTGTGTGTCAGCCAGAGTTACTGTGCTAGTTATAGTGTGTGTCAGCCAGAGTGACTGTGCTAGTTATAGTGTGTGTTAGCCAGAGTTACTGTGCTAGTTATAGTGTGTGTCAGCCAGAGTTACTGTGCTAGTTATAGTGTGTGTCAGCCAGAGTTACTGTGCTAGTTATAGTGTGTGTTAGCCAGAGTTACTGTGCTAGTGATAGTGTGTGTTAGCCAGAGTTACTGTGCTAGTTATAGTGTGTGTTAGCCAGAGTTACTGTGCTAGTTATAGTGTGTTAGCCAGAGTTACTGTGCTAGTGATAGTGTGTGTTAGCCAGAGTTACTGTGCTAGTGATAGTGTGTGTTAGCCAGACTTACTGTGCTACTTATAGTGTGTGTTAGCCAGAGTTACTGTGCTAGTTATAGTGTGTTAGCCAGAGTCACTGTGCTAATTATAGTGTGTGTCAGCCAGAGTTACTGTGCTAGTTATAGTGTGTGTCAGCCAGAGTTACTGTGCTAGTGATAGTGTGTGTCAGCCAGAGTTACTGTGCTAGTTATAGTGTGTGTCAGCCAGAGTTACTGTGCTAGTGATAGTGTGTGTCAGCCAGAGTTACTGTGCTAGTTATAGTGTGTTAGCCAGAGTTACTGTGCTAGTTATAGAGTGTGTCAGCCAGAGTTACTGTTCTAATTATAGTGTGTGTCAGCCAGAGTTACTGTGCTAGTTATAGTGTGTCAGCCAGAGTTACTGTGCTAGTGATAGTGTGTTAGCCAGAGTTACTGTGCTAGTTATAGTGTGTGTTAGCCAGAGTTACTGTGCTAGTTATAGTGTGTGTCAGCCAGAGTTACTGTGCTAGTTATAGTGTGTGTCAGCCAGAGTTACTGTGCTAGTTATAGTGTGTGTCAGCCAGAGTTACTGTGCTAGTTATAGTGTGTGTCAACCAGAGTTACTGTGCTAGTTATAGTGTGTGTCAGCCAGAGTTACTGTGCTAGTTATAGTGTGTGTCAGCCAGAGTTACTGTGCTAGTTATAGTGTGTGTCAGCCAGAGTTACTGTGCTAGTTATAGTGTGTGTCAGCCAAAGTTACTGTGCTAGTTATAGTGTGTGTCAGCCAGAGTTACTGTGCTAGTTATAGTGTGTGTCAGCCAGAGTGACTGTGCTAGTTATAGTGTGTGTTAGCCAGAGTTACTGTGCTAGTTATAGTGTGTGTCAGCCAGAGTTACTGTGCTAGTTATAGTGTGTTAGCCAGAGTTACTGTGCTAGTTATAGTGTGTGTCAGCCAGAGTTACTGTGCTAGTTATAGTGTGTGTTAGCCAGAGTTACTGTGCTAGTGATAGTGTGTGTTAGCCAGAGTTACTGTGCTAGTTATAGTGTGTGTTAGCCAGAGTTACTGTGCTAGTTATAGTGTGTTAGCCAGAGTTACTGTGCTAGTTATAGTGTGTGTTAGCCAGAGTTACTGTGCTGGTTATAGTGTGTTAGCCAGAGTTACTGTGCTAGTGATAGTGTGTGTTAGCCAGAGTTACTGTGCTAGTGATAGTGTGTGTTAGCCAGAGTTACTGTGCTAGTTATAGTGTGTGTTAGCCAGAGTTACTGTGCTAGTTATAGTGTGTGTTAGCCAGAGTTACTGTGCTAGTGATAGTGTGTGTCAGCCAGAGTTACTGTGCTAGTTATAGTGTGTTAGCCAGAGTTACTGTGCTAGTTATAGAGTGTGTCAGCCAGAGTTACTGTGCTAATTATAGTGTGTGTCAGCCAGAGTTACTGTGCTAGTTATAGTGTGTCAGCCAGAGTTACTGTGCTAGTGATAGTGTGTTAGCCAGAGTTACTGTGCTAGTTATAGTGTGTGTTAGCCAGAGTTACTGTGCTAGTTATAGTGTGTGTCAGCCACAGTTACTGTGCTAGTGATAGTGTGTCAGCCAGAGTTACTGTGCTAGTGATAGTGTGTGTTAGACAGAGTTACTGTGCTAGTTATAGTGTGTGTTAGCCAGAGTTACTGTGCTAGTTATAGTGTGTGTCAGCCAGAGTTACTGTGCTAGTTATAGTGTGTGTTAGCCAGAGTTACTGTGCTAGTGATAGTGTGTGTTAGCCAGAGTTACTGTGCTAGTTATAGTGTGTGTTAGCCAGAGTTACTGTGCTAGTTATAGTGTGTGTCAGCCAGAGTTACTGTGCTAGTTATAGTGTGTGTTAGCCAGAGTTACTGTGCTAGTGATAGTGTGTGTTAGCCAGAGTTACTGTGCTAGTTATAGTGTGTGTCAGCCAGAGTTACTGTGCTAGTTATAGTGTGTGTCAGCCAGAGTGACTGTGCTAGTTATAGTGTGTGTTAGCCAGAGTTACTGTGCTAGTTATAGTGTGTGTTAGCCAGAGTTACTGTGCTAGTTATAGTGTGTGTCAGCCAGAGTTACTGTGCTAGTTATAGTGTGTTAGCCAGAGTTACTGTACTAGTTATAGTGTGTGTCAGCCAGAGTTACTGTGCTAGTTATAGTGTGTGTTAGCCAGAGTTACTGTGCTAGTTATAGTGTGTGTTAGCCAGAGTTACTGTGCTAGTGATAGTGTGTGTTAGCCAGAGTTACTGTGCTAGTTATAGTGTGTGTCAGCCAGAGTGACTGTGCTAGTTATAGTGTGTGTCAGCCAGAGTTACTGTGCTAGTTATAGTGTGTGTCAGCCAGAGTTACTGTGCTAGTTATAGTGTGTGTCAGCCAGAGTTACTGTGCTAGTTATAGTGTGTGTCAGCCAGAGTTACTGTGCTAGTTATAGTGTGTGTCAGCTAGAGTGACTGTGCTAGTTATAGTGTGTGTTAGCCAGAGTTACTGTGCTAGTTATAGTGTGTGTTAGCCAGAGTTACTGTGCTAGTGATAGTGTGTGTTAGCCAGAGTTACTGTGCTAGTGATAGTGTGTGTTAGCCAGAGTTACTGTGCTAGTTATAGTGTGTGTTAGCCAGAGTTACTGTGCTAGTTATAGTGTGTGTCAGCCAGAGTTACTGTGCTAGTTATAGTGTGTGTTAGCCAGAGTTACTGTGCTAATGATAGTGTGTGTTAGCCAGAGTTACTGTGCTAGTGATAGTGTGTGTTAGCCAGAGTTACTGTGCTAGTTATAGTGTGTGTCAGCCAGAGTGACTGTGCTAGTTATAGTGTGTGTCAGCCAGAGTGACTGTGCTAGTTATAGTGTGTGTCAGCCAGAGTTACTGTGCTAGTTATAGTGTGTGTCAGCCAGAGTTACTGTGCTAGTTATAGTGTGTGTTAGCCAGAGTTACTGTGCTAGTGATAGTGTGCGTCAGCCAGAGTTACTGTGCTAGTTATAGTGTGTCAGCCAGAGTTACTGTGCTAGTGATAGTGTGTGTCAGCCAGAGTTACTGTGCTAGTGATAGTGTGTGTCAGCCAGAGTTACTGTGCTAGTGATAGTGTGTGTCAGCCAGAGTTACTGAGCTAATGATGGTGTGTGTCAGCCAGAGTTACTGAGCTAATGATGGTGTGTGTCAGCCAGAGTTACTGTGCTAGTTATAGTGTGTGTCAGCCAGAGTTACTGTGCTAGTTATAGTGTGTCAGCCAGAGTTACTGTGCTAGTTATAGTGTGTGTCAGCCAGAGTTACTGTGCTAGTTATAGTGTGTGTCAGCCAGAGTTACTGTGCTAGTTATAGTGTGTGTCAGCCAGAGTTACTGTGCTAGTGATAGTGTGTGTCAGCCAGAGTTACTGTGCTAGTTATAGTGTGTGTCAGCCAGAGTTACTGTGCTAGTTATAGAGTGTGTTAGCCAGAGTTACTGTGCTAGTTATAGAGTGTGTCAGCCAGAGTTACTGTGCTAGTTATAGTGTGTGTCAGCCAGAGTTACTGTGCTAGTTATAGTGTGTCAGCCAGAGTTACTGTGCTAGTGATAGTGTGTTAGCCAGAGTTACTGTGCTAGTTATAGTGTGTGTTAGCCAGAGTTACTGTGCTAGTTATAGTGTGTGTCAGCCAGAGTTACTGTGCTAGTGATAGTGTGTTAGCCAGAGTTACTGTGCTAGTGATAGTGTGTGTTAGCCAGAGTTACTGTGCTAGTTATAGTGTGTGTCAGCCAGAGTTACTGTGCTAGTGATAGTGTGTGTTAGCCAGAGTTACTGTGCTAGTGATAGTGTGTGTTAGCCAGAGTTACTGTGCTAGTTATAGTGTGTGTTAGCCAGAGTTACTGTGCTAGTTATAGTGTGTTAGCCAGAGTTACTGTGCTAGTTATAGTGTGTTAGCCAGAGTTACTGTGCTAGTGATAGTGTGTGTTAGCCAGAGTTACTGTGCTAGTTATAGTGTGTTAGTGATAGTGTGTGTTAGCCAGAGTTACTGTGCTAGTTATAGTGTGTGTTAGCCAGAGTTACCGTGCTAGTTACAGTGTGTTAGCCAGAGTTACTGTGCTAGCTATAGAGTGTGTCAGCCAGAGTTACTGTGCTAGTGATAGTGTGTTAGCCAGAGTTACTGTGCTAGTGATAGTGTGTGTTAGCCAGAGTTACTGTGCTAGTTATAGAGTGTGTCAGCCAGAGTTACTGTGCTAGTGATAGTGTGTTAGCCAGAGTTACTGTGCTAGTGATAGTGTGTTAGCCAGAGTTACTGTGCTAGTGATAGTGTGTTAGCCAGAGTTACTGTGCTAGTGATAGTGTGTGTCAGCCAGAGTTACTTTGCTAGTGATAGTGTGTGTCAGCCAGAGTTACTGTGCTAGTGATAGTGTGTGTTAGCCAGAGTTACTGTGCTAGTTATAGTGTGTCAGCCAGAGTTACTGTGCTAGTGATAGTATGTTAGCCAGAGTTACTGTGCTAGTGATAGTGTGTGTTAGCCACAGTTACTGTGCTAGTGATAGTGTGTGTCAGCCAGAGTTACTGTGCTAGTTATAGTGTGTCAGCCAGAGTTACTGTGCTAGTGATAGTGTGTGTTAGCCACAGTTACTGTGCTAGTGATAGTGTGTGTCAGCCAGAGTTACTGTGCTAGTGATAGTGTGTGTCAGCCAGAGTTACTGTGCTAGTTATAGTGTGTTAGCCAGAGTTACTGTGCTAGTGATAGTGTGTGTTAGCCAGAGTTACTGTGCTAGTGATAGTGTGTGTTAGCCAGAGTTACTGTGCTAGTGATAGTGTGTGTTAGCCAGAGTTACTGTGCTAGTGATAGTGTGTGTTAGCCAGAGTTACTGTGCTAGTGATAGTGTGTGTCAGCCAGAGTTACTGTGCTAGTGATAGTGTGTGTCAGCCAGAGTTACTGTGCTAGTTATAGTGTGTGTCAGCCAGAGTTACTTTGCTAGTGATAGTGTGTGTTAGCCAGAGTTACTGTGCTAGTTATAGTGTGTTAGCCAGAGTTACTGTGCTAGTGATAGTGTGTGTCAGCCAGAGTTACTGTGCTAGTGATAGTGTGTGTCAGCCAGAGTTACTGTGATAGTTATAGTGTGTGTCAGCCAGAGTTACTGTGCTAGTGATAGTGTGTGTCAGCCAGAGTTACTGTGCTAGTGATAGTGTGTGTCAGCCAGAGTTACTGTGCTAGTGATAGTGTGTGTCAGCCAGAGTTACTGTGCTAGTTATAGTGTGTGTCAGCCAGAGTTACTGTGCTAGTGATAGTGTGTGTCAGCCAGAGTTACTGTGCTAGTGATAGTGTGTGTCAGCCAGAGTTACTGTGCTAGTTATAGTGTGTTAGCCAGAGTTACTGTGCTAGTTATAGTGTGTGTTAGCCAGAGTTACTGTGCTAGTGATAGTGTGTGTCAGCCAGAGTTACTGTGCTAGTGATAGTGTGTGTCAGCCAGAGTTACTGA
>OZ024745.1:80490101-80540101 GCA_964016885.1 Eledone cirrhosa | reverse complement strand
CAAGGTTATTTTCAATGGGTTTAGTAAAACAACTGTAATGATTTTAGTGCTGTTTACTGGTGTAGAAACATTTTTACTACAAAAGACAGATGTTTACTAAATTTTTTTTCATATAATAAAAATGGTTGAGATTTTAATTTAGATGTGAACAGTTTTACAAACACAAATTAGTTTTCAGAGATTTAAAGTCATTGCTGTATTTAACCTTACTTTCATTTAAATTAATTATGATAATTTTCTTCCATATTTTCTTTATTCATTATGAAACATATATCCCTTCTTTTCCAGTTTGGTGACATTGTGCTGGGGCTGACCTCATAGTGTGTCCAATGTCCAGCACCATTGTGATTGTATCCAATGTCCAGTCCAGTTCCATTCACACTGTGTCAAATGTCCAGTTCAGCAGTTCACTTTCTTCAATCTAGATGAACAAGCAACAACCTCTCTAGTGTTGGTGCCACTTTTGACATTATACAGTCATTTTCCCCACTCCATCCCATTATTACCAATTACATCATACATATCCACCCCCAGCCCCATAGGGTAAAGAAGTCTCTTCAGTTGAGTCAATACCCAACAACTTCCTTAGAACTGGTACCACAATAAAATGCATCGAGTACACCCTGTAAGGTGATTGATGATAGGAAAGGCATCCAGCTGTAGAAACTATACCAAATGTCAGCATGTTTTGTATGTTTGTATCAGTATGTTTTGTGTGTGTTGGCATGTATGTGGGTGGGTGTTTTGTGTGTGTGTGTTATATATGCGTATGCACTCACACATGTTATGTGAGTGTGCACAAGAGAAAGAGAGAGAGAAATGTTTCTAAGTCTATATTTCTAGTACATTTTCAATAATAAAAGAAGAAGTATCAGGTTTTACCCGTCGGGCTCTTTCTACCTCACCACAGGGAAGTCGTTTGTTGAAGTCAATACCAGTAAGAGGTGTCCCTGTGGGAGGTAGTAATATTGAGGCATCCATTGTGAGGTACTCCACATTCAAAGGCCGCTCCTGAAATAAAATTTCCCAGGTCAGTTTTTAAAGGAACAACAGAAAAACAAACAAGTTTGAGTTAACAAATGAAACAAAATTATAAACTTTCAGTTGAATAAAATTAAGGTTCCCCCACACCATCCAGGCTCATATCACTGGAGTAGCAACGTTGGGTGCTCTTCAGAAGAGAAAATGCATAATATATATTAAGTGTGTGTGTACATACATACATACAGTGTGGCACAGATAAATCTGGAATTTTTACATCGCAACAGCGCCATGATGTCACAGTGTAGCAGCATTAGAAAGTACTGCACCTCAGTAGCTGTGTGGCCATTGATGCACGAGGTGTTTAGTAATCGACATATCTTCAGAATACGATTATTGAGCTGTTGTTATGGAGAGCCTTCGTGCCGGCCACAAACACAAGGAAATCATTGAATGGTTTAAATACCCTAAACCCATGGTCTACAACCTTGCAAACAGGCCTCAGGCGACAAGGACAATATCAGGCCAGAACTCAAGACTCATAAGCAGCGCTCTGACGTCACCAGGACACCTAAGTTCGTCCCTGATGACCTCTGCCTTGGTGCTAACAGCTATGTGAGGCAGGTCAAGCCAATGTATGATGAAGATTTTGATTTTTTTTTTTTTTTTTATGGAAAGAAAAGAAAAACACAAATTGACAATAAAAAAATATTGAAATAATATAATACCATCATTTCTCTATATTCATCTTCAAACATATCAAGAAAAATTTCTTCACTCTGTGAAAATAAAGAAAATAATAAAACTAAGATATTTGATATCAAGAAATGTATTAGAGAATAATAAATAATAAAATAAAGAAATGAACAAGATTAAAACTCAGAGAATTATGTTGAGGTGATAAGTAATTATATTTAATTACAACCTTTTTCAGTCTGAGCTACACGCTATCAAGTAACATTGCTCTAAAGACCCTTCGAAGGAACCCCATTTCATCCGCTTTTATTCACAATCATAAATCTTGAGTAATGATCAAAAGAATACAATCATAGGTGAGGGTTGGCACAAACACCAAATTAAAGACGTAAAATGAAATGATGATGTACTATCATATGACAAAATACATCAAATAGATAAGCATAACAAAAATATGTTACAAACCTTATAGAAGTTACGCAACAATTGATTACTGCATTCACGTGCATTTTCAACACATGCCAAATGTCTGTCTTGCAAAAATGATCTTCCATTTCTGTACACCAATTGTTTTAATAATTTTATGCTTAATTCTAATGTAGCTAATCGTAATTTGGCAGCTAAAAATATCCGAAAATAGAAGGAAAAAAAATGTTTTTCTTAAATCATCTAACATCAAATGAAAAAAAAACAAACAAACAGTAAGTTGTGCATATTTTACAGAAAAAGTTTTCTAAAATACATATATAACAAGAATACATTCATTTATTCTTTAATTGTTGAGTATTAGATATTTTTAAAATATATGTTAATCAGGGTATTAATAGTATAAACAGAGCACCAGATTTGCAACTACAGTTGGAGTTCCTAAACGCAAATTGTTAATTTTATTCTAACAGTTTCTTCCCTAGTACATCTCGCCTATGAAATTCTCTTCTTGCTTTTCTGGTCATTATAACTTGCAAATAGTTGCCATCTCTCTCCTTGTCCTTTTTCCCTTCTTAGTAACCCCCTTGCAATTTAGTGGCTTTATTACCTTGCTTAGAGTGAGTAAATATATATGTATACATATGTAAGTCATGAGAAGAAACTCAATGACAATCACTTGAGGTACCTCAGACACATTTTCCACATCTAAACACAGAGGTCTTGAAATGTGCAAAGATGAGCAACATTTTCACCATTCTCAGTGAGAGGCATCTTCATTGGCCCAGCCACGTCAGAATAGCCTCAGGTCACATTTTCAAAACACTTACTGTACAGCGAACTGGCTGGGGGCTCACAAATTTCAGGTTAGCCACACCAGCACTACAAAGATGTCAGCAAAAAAGACATGAAACTGTACAACATCAATGTCACTACCTGGGAGTGATGTGCAGGTGACCATGCAGCTTGGTGCTTTGCTGTCAGAAAGGGCATACAAACAGCAGAGAAGACAAAGAATGAAGACCTTGCTGACAAAAGAGCGAGAAGGAAGGAGAACAATGAGAGCTTCAACAGCAGCAAACACAGTAGAAACTACCATTTGAGTAGAGTATTGGATTGTTCAGTCACTCACGAAAGTGCAGGTGAATACATCTCTGAATGCTGCACCAATGCCTCTCGTAGATGGTCAGATGTCAGTCAGTCATAAATTTAAAAGCAACATCAAATGTCATCATCCCTTTCCTTGAATTATATTTTCTGTCTTCTCAGTAACTCCTTACATTTTAGTGGCTTTATTGCTTAGCTTGGAGTAATAAAAACAATACTTCATAGAGTGTACTGAGTGCATTTTAACATGGCACCAGCACTAGAGAAGTTTGGACATACTCCAGATTAAAGTATCCTCTCAAACCTTGTATCATCTCTGTTCAATAACCAAACAATAACTTCAGGTCACTAATGAAATGCCATGGGGAAAAGGTTTTCTATTTACAAATAGTTTATCGAACCTAGAACTGTATCAAACAAGAAAAAAGGGGTCAGGTTAGAGATATTGAGAGTGCTCTACTAAGAGTAAACAAATAATATTGATTTGGATACCAGGCCATAGAGATATTAAAGGAAATAAGAAAGCAGATGAATTAACAAAGGAGGGAGTACATCGCAAGTGAAATCATTTAGTAAATATAATTAGTCAAGTGTGGGAAAATTTGGGGGAAGAATCTAAAGATAAGCTCCCAAATTTCAATCCTCCACTTTCTTAAGCAGATCTGTCCAACATTTACAACATATCAGACACTGAGCAATGTTAATAAAAAAAATTTTTTTAAAGCCTATACTGGATTTGAACTGGACATATACCATTGAATTACATTTTATCACAAACAGGTCATAGAGAATCACCTCTATGTTCTTGTGGTGACTTCCCAGAGACTCTTTGGCACTATTTGTTCCAATGTAAAAACTACCAGTCTGAGGGAGAGGACATATTGAAGCTGATCATTAACAAACTACCAAGATTAGAGACAATATATTGTAAAATATCTACCAACTACAAACAAAATGTTTGAGTACATAGAGGTTACGAAAAGATTCAACAACAGAAGCTCCTAGTTGATTTACAGTTTCCCTTGCGTTCCATGTTTCTTTATCTTCTTTTATGCTTGGTCTTCTCTATTTAAATGTCTTTTAATTTTATTTTTATATTCACTTATCTGTCTATCTTGTTTTTTGTTTGTTTATCAACTGTAAGAAGTATTAGATACTTCCCCTTGTCTGTCATGGCTCACTAGCTCTATATGGACGTTTAAATTGATTAAATAAATAAATGAATAATACTACATTTACTTTTTGTGTTGCAGTGCTTGTACTGGAGGGCAGGTGTTTTTGTATGTGTTTAATAAATGGTCAATATATCTCAATGCTAAAATACATGAGATCAACAGAAAATGCAGAAACTAAGGTAAATACAAATACTAATTCTAGAATATAAAAATTGAAGTAAATACTCACATGGTTGGCAGGCTAAAGTAATGATCTTGATCAATTTTTCTACTAATGCTATGTTATAATATTCTTTAGTCTGATAAGAAAAGAAAATTGGTTTGTGAAAATTTCACACAAGAATTAAATTATTGAAATTAACAAATTACAAATTAACTGAATAATTAATAAAATACTAATGTTGCATATTCATTACCTCACATCGTTCTGTTGGCATAAGTACAGTGTCCAAAAGGCCTTGATGTATTCCTAAACACAGGAAAGAAAAGAAAATATTTATACAAAGACATATTTGTGTGTGTGTGTGTGTGTGTGTGTGTGTGTGTGTGTGTGTGATCATATATCTGTTTTTCCATGCTATATATATATATATATACAAATTTAAATAAGTTTAAATATTTGGAAGCCCGACAATGCATGGATGATTAAAAGTGGCAAGGTAATAGGAGTTATAGAGAATAAAAGACTGAGAAAAGAGTGAAGACAGCAGAATTTTACCTTAATCCAAAAATATTTTGAGATCAATAAAATTGCTACGGTAAAATTCTAGGGTCCTCACTTTTTTCTCAGTCTTTTATTCTCTATAACTCCTATTACCTTGCCACTTTTAATCTTGCATGCATTGTCAGGCTTTCAAATATTTAAACATAGTTAAATTTGTATTTCTTATTCACAATGCTTCAAGCAAACTACAACACTATATATATATATATATATATATATATATATATATATATATGAATTACTGACCTTTCCTGTTTATAATTATATATAGTGTATATATAAGTATAAATAATATTATATATATATATATATATGGGATAAGTTATCGGTAATAAGTTATAGGTTGTGAGTACTCTGTATTGTGGATAGTTTTAACATACGGCTTTGTTTGACTCAAGAAGAGGTTTCCATAGTTAGGTAGCGACTTCGCGAGAATTCCTATGCAGGTTATATATACTTGGAGTAATAATAGTGAAAGATTGAAGAATAACATGGTCGGCTGTACAAAAAGGGTTTGATTTCAAGTATTAACAATTGTTTCATTGATCAGGTGAGTCTAAAGGCCACTAATCACTCGAAGTTGCAGCACTCGACCTTAAATACAGTGTTTACCTCTGACCAAATCATCGGAATACTAGAGGTTTTACATATGCCATTGGTATTTATAGAGATACAACAGAGAATCAAAACAATAACATCAATAATAAGAGATAATGATAAAGAGGTAAAGAAGTTACAGATGTAAAAAAGAAGTAAAAAAAAAAATATAATAAGTACGGAATACGATGATTTGATCAGAGGTAAACACTGTATTTAAGGTCAAGTGACGCAACTTCGAGTGATTAGCAGCCTTTAGACTCACCTGATCAATGAAACAATTGTTAATACTTGAAATAAAACCCTTTTTGTACAGCCGACCATGTTATTCTTCAATCTTTCACTATATCATCATCATCATTTTACGTCCACTTTTCCCTGCTTGCAAGGGTGGGACGGGAACCGATTCTGGCTTGATTTCTACACCAACCTCATTTACAGTGAGTGCTGGGTGGTTTTTGCCGTGGCACCTCCACGACCACTTTGCAGTGGAATGATAGGGACCGGGGTCCCTATCATTCCACTGCAAAGATTCCATCTCATTTCTATAGCTGAGTAAACTGGAGCAATGTGAAATAAAGTGTCTTGCTCAAGGAAACAACATCACCCGGTCTGAGAATTGAACTCACAACCTTTCGATTGCAAGGCCAATGCTTTAACCACTAAGCCATGTGCCTCCATATATATATATATATATATATATATTTATTTATTAGCTTACAATTGTTTCATCCAAACCGAGGCTTGGAGTCTTCGGAGCATTATTTAATGTTTGTATACATTCATGACCTCCTTTCCAACGCAAGAGACATACAGATACTATATATATATATATAGTGTTCCTGGATTCTCAGAAAAACCATGACAGAACTGAAGCGGTGGTTACCGCTCTCCTAGACAGGCTGGGGCTCTGCATCTAGCTTACATATGATCTCACAGAAAGTTGACTTTGACACACCTGAAAAGTCCTCCCAACTCTTTATTTGGCAGGCTTTCTTTGGTTGGATGTCCTTTATATATCTTATCTTTATGAACAAATATACTCATTATACCAATAATATACCATCAAATTTTATTATTAGGATGCAAATTGCAGTATTGGCTCGGTATCTCTGTATTCTGAGTTCAAATTTCACTGACGTTTATGTCAATGTTTCTCACATATTTATTGACCTCGAAAGGATGAAAGATAAAGTTGACATCATTTCCCAGTGGGTCAGATCAATACTAAGGCATTTTAAATCCAATTCCTCTGATAGTGCTGCCAATTTTCTGCCCTGCCATATATAGATATGAGGCTTTAAAAAAAAACAAAAAACAAGCTCAATAGAGCACAAATATTTCTTTACATTAATTGATGAAAGTGTGAAGAAGTTTGACTAAACAATCAATATAATGATGATAATGATAATTTTGACAAAGCCAGCAATTTGTGGAGCAGTGAAGTTAATTATATCAAACCCAGTACTTTACTGGTATTTTAATTTATCTACACTGGAAGTGTTTAAATATATATATATATATTTTTTTATTTTTTATATATATATAACAGTCACAACACTTAACAAATTTTCAAAACTAAGGAAGTTTAGAAAAATGGATTTAAAATATTCATATAAAAAAGTGTTCTCTTAATTCTGCTGGTACATCAAAACCATGAAAAAATATTTCTAATAGCTTTATTACTATTATTATTATTCTACATACCCTGGAAATAATGGTTTTTGATTTAGGCACAAGGCCAGCAATTTTTAGGGGTGGAGAAAGTCTATTAAATTGACTCCAGTGCATTACTGGTACTTTATTTTATCAACCCTGTAACGATGAAAGGCAAAGCTAACCTCAGCAGGATTTGAACACCTGGAAATAATAATAATTGTTGTTCTTGTTATCATTATACAGCTATTATCAGTATTTTGATGTACCAGCAGAAGGTTTTTCCATAAATATCTTGAATCCCTTTTCCTAAACTTGCTTAGTTTGGAAATTATATATATAAACTAGAATACAACAAGTATTATTGATAGCTATATGAAAGGATGTGGTGTTTTATTTTCAGTACAGTTAGAGTAGAGGAATGGTAAAAACAGTGGAGTGCCAGTGTGTAGTTATGTTTATGTTCTGAGTTCTAGTTCCACCATAGTCAACTGTTAACCAACTGCAGTTGTGTAGCCCCTATCAAACAGAACTATGGCACATATGTACAGTCAGTTGAATGACTGGGTGCAATCCAGAATTACTATACATCTTAACTGGGGGCCACATGGTGCATTCTAACATGCAGTGATTAATCACCTAGGGCAGGGGTCTCAAACATTCAGCCAACAAACTACTTTTCTATGACGCAAGGCAGAACAAAAGAAAATTTGAAATGGAAAATTATCCCTTTACATTTTGTACTAATTAACATATCCTACTTAATTATTGTGTGTGTATTCATTTTATGAGAAAAAAAAATAATAACAGCCTATCAGCTGCATTGCAGATTAGCATTATAACTGGTGGAAATTATACCTTCACACACATTTCACTTGTGGCCCGCTGTGCCTCTTCCCCAGGATATAATGGCCCTTTTGAGTTTGAGACTCCTGATCTAGGATTCAGTGCAATAATGAGAGAAAGAAGAGCAGTGCCTATTATCTTTGCAAGCCGTCCTGGACTGGTGAGATTGATGCAGTTGACTCTGCTCTCTCTCTTCATTGTCCAGTCTATTTCAGAGTTATTAAAATAAGTTCCATATATATATATACTGGAGTTAATTAAAATCAACTATGCATCATTCTTTAAATGTATACCCCTGTGTTAAAATTAGAATAAGTTTCAACACAGTTAAAGCAAATAAATTAATGATTTGTCTAATGAGTTAAATAGTACGGTTCTTAATCACTTAACCTGTGATAAGTAGCAATAACATCTTTCAATAAAATTTCTACAAGCGCATATTTTAAAATCATCACTTTTAGGATAGCATATTCTCAGTGAAGGCAGACTCACTATAGCTAAACCAACATACAATAAAGGCAGACTCACCATAGCTAAACCAACATACAGTAAAGGTATAAATGACCATAGCTAAACCAACATACAATAAAGGCAGAATGACCATAGCTAAACTAACATACAGTAAAGGTATAAATGACCATAGCTAAACCAACATACAATAAAGGCAGAATGACCATAGCTAAACTAACATACAGTAAAGATAGAATGATCATAGCTAAACCAACATACAATAAAGGCAGAATGACCATAGCTAAACCAACATACAGTAAAGGTAGAATGACCATAGCTAAACCAATATACTCACAGTAAAGATAGAATGACCATAGTTAAACCAACATACAATAAAGATAGAATGACCATAGCTAAACCAACATACAATAAAGATAGAATGACCATAGCTAAACAAACATACTCAGAGTAAAGGTAGAATGACCATAGCTAAACCAACATATAATAAAGTCAGAATGGTTATATCTAAATCCAATATTGAATGTAAAAATGACTGTTCTATAATCAATATCTTAACTTCTAAACATTCAACATAAAATAAAGAAATAAAATAACATAAGAATTAACTCCAACTTTTCAGCTACCATAAATAAACTTATCAAACAGTGCCAGCACAAAATGATTCCATTTATCTGTAATTATGCTGCACTTTTTTCAGCTCTTCAGGCTTTGGCAACTTATGTATAATAATTCTCTTGACCAAAATCCAATTTTTGAGAACAAGTATTGTAAATTAGAATCACATTACATATCCTGATACAATGAATGGAGGTAAAATTAAAAATAGAAAATGGAAAGCCCAGTTGAAAACTAAACTTTGATATCACAGAGAAGACATAACTTCGTTTTCCGGACTTTATTACTATCACTTCTTGTGCTTTATTTTTTCTTCTCCTACTTTATGTCTTTAATATCTTGTCTAAAGGGAAACCTTCTCTGACTATCAACCTTATTGTACTGCTAGCTTTCATATATATAATGTACAAAAAAAAAGACAAAAAGAAATTATAATATTCAGGGATATATAGCTTGGATTTACAACTATAGATAGCAGGGAAAATGAACATTAATTAATGATGATGATAATGAACATATGATGATGCCTATCCTAAGGACATCAGCAAAACAAGAAATAACTCCAACTGGAAAATATGTTGCTGTTTTCCTCCACACAAGCTTACTTCTAAACAATGCCAAATATACTAGACTTTTAACAATTATTAATATAAACTTTAAGAAGACATAGAAAATACCACTGAGTTGCTTTATTTAGAATTCTTTTCTTTTTTTTTTTTATTTACTCACTCCAGATAAAGCCACAAAAAGGCATGGGGCTACTGGAAATGAAAAAGGGCAAGACTGAGAGAACATAATCCAAGGAGAGAGATGATGATTGATGTTGCTTTTGAATGTTTGTAAATTGTAGTGGTCAGGAAAACAAGAAGCCAGAAGAGAACTCCATAGGCAAGATGTACAAGAGAAGAAACTATCAGAACAGAATTTACAATTACATTTAGGAACTTCAACTGTAAACAGATGAGACCTAGCTGCAAATCTGGTGCTCAGTTTAAACTCGTGAAAATGAAGCAACAATTCCCATGAAAATATTCATTTATTAAAAAGGCATAGAGAAGCAATATTTCAACAGTGTGATAGTGAATGAAGCTGATATAAGTCAGGACCAATAATGTTGATGATTCTTCTTATGATCTTATCTATACTTTCAAGGTGCACAGAGGAGGAAGAGACCAGATCAGATGTGGCAACAGTACTCAATACAAGGATGAATGGTAGATTTATATAGATATAAGATATTTTCAGGCATGGAAAATTTTCAGACAACAAAGTGAACCGACTTTCTGGACAGCGGATATGGCAATCAATGTTATATAATAATCCAGTTCAAATTAGTAGAAAATGTCACATCACAAAGATGAAAAGAGGTGCTTTCTTGGGGGATGCGTAAAATTGAACATACCAATTTGACAGTTTGATAAGATATCAGGAAAGAGATTAAAATATCATGTCCAAAGAATAGTGTTGGTGAAATCAGTTCAAAATAACTATACCATGTACATGTTAGTGCTAATATCATCATTATTTTACATCCACTTTTCCTGTTGACATGGGTTGGATAGATTGTTATGGTCTGAGTTGGTTCTTATTCAGAGTTACTGTGTTCCTAGATGGATCAGAGGATGGTGTATGTCATATGTTCCATTTTAGGCATGGTGTCTATGGCTGTTTGCCCTAACTAACACCAATCACTTTACAAAGTGTACTGGGTGCATTTTATTGTAGGACCAGCACTAGCGAGGTTGTTATATCTTCCACAAAACTAAAGAGCACTCACTACCTGATGTTTTCTCAGTTCAATCATCAACCTCTTTGGAATGTACCAAATGTATATTATCATGGTGCCAACACTAGAGAGCTTGTCTTCCTAAACATGTCAAAAGACTCTTCTCCACTATGTGATCTCAGTTCTTTCAAGACCAATGTACCATCATCATCATTATCATTTAATGTCTGCTTTCCCTGCTAGCAAGGGTTAGATGGCCTTCACAGTCCAAGTCTGTATTCGTGCAATGCTACTGAACTTTGAGATAGACTGGACATCTGCAGCTTGCTTACGTACAGTCCCACACTCTACCAAGTGCATTTCATTATGGCACCAGCACTAGGGAGGATGTCATGGCTTTGACACAAGTGAAAGCTCTTCCCAACTCTTTGTTTGGAAAGCTTTCTACAGCTAGGTGTCCTTCCTATCATCAACCACTTTACAGTATGTACTGAGTGCATTTATTATGTAGATCATCAACACTAGGGAGATTGCCATGTCCTTGGCACAACTGAGAGGTCCTCCCAACCTTTTGTTCAAGCGTTTTACAACTAGATACCTCACTTATCACCTACCACTTTACAGAGTGTAGTGGATGCCTGAGAGTGTTATTTGAAGGAAAGTGAAGGCCAAGCGTCTAAATGAGAAGAGAGCATGAACATGGAAAAAGATAATGTATACTTTTTGTTTATTAATTATGTTTAGTTGAAGTTTTATTCAACCATTTTGGTTGTTAATTCTGTCTTCAACAATTTAAAAGAAATCAAAGGATCTTTTTTTATATTTTGCTTCAAAATGTTCAATGTAAACAGATGGTCATGAGAACTTTTCAATTTCTAAGACCTTGCATAATAAATATTGTCTAGGCACAATAACCATTCACCACAACCAGCTAAATATTTCATACACCTTTATTCATGCTTAAATATCATTTGTTCCCGTTTTTGTTTTGTTATTTTTATTTTGTTTGTTGCTGTTTTATGACTATTACGAAAAAGATTTCACATAAAAAGAACAAGAATTAACTTCTTTAAAACACTAACATCATATTTTCAATAATCATATACACATATATATATCAACTGGTACAGCTGTAGATCCAGAACATTTTGATTTCAAAAGATGGCCATAAACAAGCTTCACATAAAGCAGTTGCATCAAAGGCAGAGGAGGGAAAAACAAACAAAACAAAACAAAACAAAAATATCTTAAATGCGTTTATAAGGAGAAAAAAATGATAGGAAAATGAAAATAAAAATAGAAACAAAAAGTAAATTTCCCTAATATTGCTCTGAAGCATGCAAAAACATGTCTTATTTCTGAAAAATAATGTGAATAACTCATGCTTCACATGAAGATGATTGCAATAGCAGCTGAGAGAAGAGAAAGAAAAGAATACCAAGAGAAACTACCACTTACGGTGGAGACCTGAAAGTAATAAGTGCAGAGTGGAAAGTTAAATACACAGAAATGGTCTTATATAATATTAAAAAAAGGAGTTTTTTTGTAAATATGTAGTAAAGAAAAATAATAGTATTATATATTCCCTATAATGTTAAATATATATATATGTATATATGTATGTATGTATGTACCTGTAACTCTTGGAAGAGTTGTAGGGGTGCTGAAGTGACATGCAATGTTTCTTCTGCATTTTAAACCTAGCAGAACCCAACTCCTCTCCAGGTCTGAACACAACAGATTTCTTCAAGTAAAGGAGAGATAGAGAGAATGACAGAGGAAGTGAGAAAGAGAAAAGTAAGAATGAGATATAGAGGAAGAAACAACCCCAGTTCTTGAGTGGTAGTTTCTTTTTATCACTCTCGAAAAGATGAAAGACAACATTGTCTTTGGCAGAATTTTGACAGAACACAGAGAACTGGATCACATACCACAAAGCATTCTAACCTATATTCTAATGACTATCATTCACAGCCTTAATGTTAAATATTACACCCACATAATACAAAGTCATGATGTAAAACAAATGTTAATAGAATGGAAAGCAACAGGGAATATACACTTTTCATATCTGCCTGCTAATTAACATTTTTCAATTCAGAATTATCTATCTGTTGCATCTTTGCTCCAAACCAAAGTAAATCTTGCTCAATGTCCTACTAAACTCACAGATAAACCTCACTGAAGTTTGTATCACAGCTGCCATAGCCTCTATACACACAGAAAGGTTTCTCAAATACAGTAGTCCTTGCTTTAATAATATCTTTACTATTTCCCCTTCAATAGGATTACACAAATATTTTATAAAGCTCTTCCTTTTGTTTATCTGTAAATCCCTCTTATAGGTTGTGTATATCTTTCAATAGATGTCACATTACCTTTAAATAGCCTAATCAATATCATTTTATTTAAATACATCAATTCTTTCAGTTTCTCTTCTAAAAGTATCCACCAAATAGAATTTCCTCAATATCAGTTTAAATAATACATCTTCACTTCACCTCCACCCATATATACCACATCTACATGCTATAATTTTTTCTGATTCCCCAGATCTACCTTTCATTGTACTTAGATATATACTAGCTATACTAACACCAATTAGCTGAACAGATCACTTGTTAAAATATAATGAAGTGAAAAGAATCCCAAGATTAATTATTTATTTAACCTATCAATAATATGATGCAAGTGCCAACATAAGAGCATACTTCTTGAAGAAATAAACGTGTGTGTGTAAGAATCTTTGTAAAGTTTTAAATGAATGATTTAAATATTTTCATTGTTTTTAAAAGACTATTATTCAATTCTTAAGATCAGGATAATAAAGACTACAGTTTAATGTGACTGTAAAAGTAAGCAGTTCTTGGAACATACTTTTTTTTATGACACATAAATTTTCTAATTAGTTATACAACATGTTATTCAATTATCAACTTGATATTCATGTCAACCCTTACCAATGGTCATGAATCTTGGGTAATGATCAAAAGAATATGATTGTGAATACAAGTGGCCGAAATGGGGTTCCTCCAAAGGGTTCTTTGGAGAAACGTTACTCAATAGAGCTCAGAGTCACTCCAGGTAGAGCCACTACTTCGCCGAATTGAGAGATCACAGCTCCAATATTATGGGCATATGGTTAGAATGTCTGAGGAAAGAATTGCTAGACAGATTTTACGGACCAAACCAACTGACAGGAGACCCAGAGGTAGACCCCAAACAAGATGGTTGGATAACATCGGCTGGTCTTGCTTGGGGATCCAGCCGGATCAACTGGAGACAGTTGCTTCTGTCAGGAGCTGCTGGAATGCGTTCTTGAGGACTGCCACCATGACACTCCCAGAGACTGAGTAGTGAAGTTTAATTCAATATCCTGTACCATATAAAAACGTGTTACATTTGGCTCAAACCAGTTTTTTAACTGAAATCAATTAATTTCCTCATAATTAGAGAAATATAAAGTGTGCTAGTTTTTGCAGCCATCTCAATCTCCATAATTCTAGCAAAAATCATCTCAAGTAATCATAGATTCTGCTAATAGATTTGAGAGCTGGGAGAAACTTTCTTACAAGGACTGGACTGTATATAGCATTTAATACTGATTTCTAATTTAGGCACAAGGTCAGCAATTTGAGAGATGTTGATTATATTGACCTCAGTACATAACTGGTACTTTATTTTATCACCCCAGAATGATGAAAGGCAAAATTGACTTTGGCGGAATTTGAACTCAAAACATAAAGGGTCATAAGTAAATGCTGCAAAGCATTTTCTCCAATGCTCCAAGGATTCTGCCAATCCAGCACCCATATGATTTGATATTAATAACATTGCTACAAGCAATAACCAGTCAGTTTGTTCAGAACAGTTGTTTCCCCCTTAGTTATTTAATACCAGCCTTACCAACAGCCTGTCAGTGCGTTCAGAACATTTGTCTCCCTCAATCATTTAATACAGAGGAAAACAGCAATGAAACAACTATATTGATTACAAAGGTTTCATAGAAAATATCGACAAAATTTTGTTTAAATATCAGGAGACATCAACTTCTGTCAGGTATAGACAGGAAATGATAATTTGAGAAAGTCTTTAGGAATACCTGAATTACATTATACACAAAAACGTGCATAAGGACAAAAGTAAGATAGAAACAGCAAATACCAAAAAATAGAATCTAAACTTCAAAACTGGAAAGCATACCTACAGTTATTAAAGCAGATGGATTTTTATTGTGAAATATTGAGCAAGACAGAAAACACAGTGACGACAAACAGGCAGACAGACGACTACAAATGACAAACTGAATTCAAGACAAGAGCTAAAAGGTTTCCCTACCATCTGTACATCATTAGCCAAGTGTCAAGACATGGAAATAATACAGATTGAATATTTCAGAATAATAAAATGTTAACAACTGAAATAAAATATTCACTTTCAAAATTTAACCTGAAAGAAAATTTCTTTTAACAACTGATTCAATATTAAATGTTACAATTAACTAAAGAAAAAAAAAACATGTAGAAGTTGCAAATGAAAATACTCATTTTTCAATTAATTTAAGAAAAAAAAATACTGAAGCCCATACCCATTTTTTAAATGTTGTAATATATTAACATCTATTAATTAATTTCTACTTGTAATTATAAAAATTATATTATTGTTATAAAAATAGAAAATAATGTTTTGTTTGAAAGTTACCACAATGTGAATCAGAGAGTAAATGTTTAAAATATAACAATGATGCTAGGGTGTTATCTTGCAGTTCTTTATAGATCCTTATATTTATTTGTAAGGTAACACCCCAAAATTATCATTTTTAACATTTACCATTCAATTCACAATGTGGTAACCTTCAAACAAAACACTATTTTTCTAAACTTTACACAATGTTTCAAGCAAACTACATTGTCTTATTATTATTACGGGGTCGATAAAATAAAGTACCAGTAATGTACTGGGTAATTGCTGGCCTTGTGCCTAAAGTAGAAACAATTATTATAAATGTTTGATTAAAATGTCCTTAATTAAAAATAACCTGCAGTTTTTAATGTTCTATAGATATGTGGATAGAGAATTTCTACACAAAAGATAACCAGCATTTCTTTTTTCAGTAATAGTCCTACATAAACCAATGATAGTTCGAAGGTTGCAGTTTCAAAGTACAATCAAAGAATGTGTTGGCATAATTAGAGATTATAGAATAATCAAGGATTATTATCATAAAAGTGAAACCTAAAATTGTGCCATTATGAAAATAAAATCAGAAACTGCATCTACTTTCATCAGCGACGACATTACTGGCAGTGAGTGATAACGACAGTGATGGATGACATCAGGTGATGATGATGATGATGGATGATGATGCAAACAGTGGGTGACAACACCTAGTGCTGGTGACATCACCAATGATAAAAGTCTGCTGTTCCACACTGGTATGGGTTGGATGGGCTTTTTAGTTATCTCTTATGACATGCAAGGATACAGTGAACCTATTCTAAATCTGGGATATCAGAGGGATTAAAAAAAAAAAGACAAGAACTATCACCAGAAAAAGTTGTCCCTTGACATGAATTGTAGGCAAATATTTTAATAAGGCAACTTTGACATTAACTAAAATATTTTCCTCTATTTCATACTAGATATATTCTGTATCCTGCAGTTCTCTGCTTAGGTTAGACAGATTTATCTTCACATTATTCTTTAGTACTAACAACAAAATCATTAATTTACAATATTTGTCAAATTAACAATATTCCTTCTTATTGCCTACCTATGGCAACTCAAATACTCCATACTTACAAATCTCTAATCATTTCATGCCAAATTTGTATAACATGCTTGTGGCTTGCAGTGTGATTTTAAAAAAAGGACCTAAGTCACAACCATTATGCATTAACATTCTATCTTTTGCCTTACAAAAAAGTTCAAACAAAGCAACCTCGCAATTTATTATTTCACATTTTTCATGTTGTATATAGATTAAAGTGTTCCTTTCCATGTTATGTTTTAAGAAAATATTAAACATGCTTCTTCTATATTTGTGAATTTACTAATTAACATTAAATACTGAAGTTATACCTATAAGATTTCAACATTCTCAATCTTAAGTCTACAACAACCTTACTAAAAATTACAAAATTGAATCCCAAAACCCTTTTTTTTTTTACACATATCTGAAATACTTTGAAAAAAACTGTTCTAACCATGTTGATTTATTCAGTAGCTTTAATCCTTTAAAGACCAACAAAATTGAAACTGCTCTAGTTTTATGATACACAGCTGTTCATTTTAATATACTTATATTAAAATGATTATTATGATTCATTAAATTCTTCAAATTTTAAAAATTAATTAATACACACAAGCAGTGTGTTTCATTAGAAACAGAGCAACAAAACAGTTAAGCATTTCTTTTTTTAAAACGCCTTAATCAACTGTAGTTATATAAATCACCTTAATTGTAGCTAATTAAAACATCTTAATTGTAGCTAATTAAAACATCTTAATTGTAGTTAATTAACACACCTTTAATTGTAGCTAAATTGTAGTTAAATAAAACACCTTAATTGTGGTTAAATAAAACACCTTAATTGTGGTTAAATAAAACACCTTAATTGTGGTTAAATAAAACACCTTAATTGTGGTTAAATAAAACACCTTAATTGTGGTTAAATAAAAACATAAAATCTCAGATAGAAACATTCCATAAAAAGTAAACCCCACTCAATCAACACTGAGAAGTACCAATCTATTGTAAAAATACACAACAAAAGTGTACTACTACTACCACTATCACTACCACTACGTAAGCAGCAGCACTGTTACACTTTCAAATCCTAGAATCTTTCTGATTATTTCACACACACATTCTCCTCAATAGTAACTATTAATTTCCTTGAAAGACTTAAGAGATAAGCTTTGAATGTTAATTTAAGAATTTTTCCGTCAAAATTTAAAGACACTGTAATGTTCTTACATCTATTTTATCTACGTTTTGTTTAATTATTTAGTCAGGAAAAAGAGTAAAATCCATGATACTTTGTTCAGGGCTTCTGAGACTGCTGGGAGATAGAGAGGGAAGCTATCTTCAGACCAGAGGCCCGACCCAAATACCAGCAACATAGTGGACTCTGTTAAAGGTACCCAAGGGTCAGGTAGTCAATAAAGTCAATCACCCAGGTAAGCCACAGTGGACTCTGCTGAAGGCACCTGAGGGCTAGGTGGCAGTGTTAAACCAGGTGACAGATTATATCAATCATCCAGGTAAGCCACAATGGAATTTGAATTTGAACTCAGAGAACAAAAAGCCAAAATAAATACAATTCTAATAATTCTGCCAGTCTACTATGCTAAATTGCTACTTTATTGAGCCCCAGAATGATGAAAGGCAAAGTAAACCTCAACAGCATTTAAACTCAAATGAAGGAATCGGAACAAATACTACAAGGTGCTTTTCTCTAACAATTCTGTTATCGTTGCTAAATATTTAACTAGATATCACAGAAATTTAAGAGTAATGTAACAGAAATTTAAGAGTAATGTAACCAGCCACTCATACTGATGTTAAGGTATTGTTCTCAAAATAAATAATATCACAATCTCATAGATTCAATATTATGTGAGATAATTATGTGAGGTAAAGCCTTTACCATGAAAATACAATAATAAATATAGAGTAATGTAAATGCTAAAGGGTTAAGAAAAATGTTTTCCCTACATTTAACTAAATGTTTTTTTTTTGCCTTTTAATGTTATACAAGAAAATTAAAATATTTTAAAGGGAATCTACTTACCTTCATTGTGGCCCATAGCATATAGTAAACACAACGCAAATAATGTCTCATAGTCATTTTCATTGCATTCTAACGCATTGAATATGGCTTCCAAATATGGCCTGAAATACAGAAATACAGTTATTAAATTAAAGGGTTACTTTCGGGTCTCGCTTATTAATTTTTCAGAATTTTACAACAACCCCTCCACCCTATATTCCAACCTTGGTGTGGAGGTGTGGCTGAGTGGAGGTGCATGTATGCTGATATAGCTGTGTGGAGGTGCATGTATGCTGGTGTAGAGGTGTGGCTGTGTGGAGGTGCAAGTATGGTGGTATAGCTGTGTGGAAGTGCAGGTGTGGAGGTGCAAGTATGGTGGTATAGCTGTGTGGAGGTGAATGTATGGTGGTGTGGAGGTGCATGTATGGTGGTGTGGAGGTTTGGCTGCGTGGAGTTGTGGCTGAGTGGAGGTGCAGATATGATGGTGTAGCTGTGTGGAGGTGCATGTATGGTGGTGTGGCTATGTGGAATGGCTGTCTAAAAAGATTAAAACTAATAATCAAATATTTTTCATACAGCATAAATTAATGTTCTTAAAGCCTAAATTAGTATAGTGGTTGTTCATTATGAAAGGCATTTAGACAAATTCTGCACTCGTCACCCACCTAAAATAACATTGAATAGAAGATAACCTTCCAGTAAACTAAACTAACAATCAGTTTAACACAGTTTCTTATTAGTTTATTAGTTCACTTTACATTAGTAATGACTGACACCTCACACAACTTTTCTCTCTTAATGATATTCATCTTTGTATATATCTGTAAAAGGCATTGGTAAACCAGTCCAATATAATTACCACAGATTTAACCCTTTAGCATTTAACCGGCCATATCCGGCCAGAATTCTCTCACCTCTTTCTATTCAAACCAGCCCTAACTGGCCACTCATACCAATGATAAGGTATTGTTCTCAAAATACATAATATCAAAGCTATGAGATTTTGAGGTTATTTGAGATAAAGCCTTTACCACAAAAATACAATAGTAAATATAGAGTAATGTAAACGATAAAGGGCTAATGTAACATAGTTACAGCAAGCTAGGTTTAGTCTACCAGAACAGATATGCTCTGGTTAATTGAATTCTTTGATTTACTGAGTTCTCTAAAAGTCTAAAGTCTGTCTCAAGCCCAGAGGCTATTCAGGCTGGTGTTTATCCTAGCTTCATTGGCATTAAGTGACTAAGAGTACAAAACTTCTCCTGAACAGGATGGCAGTTCATTGCAGAGTTAAACCCACAGCTACTGCTGGTATACATTTTCAGCTGAGTATATTGAAACAACATTGAAATGAAGTGTTTTGCTCAAGAACACAATACACAACGTGGTCCAGTAATCAAACTCACAACATTATAAATCTAAGTCCAACACCCTTGCCACAATGCCATGCAGTAGTGTAAGTAAAACAGCTGAACCTCACAGAGCACATGCTGCTTCCTCGCAGATGTCCTCGGTCCACTTTTTTTTATCTCTAGGGACACTTCATTCGATTTTCTCAACTACCATTTATAATGATCCAACTATTATTAATGTTAAGGTCATTTGTGATGGGACACACACATTTCAAATTTCAAATATATAATGTTAATTCAACAAAGGATACATACCTATTCACCAGTGAGAATTCTGCCTGCCTTTGTTCAGCACTAGCACTATGCCGTCTTCTGTGACCAAAACCATATGAACTAAGTAATTTTTCTTCATCAGTAGAGTTTTGATTTGAGCTGGAGATATCTGTGTCCCCAGATATTGCTTCACTGCTGGGGCTTAAGGCTTCTCCCTCTATACAAATAAAAGATTATGATTTACAAATTAGTAAATCCCAAAGCAATCAAAGGTCTATCTTTAATTAATGCAAAACATTCATCACCATGGAACATTTATCACAGATTTTTAGCTTTCATTTTCCTATTAAAATCTTATTTCAAATCAAATGTTTTTGTTGTCATATTTCTACTAAAATACACTGTATTTGTATTAATTAATGGAGAGCTTGGAGGTATTTACTAAAATTATTAGTTATTTCATTAAGATGTTATGTTGGAAGACTTTAATTTCAATAGGAACCCTTTGAAATGTGTGGTTTTGTTTGATAGAACCCGAGTCAGTTTTGGGCAGGATGGTTTTAAAAGGATTAATATGTAGTAGGACAAAAAGATTTACCTAAACCATATCAATTACATACTGTTTTACATTAACAAAAATCCCTCTTGACGAATCATCATGTGTTTTTTCCATACATGTATGAACCAGACTAGTCTAGTCATCAAGTCATTCCAGTATTATCTGCTTCAAGAAATCCAAGTAAAACTCAACATTTATTATCATTATCATCATGATCACTATCACTATTTTTATATCTGCTCTTCCATGTTTTAATACAGATGAAATTTGTAAATTACTATTACATTACCTGTACCAGTAGAAGGAGAAGATATGTCATCGACCTGAACAGCCACTTCTGTTTGAATATAAAATGTAGAATTCCCTTCTTGGCTGACTTCAAATTCTCCATCAGCATTTGGCATCTGTAATACCCTAAAACGCCGCATGCGATTTACTTCAAGAGTTTTCTCCAAAGGTTCTTCAGGAGCCGAGAATTCTCTTACTTTCTGTCAAAATATTGAATTATTTCAATTTTAAGCAAATGGATTTAGACAAGATTATTAATGGCTGCATGGCAGATTGCTCTCCACACAATGATCAGTTCAAACTTCACTATATTCATTGTGTTGTACACCTAACTAAATAACTATCTTTGACAGTCTATCAATAGAGCTCACCCACTTTATTTTACCATTTTATGTTTAAAACACTAGCATACAAAAATGTTTATAAAACAGATGACAAAGGAATTATAACTTGCTTTACACTAACAATCATCATATATATTTATTCTGAAAATCAGATTGAAATTATCTACAAAATAATGCTTATTGATTTATTTCAAAAGCTCAAGGCCACACACTTTTCTTAATATAGTAGCATAAACGATCTGGTTTTATACAGGAAATTGAAAAAGTCACAAACTCTACTCAACAGGCATATACTTATAGCTTTATATATATACTAGCATTAAAGCCCGGCGTTGCTCGGGGTCATTAAGTTACCAAAGTTAGGTTGCACCACCCATTTTATGGCAGCACTTTTTTGTCTGCCAGGCACTGGGTGAATGAATTGCAGACCTGGAAGCAGGAGCTGCGCCAGCAGAGACAATTGTAGTTTCGCCTATGGATATTATCTCTGTGCAAAAAAGTGTTGAAATTTATTGTTTCACAGTACTTGCGCAACACGCACGAAGACGATGCCAGCCGAACAACAGAGCTGCGATGGAGTTGTTCTGCATGGTTGTCTGTGTGTTTTCTAAATTTAAGACAGTAGGGAGGGTTGTGATATGAGGGAGAGTTAGCTGTTGTTTCTAGCAGGTTTAGTGACCTCATAGAGGATATGTGTTTTCTAAATTTAAGACAGTAGGGAGTGGTGTGATATGGAGGAGAGTTAGCTGCTGTTTCTAGCAGGTTTAGTGACCTCATAGAAGATATGTTTTCTAAATTTAAGACAGTAGGGAGTGGTGTGATATGGGGGAGAGTTAGCTGCTGTTTCTAGCAGGTTTAGTGACCTCATAGAATATATGTTTTCTAAATTTAAGACAGTAGGGAGGGGTGTGGTATGGGGGAGAGTTAGCTGCTGTTTCTAGCAGGTTTAGTGACCTCATAGAGGATATTGTTTATCATCTATATATATAAAACTGAGGTTGTCTGTCTGTCTACTAAAACCTTCGGCACACATCTCTTAAACCGTACGTTCAAATTTCGGTGAAATTGCTACACTTATAGATGAAGGTCTGGCGGTACCATCGGTCAAATAAATTTTCAAATAACTTCTTGTTTTTGATTATGTCATCTATATATATAAAACTGAGGTTGTCTGTCTGTCTATCGATTTTTGGCACACATCTCCTCTTAGAATCTCTGACGGAATTGCACCGAAATTGCTATACTTGTACATTGAGCCCTAGCGAAGACATCGGAAAAAAAATATTTCAAATTGACCCACCCTATGTGACGAAATCGAATCTAATGTATCGATTTTTGAGCGTAAGTGACGAGTTATTTCCCTTTGTTCTATATATATAAAGCTGTGGTTGTCTGTCTGTCTATCGATTTTTGGCATATATCCTCTTAGAATCTCTGACGGAATTGCACCGAAATTGCTATACTTGTACATTGAGCCCTAGCGAAGACATCAGAAAAAAAATATTTCAAATTGACCAACCCTATGTGACGAAATCGAATCTAATGTATCGATTTTTTAGCGTAAGTGACGAGTTATTTCCCTTTGTTCTGTTTACATTGAGCGTCTTACTGCGTGCAAAAATTAAAAAAATTACGCTGGCTTTCTCAGCGTTTAAAATGACATTAACACAATACACGAACAGTTGTCGAGCCAGCAAAATTTTGACCTGCAAAATTCATCAGTTCGAACACTAAGCTTCCGTTTTGCTTCATTTCCATTTAAAAGCCTTTTAAAACAATATTTTTACTTGAAAACAAGTCTATTTAAAGACTACGTAAAACAAGCAAATATTTCGTAAAAAAAAAGCAAAAATTATATAAGTTTATTTAAAATATATGTATCTGTAAATTTCGTTAGGCGTGCAGACAGACAGTCGTGCAGACAGACTTTAAGCCCAAAAAGAAACTTAACATTGTAACTTTAACACAGCTACTGAGCAACCGCGAGTAACGCCGGGCTTTACTGCTAGTTATCTATAAAAGGCAGATTGTTGTTGTTGTTGAAGTGAGTGTGTGTTTGTATGCGTTTGGAAAAGAGGTTTTAAAAAAGATTTATCGCTTGTTGTTGAATAAATGTATCTGTTGCTTTTGAATAATTGTCGTTTCGTATGAAATGTAATAATTTGAAGTATAAAAGAGAAAGTAGCAAAATGTGTGGGTTGTAGATAGAGGTAAGCAGATGATATGACAGAGTAATACGGACAGTATCACCATCAAGCTTGGAAAGAGAAAGTAGCAGAAAGTATGAAGTTGTATAGATTTTGAATGGTAGTGGAAAGAGTTTAGCAGTTTAAATGACAGAGAAAAATCGTAAAATATTGAGTTTTATCTATTTTTTGCGTAATTGTAGGTGAAATTGAAAAAATGAGATGTGCCAAGACGCAATCGAAACTATTTTAAATACTGAATTGTAAATTTCAATTGAAGAAATTCTATATCGTAGATTTCTATAAGAAAGGAGCATGACCACACACTGAGCTTTATAGATTATGATATATAGGCAAGTGGCTGAGTGGTTAGAGAATTGGATTCACAATCATGAGGTTATGATTTAGATTCCCTGAGCAGGCGATGCGTTGTGTCCTTGAGCAAGACACTTTATTTCACATTACTCCTTCTGCCTTGATTTGCGACCGACAGATGGTATTGGCAATTGGAAAGATCAATGGAAACATTGTTTCCTCTGTCCGATTTGATGAGCTCCACCTCATTCATTAAGCGAATGAGGTCTGGGATCTTGTCGATTGACTGTCAATATATATATATATATCATGACCGTTAAGTGTCCATTTTTCCATGCGTGCATGGGTTAGACAGGTTTTCCACATCGGGAGACAAGTCTGGCCAGAATTGGCCACTCCGTACCTTCCCGGATGGGACTGTAAATTTGGATTTTACAGCTGGATGCCCTCCTTCCTAACACCAACCACATTTACAATATATATATATATATATATATATATATATATATATATATTAAAATATAAGTATTAATAAAATAGATGTTCTTTAGATCAATTACATTTTATTATACATATTTCGGATGTACAACAGTACGTCCTCATCAGACAAAATATAATGATACATGACATACCCTGAGATATTAAATGGTTAAGATTTAATCCAGGTAGTGATTACCCCATAAAAAATTTTGCTTATATACTATCTGTGTGAGAGTGCGAAAACATAATGAATTCATTAGAGAATGTGTGAGTAAGAAAAAAACGTTTTGCTTTATTTTATTTTATGGATATCTTTAGAAAGAACAACGTTAGAATGAATGACAATATTTCAATTAGCATGCTTAAACATCGATACACACAACTTTATTTGTTAACTTTGATCAACACCATCATTTATCTATAATTTAGTACAATACCTAATCCTTACATATCTATTGTATTTATTTAACTGAATTTTTAATACATTTGTAATCTAAAACAAGAAAAAAAGTACCAATAACAACTCGGTTACCATGAATATATAATCAACAGTAAAAAACATCAATGGCCTTTAATATTGCTTTATTTTATGGATATCTATAGAAAAAACGTTTGAATGAATGACAATATTTCAATTAGCATGCCTAAACATTGATACACACAACTTTATTTGTTAACTTTGATCAACACCATCATTTATCTATAATTTAGTGCAATACCTAATCCTTACATATCTATTGAATTTATTTAACAGTGAATTTTTAATACATTTGTAATCTCTTTTAAATTTTAGTTTTAATACCCAATCCCAAAATTTTTACGAAACTTATCTATAACTCCAAATGTTTATTTATAGTATAATATAGCATATATTTCTTTTAAATATACTTACTGCACTATAATATCTAAATTTGAGACGGATTCAAACTTATATATAAATGTGAATTTTTTCGCTGTACTTTCGATCTCTTATTTTATAATATAATGTTTTATAATATATATGTAGTTATATGTTGTATTCTATATATTTTTGTATACATGATTCAAATATAGAAAAAATATCCAAACTAAAGATTATTATAGACATTATTTTGAACTTTATACATGCACTCATTGTTCGTTTTTCTTATATGTATATCATCATCATCATCATCATCAAGGTTTAGCGTCCGTGTTCCACGCTTGCATGGGTTTGGACGGGGGTTTTCCACTTGAGGCAAGAGTGGTTGTCTTGCTCGCATAGGACTGTCTGGCGGGTTTTCTACAGCTGGATGCCCTTCCTAACACCAACCACATTTACAGTGTGGGGCTGGGAGGTTTTTACTGTGTTGCCTACATGGCCACATTACAGCGTGGACTGTCTGGCGGGTTTTCTACAGCTGGATGCCCTTCCTAACACCAACCACATTTACAGTGTGGGGCTGGGAGGTTTTTACCGTGTTGCCTACACGGCCACATTTACAGCGTGGACAGTTTTTTTGTCGTGACACCTACACAATCTCATTTGTTTCGGCCTGGATGTTGTGGCACCAACATAACTTTACATTCAAAGGGGCGGTGTGGATGGGGTGGGGGTGGTGGGACGGGGGTGGGTTTTGATAGAGATGCCTACTGACTGTAGTAGGTTTTACTTTGTATATTTAGGTAAGGCGGGTCTTCTCTATTATTGAGTACCGCCAAATGTCTCGGTCCAGTGACATTGTCTTGGAGAGGTGTAAGCATGTGAGGTCGGAATTTATCATGTCGTCCCAGGTTTTTCTGGGTCTGCCTACTCCGTGGCTACCGTCTATCTTTATTGCCCTGCACTTTGTTATAACGCTGTCGTCTTTCATGCGCATCACGTGACCATACCAACGTAGCCTTCTCTCGAGTAAACAACATCTGATCCCTCTTATTTCTAATTTTTTCCTTAGTTCGTTTATGCTTAGCCGTTCACGTATATTACTATTGCACATTCAGCGGAGCATGCAAGCTTCGTTCCTCTCTAGTCTGCGTATATCCTCTGCACACAATGCCCAGGTCTCACTGCCATGCAGCATTGCTGTTCGTATGCAGGCATCGTATAACCTGCCTTTCATTTTTAGGGAGAACCCTTTAGCGGCTAATAGTGGTATAAGCTCTCTGAACTTTTTCCATCCAGTTCTGACTCTAGCTACTGTACTTTCAGAGCACCCTCCCCCACTGCTGATTTTGTCACCCAGGTAACGGAAGCTGTCCACTATTTCTATAGAACCCTCTGCGCAATTGAAAGAGCTAGTATTTTGTGGGCACTTGCTGCTACTTATTGCACCAGAGCACCGGCCACATGTAAAATCTATGTATTAGTTAGCTTACCTGTGATCTCACTACATCTTTTATGCACCCATACTTTGCATTTGGGACATAAAATGGAGTTTCTACCTACGCCTTTCCTACACACTGAGCATGGCCATTTCCCGGAAGGGACCGCCGCCTTATTTTCTTTCCTACAAACTAGAACTTTAGTCTTAGCCAGGTTAATTTTAAGGCCTTCTGATTCTAGGCCGTGCTTCCATGTTTGGAATTTCTTCTCTAGTTCGGTCATTGATTCAGCTATGAGCGTTAGATCATCTGCGTATAGGAGTTCATATGGGCAGCCGGTCTTGAACGCCTCTGTTATAGCCTGAAAGGCAATAATAAATAGTAGGGGGCTAAGAACAGAGCCCTGATGAACACCAACTTTTACGCTAAACTCTTCACTATATTCGTTGTTAATTCTAACCTTGCTGACTGTTTCTTTATACATGGCTTGTATAGCTCTCACAAGCCATTCGTCAACACCTAGTTTTCTAAGAGCCCACCAGATAATGGAACGGGGGACTCTGTCAAAGGCTTTCTCCAAGTCAACAAAAGCTAAGTATAGGGGTTTACTTTTAGCTAGGTACTTCTCCTGTAGTTGTCGTACAATGAAAAGAGCGTCTGTGGTACTTTTGCCTGACACAAACCCGAACTGCATTTCATCTAGATCAATTCTCTCTCTGATTAGTTGCGCTATTACTTTTTCCGTGACCTTCATGACCTGGTCGATTAATTTAATGCCTCTATAGTTACACCTATCTAGGGCATCTCCTTTACCCTTGTAACAGTTAATGATGATGCTGCTATGCCAGTCCTTCGGAACAACCCCATTCTGTATGACTTGGTTTACTATCCGGGTGACCATGGTGTGTCCCACCGTTCCAGATGCTTTCAGCATCTCAGCGATTATTTCCGAAGGCCCAGCCGCCTTACCCGTCTTCATATCTTTGATTGCCTTACTTATTATACTACCTTCGACTAACACTGCTGGTCCCTCTATTGGGTCGATGTGGGGGAGACTGTCTTTCTCCCATTTGTTCTCCTCATTTAGAAGCCTTTCGTAGTGACACTTCCAAGCTACCTTCTTATCAGCATCAGTGATGGCAAGTATGCCATCATCATTAAGTACACACTTCTCCCCGACAATATCACGGTTTTCCTTGACACATTGCCTAGCAATCCTGAACACCTCACGTTTTTGGTCCTCACATTGTAGAACATGCTTGAACTTTCTTTCCTCTGCTTCCCTTCTTGCGAAGTACACTTGTCTCCTAGCTTCCCTCCTGGCCACTTGATAGTCTTCTCTACTTCCCCCATCCTGCCATACTTTCCAAGCCTGCTTTTTGGCCTTAATTGACTGCTCTACCTTACTGTTCCACCACCATGTTACTCTCCTCCTACCTACAGGCCTGCTCCAGCCACAGACTTCGTCTGCCGCCGTCAGCAGGTTTGCTTTCAGGAATTCCCACTGTTCCTCTATATTATACGACTCTAATTGCTCTTCCTTACTGTCGAAAGCATCAAGTAATATGCTTTGAAATTTACTTCTGGCTATGGGGTCCTTTAGCTTCCATATTTTTCACCTGAGGATAGTCCTCTTCTTCTGTCTAGTACGTCTCGTCCTGACTATGAGGTCGCTAATTATCAGTCTATGTTGGGAGGTGCATTCTTCATGGGGGAGGGATTTAGTGTTTACAACAGACACTCTGTCACGTCTTCTGGTAAGGATATAATCTACCTGGCTTGTGTGTTCCCCCGATCTATAGGTGATCAAGTGATTGTCTCGTTTTTTGAAGTTAGTGTTACAGATAGTTAGGTTATTTGTGTCACAGAATTCCATCCTCGGCCGAAACAAGGAGGAGTGCTTGCATTCTCGTCCACGAGGTGAATTTGTCTTTATCTTTGGCATTGTCGCTGAGCGTCCAGATTTTTCTCTCTTCAACTCTCCAGAATTCCGTAGTCCATCCATCATATCGAAAAGCAATCAGTTAAGCGATAGTATGGGCCTCTGACTTATGATTGGTCCACGTAATAATGGTGGTGCGTGGGGGCGGGAGGGAGGGATGGTGGTGCGTGGGGGCGGGAGGGAGGGATGGTGGTGCGTGGGGGCGGGAGGGAGGGATGGTGGTGCGTGGGGGCGGGAGGGAGGGATGGTGGTGCATGGGGGCGGGAGGGAGGGATGTTGGGTAGTTAGCGAGAATGTAAGGTTTAAGATAAGATCCCCGTATTTTGGGCATAATTTAACAATAAACGAAAATACAAGATTTGTTTTGTTTTAGAAAATACGATAGAGAAAATGCGATGATAGAGAAAATATGATTTTAGAGAAAAAATATGATATAGAATGGTGAATGAATGAATGACTAATGGATTAGAATGGAGAGAAGAATCGAGAAAAATATTTTCTCTATCGTATTTTCTGAAACAAAACAAATCTTGTATTTTCCTTTATTGTTAAATTATGCCCAAAATACGGGGATCTTATCTTAAACCTTACATTTTCTTAATTCTGTCGTATTTTCATAACAAAACAAATCACTCTTATATATTCTTTTAAATATATTTTGTTAAACTTGCTAAGTTTTACGCAAAACTTCGAGTACTTATTTAAACTCTTAACCTCTCTGCTCCATCCCATCTTCTACCCCCCACCCATACATCATGCTGGTTCCTATATATATATTTAAATGTAATGTTGTTAAGAGTATAACTGTTAACATTTACCTAAAGTATACTACATTAATAATACCTAATATATATCTATATATATACATCCCTATATCTAATAATACGTTGATATCTTGGTTGAAGAATAATTATACATATGTATAAATTTTATCTGTAACATATTTTATTTTATTTTTACCTTATATATACTGACTCATTAATATATACCTATATACATAATAGTTATTCAAATATTTATAACAATAAGTACTTCAAAAGATTTACATACCTAATATGTTGAGATATTTGTTAAAGTTTAAAGTTAGGTAATTAATCAACAGTATAATATTTCATTCTTTACGTGCCAGCTAAATCCTTTAAAATGTTATTCTCACAATTCAGAAGTTTAGAAATGATAACACACTTATCGAATTTATATAAATAATATATAATTAAATAGCAAATAATCCTGAAATCTGGAGTCTTCACATTAATATTATAAATTAAATATTTCCAAATTCTAACCGTTTAACTTTCGAAAAAAAAAACCCACACTTTATCTTTCCCTCCTTATAAATCTTTTTCCAGTGGCTATCACTGGCTGTTATGATTCATGAGACGTTTCCCTAGATATTATCGTATCATACAATTTAAAATTTTAGAACACTTTAAGTATGCAATATTTTTTTCTTACTCACACATTCTCTAATGAATTCATTACGTTTTCGCACTCTCACACAGATAGTATATAAGCAAAATTTTCTATGGGGTAATCACTACCTTGATTAAATCTTAACCATTTAATATCTCAGGGTATGTCATGTATCATTATATTTTGTCTGATGAGGACGTACTGTTGTACATCCGAAATATGTATAATAAAATGTAATTGATCAAAAGAACATCTATTTTATTAATACTTATATTTTAATATTAATAACTCCTGAAAATTATTTTCAGTTGAGTGCTTCCAATCTACTGTAAAACTCATTCTTTGACATAATCATCGAATATTGTTTAACAACTTAATATTTATATATATATATATATATATATATATATATATATGATCATTCCATAGGTAAGTTTTTTTTATATAGTATTTGTTAAAACATTTTCCAGCATGTCTAAACAAGATTCTTCCACAACAGTATAAATACTGCAGAGAAAGAAAAGCTTCAATCAGAAAGTTTCAGGCTTGCAGGCACATGAGTTTTAATCTGTTGCTTTAATAATCCATCATGAAAATGGAAGTCACAGAAGAGCACACAAGACATCATCATCATCATTTTACGTCCGCTTTTCCCTGCTTGCAAGGGTGGGACGGGAACTGATGCTGACTTGATTTCTACAGCTGGATGGCCTTCCTAATACCAACCTCATTTACAGTGAGTGCTGAAGCTTTTTTGCCGTGGCACCTCCACAACCACTTTGCAGTGGAATGATAGGGACCCCAGTCCCTATCATCTTGTTTCTACAGCTGAGTAAACTGGAGCAATGTGAAATAAAGTGTCTTGCTCAAGGAAACAACACATCACCCGGTCTGAGAATTGAACTCACAACCTTTCGATTGCAAGCCCAATGCTCTCACCACTAAGCCGTGTGCCATCATACTTTACAAGTTCAAAAAAGGTAATAGTGCTATGAATACTATAAAAAATGTGCAAAAATTGTATGGTGAAGGTGTTTTGAAAGTTTGTAAGTGCAGACAATGGTCCAATAAATTTTTTAATGTGGTTGGCGTTAGGAAGGGCATCCAGCTGTAGAAAACCAGCCAGAAACACCCCTATATGAGCAAGACACAGTCACCCGACCCAACTTGCCTCTAAATGGGACCTGTCTAACGCATGCTAGCGTAGAAGATAAATGTTAATCGATGATGATGATGATTTGACTTGGAAAGCAGCCACCATTCTGGGTGCCCTGTCTCTTTTGATAATGATATGTTGAAAGCTGCAATTGAAAAAAGTCCTCATGTAACAGAAAAGGTTTATTCAGCATCATCAACTGTCCATTGCCATTTTCAGGAAGTTGGGATGGTGTCTAAACTTGGCAAATAGATTCCATGTGCTGGTGACATGACAAATAAACACCCAGTCCGTCTTGGTGACAACATAAAGCAGCCAACCCACCCTGTAAAGTGGTCATGTTGGTGACACAACAAAAAGCACCCGGTCCACCCTTTAAGGAAATCTGGCTAATGACAATAGAAAAGTACCTTGTCCAACTTGTCAGTCATTTTGGTGTCACAACAAAAAGCTGGAAAAGTGGTTGCCGTTCAGAAGGGCATCCAGCCATGGAAACCAAACCAAAAACACTTCTGTATGAGCAAGACACAGACACCTGATCTGACTTGTCTCAATGGCCCAACTCATCTAACCCATGCTAACATACAAAATGGATGTTAAACAGTGATGATGATAACACACAGACACATAAGTATTCATTAGTAATTATGTAGGTTGTCAGCATAACTTAAAGGAGTGCCCAGTCATAGCACTGTATAAATTTCTGTAATCAGTTTTCAGAAGCCAACAAATTATTTGGCCCTAAACTATTCATTTACAACAGTAATTGAAACAGATTTCCAAATAAAACATTAAAGATGATCCAACAGAAGCTACGTTACTGAAATTTCAAAACTCCTAAATTTATTTCCTCTGATGTAAACAGGACAATCTATCTTATAATTATATTAAGTAAATAAAAAGCATTTAATCTAAAGTAGAAAGTCTATCATCCCTTATATACACAGCAACATCAATGCCTGTATAATGTAGTTGTTTTGTTGATTGCTAAACCACACTGATTAAAACTGAAATAAATGTATTTAAACATTATACAGATCTTTGTAAGTTTTACTTTTCTTTTAAGAAAGGCTGTTTGAAAAAATATTTACAGGCTTTAAAACTCAAGTTATTACACAGTAGATATTCTGCCTACATTTTTTTTAAATGTTAGCAATGGAGAGTAATTGAGTAATTATATGTAAACTGATCAAACCTAATCTGATCAAACCTAAAAGTTCTCACAAGCAATGAGGTAAAAACTAGCAATAGAAGAAATCAATTGGACTTACTAATTTTGGAGAATCCTCTCGGGCATCAACCCTTGTAAGACAAATGTTTCCTTGGAATATGATTTCTGCCAGTTGACGAACAAGAGGAGCATGACTAATAATAAGAAACACCTAGAAATTTGGGGTGGAAAATACAAATACAGTTAAAATGAACAAGTTTATTAATTTAATTTTCTGATTCAATAACCAGACAGACTGGGATACTGGAAGGTAGATTTATTTATAGCAGGAAAGAGGCCTACTGAGAGAAAATGTACAAGATGGAAGAATGTTGTTTCATTATCACTTGACAAGTCATGTTATATATCATTTTACGAAGATAATAGTCACTTTATATATCACTTGCCTTGATAATAGTCACTTTATATATCACTTGCCTTGATAATAGTCACTTTATATATCACTTGCCTTGATGATAGCCACTTCATATATCACTTGCAAAGATAATAGCCACTTTAAATATCATATTCCTTGATAATAGCCACTTTAAATATCACTTGCCTACATAATAGTGACTTTAAATATCACTTGCCTACATAATAGCCACTATATATCATATTCCATGATAATAGTCACTATATATCACCTGCCTACATAATAGCCACTATATATCATATTCCATGATAATAGTCACTATATATCACTTGCCTACATAATAGCTACTATATATCACTTGTCTTGATAATTAGTCACTTTAAATATCACTTATATAGATAATAGTCAAAATGTGCTGAAATTTAAAACCATCAACATTAGAAAATGAATGGAAATCTTTGTTATAAGATAATAATTCTAAGTTGATAAGGTAGTGTCAGCAGGACCCTTTAGTCATAACACGGACATAACTTCTCTAGTGCCAGCACCTTAATAAAATACATCCAGAACACATAGTCAAGTGGTTGGTGTTAGGAAGAGTGTCTAGTGGTAGAAACCATGCCAGAAATAAAATGTGTGGGCAAGAGATGTGGGCCTCTCATACAATTAGGCAGGTAATTCTAAATAAGAACCATGACAATCTATCCAACCCATGCCAAAATGGAAAGGAAATATAATATAATGGTTGTAGTGGTAGTGGTGGTGGTGGTGTCGATGGTGATAATGATGATTGCTGCCATTCTGAGAAATAAATTTGAATTGTTTGTCAGTAAAAAAAAAAAAAAAAGAAACGTCAATTTAATAAATTACTTTTACCTGTGACAAGAGAAACAAAGATACCACTGAACTAACATGTTTTCTTTCTTCTGGCTGTATAATAGAAAAAAAGAAAATATATATTTCATTGAAATACTTATTTTATAAATTTAAATAATTTATTCATATCTGCATTGGAATATTGTGGTTTATGATTACTAGGATAAAACTGGTGAAAATTAAATATTTAGAATAAGAAAAAGACTTTAAACAATTAGTTTAGAGTGACAAATTAAATTTAGCAGTTTACTTGTCAGTGAAACTTAGTAATGTTTAGGAAATGACTAATTAAATCTAATGATTTACTGAAGTGTTTGGAGGATTTGTAATGACTGTTTGGATTTCAATGTTTTCCAATTTTGAAATCATTCAAAGCCTCAATAACTCATAAGATTTGTTCACTTCCAGCTCTAGCCACTAAAGCTATTATATCTAGTCTCTAATTTGGCGTAATAGTTAACACGCTTGAATGTAGTTCTTCAGTACCTAAAGGTATTTTACCTGATTTTCTAATGCTATTATTATCATGATTCTGTGTTTGGATTTCAATATTTCATATTTCTAAATAATCAGTTTAGACTGACAAATCAAATTCAATAATTTATTAGTCAGCAAAACTTAATGTGACAATTCGTCTAACTAATGAACAGTGAAGAGGAGGATGACAAATTAATGTTTAGGAAAAGTTTAAACAATTAACAAATAAATGTGATGAGCAAAATTTGAAATTTATGAAAAAGAAGCTTTATAGATTTTTTTTACTTTGTGGTGACATGATAAAACCTTTCCATCTCACCAGATAATTCTGTACCTTCCTCAACAATTCTCTTTAATGTCTGGAGAGGTCTTCCACTTTTCACATTAGTGGGCTCCCATAGTAAAAGTCATGTATCAGGTTTGTTGCCTTTCATGACATAATCTGCATGGCTAATGGGCAGGAGGTTGCCATAGAGAATTTTGTTTGTAACAGTCAAGAGGTTTTATATTTTTTATCCTTCTTAACATTTGTGTGTAGCAACCATCTAAAACTTTGGTGATAGGTATTGTCACTAACCATGATTCACTGGAATACAGCAAGATTGATTCCACTGTAGCTTTGAATAATCTAACTATTATTTTTGTCATTATGTTAGATTTCCACATCTTATCTAACAAGTTCACAATTGACCATGCTTGTGCTATACTGTTGTTTATATCATTTGACAAGTTGGTGTATGCACCAAGGTATTTGAAGATTTCAAAATAGAAAAAAAGTTTAAATAATAGTGTATATAAGTCCCCTCAACAGAAACAAATTTGATGAATCTTCTAACTTTCTCATAAATTTCTAAACAAATTCAATAATTTACTTGCCAGTGAAACTGATGTTTAGGAAAAGATTCTAAACAATAAGTTTAAACTGACAATGTTTGTTTTTTTCTAAAATCAAACCAAGATTTGTTTTAAGTGAGTATTTTGGAGGTTTTGCCTAGAGAAATAATCACTACTCCACTCTTCCAATTACACCAGGTTTTGTTTGGTTGTTTTTCATCTTTGTAGAACATTCAGAAAACAATTATAAAACAGTCATAAATAGAGGGGAAGAGAGGGATAAGAGAAGGTGGGGAGGTGGGAGATAGGGGGGTGGAAAGGAAGGGAAAATCCTCTTATCAAATAACATCAGTACAAAAATATTGTCCGTTGTAATGCTTGCTACACAGTGTGCATGTGTGATGAGGGAGAGAAAGGGGAGGAGAGGAGAAAGAGCGAGAATGACAAACGTTATACAGTATATTAAATATTGACTGCTTACACAGTGAGAGAGAAGACAATGACAAAAATTATACATGATATTAACTCCCCCACTACACCCCAACCAAAGCAGTTTCTCTTTGTAGAATAAAACAAATATAAACCAACAATATATCTGATATTGAACCAATCAACAATACACCTACAATAGTACCTAAGTAAACAGAGAAATGTATTCTTTTGACTGCAAAGCTGTTTAAAAAGAACTCACAACCAGTCAAGAAACCTAACTTTAACCAACATTGAAACAAAACCAATAATACTATGAAGTTTTATTAGCTACATAACCAACGTATCAACCAATATATACTTTTAAAAACCATGGTGTTTACTTTAATCAATGTTGGTATTTGATCAATCGTTACCGTGTCTTTGAAATTTCGGAACAAAAAAACACAGCTTCACTATTTTATAAAAAAATTAATACCTATAAAAAACAAAAAGCTATTATTCATTTGTGAGTGATCTGGCGTAGATATTTTAGTAAACAACTTTTACTAGATCTACTTTACCCAGAGCAATACAGAGATGTGTGTAAACTATCTATCAAAACAAATCTTGTGATTTATCAAGGTATTTTGAATTTCAACGTTTTCAAATTTCAACACAAAATCATTATAGATTATAATAGCACTTAAACTGGCCGTATCAAGCCAGAATTCTCTCACCTCTTTCTGTTCAAACTGGCCGTAACCGGCTGCTCATCCTGATGTTGAGGTATTGTTCTCAAAAAAAAATAATATTAAAATCTCATAGATTCAATATTATGTGAGATAAAGTGTTTACCATGAAAATACAATAATAAATATAGAATAATGTAAATGCTAAAGGGTTAAAGAGAAAAAAATGACTAACAGCCACTACAAAGAACTCTGTATCTCTTGAATTCTGGCCTGGCATGTTAACCACTATACCAAATGACAGCTGATAACAGTTTCTGTCCAATTTAAGAACTATATATAATTGCTTTAGTGGCTAGAGACTGAAGTAAACAAATCTTAGGACTTATTGAAGTGTTTGGATGATTTGAAAATTGAAATGTTGGTATCCAAACTCAAAATTGCTATAAATGATAATAGTGTTAAAAAATTGGATAAAATACCCCAGGGAGAGAAAAACATGTTCAAATTCCAATGTTTCAAACCATCAAGAGATTAATTGATGCACATATTTTAGTAAACAACTTTTGCTACATCTAGTTAACCCAGAGTAATAAAACCTCCATGCTTCCCGAGATTCGCCAACACTACACCTAATGTTCCCCCTCCATACACATACACACATGTATATCATGACTCATACACTATTCACTTCCCTGACATTTGTATATTATTCTATGTACTATACATGCACCTTTGACGAGTTGTAGTGCACCTGAGCACTTTACATAATAATTTCATTATTATTATTACGGGGTCGATAAAATAAAGTACCAGTCATGCACTGGGATAATTGCTGGCCTTGTGCCAAAAGTAGAAACAATTATTATTATTAATACAGAGATGGATGAATACTAACTATCAAGACATCTATGAAAAAAAACTAAAAGACGGAGATATGTTGTTGTTCTTTTTACTTCCAAATGAAACATGTAAATGTTGTGAGATGATAACAACAAATATTGATATCTAACTTTAGCCCAAAGCCACATATTTTTGGGGAAAGGGTTTAGTTGACTCAAACTACTTGAATACTTGACTGGTATTTATGTTATTGGTAGAATAAAAGGTAAAGTTGACTGCAGTGGGATTTGAAATCACAACATAGATGGTCATAATACTGCAAGGCATTTTGTCCAATGCTCTAATAATTCTGCCAATCCAACAGCAGAGGTTCCCCCACCTCCCACAGGTGTAATCCAGATTTTTTTTTTATGTCTATTTGTGCTGGGAATGTGGTGATATGTAAACAAAAAAATGAATAAACAAAATGTTTATATGAAAGACTCAAAGAGAAAATGTCATACAACAACAACCAAGTAAAACTAAAGCTATGATTGAAAAGGAAAAAAAGAAACGGACAAGAAATGGCTGTCTGTGCACTAAAGCTGACCTGTGGCTTTTCTGAACTGTCCATGGCAACATTTAGATTCAAACATTTCACGGGAGATTCAACAGACTGCTGCAAAAGCCGGCAAATACAAAATGGAACACTTTAGCTAAACATCACTCACACCTTAATCAGAAAATATGGTTTCTATCAAAGGTTTTATGAAACATTTTAATGAAACAGATAAAATGTCAACTGAAACTCAAGTACTGCTGATCTAATTATAGAATTCAATCTGATACACTTTCAAATGGATAAATATATCAATATATCAAAATTAACAAAGTACAAAATTGCAACAGAATTAGTGGCAAGAGTTTGAAAACTTATATCATTCAAAAAGAAGACAGATTAATATGTAATGCTTTAGAATAAGAAAATTTAAGAAAACCTTTGTACAAAGACCGATGATTCAAAAAATTCTTTAAAGGATAGAAATTATGGATGGAAGTATTATTGTTTAAGAACTTAAATATGAAATATCAAAAAATAGATAAATATACTTTTGAATTAATCATATTATCTTTCAGTAGATCTTTATATATATATATATATATATATATATATATATATATACGAAGACAACTTTTTCATTTTTATACCTATACTCCACTGTGTGCTACCCAAGTGATTCCATATCATAGTTGAAAATATGCATATAATGTGGAAAGCTTAATCCTGCTTACACCTGTATTAATTGGAGCGATGCAAATGCAATTAACTACCGAATAATTAAATGTTTAATAAAATAAGTATAAATATATATAGATTGATTTAGAAGATTTCGCTGTATTTTTGACTAAAGAGTCTAATAACAAGGTGTATAAGCCTACTAAGTGGAAAAAGATGGACATTAGCACACATCTTTTTCTGTTCAGTGGGCTTACACACCTCATTATTAAACTATTTTATTTAGTCAAAAATTCGGCAAAATCTAATTCAATTTTCAAAATCTGCTCAACATTTTCTAAACACACCTGCTTTCATAAAAATTCATATAGGAACCTAAAAATTAAATCACAATTTTGATCCCTCTTCCATTCTAGAGATATCGTCAATATTGGGCCTTGAAACCTTAGGTATCACTTTTGTTCTGTGTATGAACATAAATAAATAATTTACATACACACACAGGAAAAAGCAGACGTAAAATGATGATGATTATATATATATATATATATATATATACATACACATATATATATAAATACATACATACATACACACACATATATATATATAAATATAAATACATACATACATACACACACATATATAAATATAAATACATACATACATACACACATATATATATAGATAAATATAAATACATACATACACACACACACACACACACATATATATAAATATAAATACATACATACATATATATATAATATAAATACATACATACATACACATATATATATAAATACATACATACATACACATATATATAAATATAAATACATACATACATACACATATATATAAATATAAATACATACATACATACATACACATACACACACACACATATATATATATATATATATATATAAATATACACACACACATATACATATATATAGGAACGAGTAGGACCCCGACGGCTGAGCTCAAGCCGTTTCGACGGCTAATTCTGGACTAAATTTAGTCCAGAATTAGTTGTCGAAACGGCTTGAGCTCAGCCATCGGGGTCCTACTCGTTCCTATTACCCACTCTAATACCCTAAGTATTGAGTACTTTGGTGCGTTATGGTCCACCTGGCTCCTTACCACATTTCCTTCGGCTTTTTTTATATATATATATATATATATATATATATATATAAGGAGGCACATGGCTTAGTGGTTAGAGCATTGGCCTTGCAATCGAAAGGTTGTGAGTTCAATTATCAAACTGGGTGATGTGTTGTTTCCTTGAGCAAGACACTTTATTTCACATTGCTCCAGTTTACTCAGCTGTAGAAATGAGATGATAGGACAGGGGTCCCCATCATTCCTCTGCAAAGTGGTTGTGGAGGTGTCACGGCAAAAAAGCACCCAGCCCACACTGTAAAGTGGACGTGTAGGCGCCACGGAAAAAATGCACCCAGCACTCACTGTAAATGAGGTTGGTGTTAGGAAGGGCATCCAGCTGTAGAAATATATATATATATATATATACACATACACACATACATATATATATACATACACACATTTGGTCATAGTAGCATTTTTTCAAGAGACATCAACTACATCTGTGTGGACCTGTAAATGGCCCTGTCTGTCCTATCTGACATAAAAAACAAGCAATGAAACAATATACAAAGTTATATATAAATATTTTAGAGAAATGTATATAACATTTGAAACATAAAGTTACATAAACTGCTTTGCCTTATACTATGATAGTCTTGATTTTCTTATGACGTATAACATTTATTTTACCAACAGTTGCAAATAAATTTCCTGGACCTATACTTTAAAAAATATATAAATAAAAATAAAGGGTAACATAAGAAAATGGAAAGTAATTAAAATTTGAAGTATTTTGTTAAGTTTGTGAAGTGAATGAAGAATTTTGTTCATCACACTTGATAATCTTACCTGTCTGTTAGAATACTTTTTCCTCTTTGTTAAAGAGTACACATAAAGGGGAATAAGTAGTCGATTCAACAAATGCTCAACAAGTACTTCATTCAGTTCATCTATGTTGAGAGAGAGGATATCATTGAGGTAGTGCAAGTGATCTAAATGTTCAGCAACTAGATCAGCCAGTCTATCTCGGCTTTGGTGACTAGAAAATAACATGACATTGCATTAACCACATTTATATATACATATATATATATATATAATCCAAATTAAAAGATATAAACACATATCTTTTAATTTGAATTATTATAGCGCTAGACAAACGTCCATTGAGCTTTTTTATTGAGAAGCACAAAAATCAAGCATATTTGATGTTTTGATACCATAAATATGTGTGTGTGTGTGTGTGTGTGTGTGTCTGTGTCTGTGTCTGTGTCTGTGTCTGTGTGTGTCTGTGTCTGTGTGTGTCTGTATCTGTGTGTGTGTCTGTGTCTGTGTCTGTGTCTGTGTCTGTGTGTGTGTGTGTGTGTGTGTGTGTGTGTAGCTATTAAAATAATTGTTTCTACTTTAGGCACAAGGCCAGCAATTAACCAGTGCATTACTGGTACTTTATTTTATCGACCCCGTAAGGATGAAAGGCAAAGTCAACCTCGGCGGGATTTGAACTCAGATCGTAAAGGGACGTAACTATGCTGGAAAGCATAGCATCCGACTCTCTACCGATACTGCCAACCCAAGGCAGAAGGCCAACAATTTTAGGGGAAGGGGAAGTCAATTAAATCGACCCCCATAAGGGTGAAAGTAAAGGCAAAGCTAATCTCGACGGGATTTGAACTCGGAACATAAAAGGACATAACTATATGCCATAGAGCTACTACAATAACGATTTCTAAATTAGGCACAAAGCCAACTATCTGTGGGGAGCTAAAGTTGATTATATCGACCCCATTACTTCACTGGTACTTTGTTTTACCAACCTCAGAAGGATGAAAGGCAAAGTTGACCTCAGTGGGACTTGAAGTCAGAATGTAAAGAGTAGAACAAATAGTGCAATAGTATTTTATTCGATGCCCTACATCATCATCATCATCATCATCTTCGTTTAACGTCCATTTTCCACGCTACAAGTTCATAGAAACCATGCGAAAAATGGAATGTATTGACACTTGGTTATTTGATGGGTCTAAGAAGACAGTAGATTTGTTCAAGTATTAATCTGGTCTGTAATGGCCCACCTATCCCATACCAGCATGAAAAAATGAACGTAAAATAATGATTGTTATAACTTCGGATTTCACCCAGAAAGTCAAAAGCTAAACAAAATGTTTTCAAATAGCCAATAATATCCCAGCAGGATATAAACAGTATTCTTTAGTCCATATGCAATTATTAATATTAGATTTGCAAAATTTAATGCAAGAACTAAAATAATAGAGAATGACAGGAGAAGCATTTTCTTACTATATTTCTAATGAAATACACTACTTCAATTAATTAATGGAGAATAAGATAGTAACTTAACATATAATTCTTATATAAAATTATGTCGGAAGATTTTTTTAATTTATATAGGAACCCGTTAAAATGGGTCCTTTTCTTTCATAGAACCAGAGCCAGTTTTGGATGGGTTGGTATCAAAGTATTAAGAAAGGTTGTTTTTTTTTTGTTTTTTTGTCCCATTAATCCTGTGGTAACTTTCTGAAAGTGAATTTACTCCAGAACCCACCCACCCAACACACTCTTTTTGTTCAGTACAGTAACAGACAAAGAGTAAATTTTAAAATACAGAGAGAATGGACAGGCAAGCATTCTGCCATATTGATGTTTTATTTCTTCTCTATCATTTATGCCTTTCAAAAGTTATTCTTCTCTGAATTAGATTACTACATTGGCAACACAATAATTAAGATCTGTAAAATACAGATGGTTAAGTCCAAAATGGTAGAAAGAAAATAAATTGGTGTTTTAATAAACAAAATAGGCCTACTTCTAATTTTATTTTCAACTACATATTGTTTTTAATTATAATTGAAAAAGTTACATTCAAGTTCAGAATCAACAAACTTATGCTCTGAGTAAAAATCTACCTCCATCAGGGAAAATTACCCTAGGTTATGAATGCCTTGTCTAAGATATGTGTTAAATAAAGGCCTCGAAGACTAAAAGGTATGGAGGGTGGGGGTATTTTGGAAACGGTGTAAAAAAATAAAAAAGGTACTCACTCTGCATCATTGCGTACACAACAGTCAAGATCTAAGATATGGTTACCAATAAACCAAACAAGATTTGAAAAATAAGGAGCTGCTGTCCGATCCCGAATATATCTCAACATTGCTTTATCATCCACTAGAAAAAGAAAAAGAAATATATATATATATATATATATATATATATATATATATATATATATATATATATACACCCGTCCCACCACCCCCACCCCATCCACACCGCCCCTTTCAATGTAAAGTTATGTTGGTGCCACAACATCCAGACCGAAACAAATGAGATCGTGTAGGTGTCACGACAAAAAAAACACACAGTCCACACTGTAATGTGGCCGTGTAGGCAACACGGTAAAAACCTCCCAGCCCCACACTGTAAATGTGGTTGGTGTTAGGAAGGGCATCCAGCTGTAAAAAACCCGCCAGACAGTCCACGCTGTAATGTGGCCGTGTAGGCAACACGGTAAAAACCTCCCAGCCCCACACTGTAAATGTGGTTGGTGTTAGGAAGGGCATCCAGCTGTAGAAAACCCGCCAGACAGTCCTATGCGAGCAAGACAATCACTCTTGCCTCAAGTGGGAAAACCCCCATCCAAACCCATGCAAGCGTGGAACACGGACGTTAAACGATGATGATGATGATGATGATATATAAACAATTTAGTGTTATACGTCAATATAAAGAATATAATGATTTACAAATGACATTTTAGAATATATGTCAAAATTCAGAGCTAAATTTGTTCAAAGTAAATTTTTCATCAATAATTACAATTTTTGAATGATTTATTCCTGTATTTTACAGGTATTTATTTAATTGGAAGGATGAAAGGCAAAGTTGACCTCAGAATAATTTAAACTAAGAATTATGAGGCACCAAATAAGATACCACACATTAAGTATGGCATTCTTTTAATCCTACCATTGCACTTGACCTTAAATTTACTAAAATAAAAAAAATTTATTAGTTATTAATTAAATTAAATATTGCAGAATTTTCATATGAAGTAACAATGATGAATTCCTAAACAGAAAACATAAGAAACTCTTATGATTTATTGAGGTGTTTGGACGATTTGAAATTAGAAATGTTGAAATCCAAACAGATTCACTACAATGATAATAGTATTACCCTTAGCGACAGAAAATAAACAGCCAAAAGCCACTATTTTCTGTCTCTAAGGGTATTTTACTTTATTTTCTAATATTATTATTATTGTAATGAATCTGCATTTGGATTTCAACATTTCTAATATCAGAAACTATATATCCTGACATCTTCATGAATCAAAGAGAGGTAGGATACTTTGAGAAGTTAGCTTGAAGTTTTCTAGGTTGAATGGGAAATTAGCAAGTAAATTCCAACATAGATACTAGATGGTGGTGTAATAGTTACATGCCACAATAGCATATAAGACAAGAAAAGCTTCAACCATTACCATCTTAAGAACATATTTTTTATAAACTCCAGGAAGGCTAGATTAGACTGAAATATACTTCTGCACTCAAAATCACAGCTATATAATATTAATCAAGTAAAAAATCTCCAAATATTTTATGAATCTTCTCTATATTTGGAAAATATTTTCTATAACTGGCAGGGGTCTCTAAATAATATGCTGAATGGTTGAATTTCAGTGGATTGGCAGTATCGGTAGAGGGTCGGACGCCATGCTTTGAAGCATAGAGTTACATCCCTTTACGATCTGAGTTCAAATCCCGCCGAGGTTGACTTTGCCTTTCATCCTTACGGGGTCGATGAAATAAAGTACCAGTAATGCACTGGGTAATTGCTGGTCTTGTGCCTAAAGTAGAAACAATTATTTTCAATTATCAAATTCCAGAAATATTTACATTAATAGTCCATTCTTATCAAACATTATACTTTATTATTCCTTCTTAATCTATTCAACAATAAAATCAATTATATCATTCAATATATTGCCATCACTCCCTATCTAATTAGTCTTTTGATAATGTTTGCTTTGAAAGAATGAAGACTGTAAAAATGGAGAGGACTCTTTAGCTTTGCAGTAACAATGCAACCTCTCTTGTGTTGGTGCCACAATAAAATCCATGCAGTAAATATAATTAGATAAATGTTTGAAAATTTCAGATAGATAGAGCACTAAAAGTAGCACAGTTTCTAGTTTTTAAACTCTACATTCATTGTACAATTACTATCATCACTTGCTTTAAATACATTTAAATTAATTAAATTTCAATTAATATTATAAAAGCTACATCATCACTCACCTCGATAGACATTTAAAGTAATAGTACGGACAGCAATCCGGACCATAGTCTCATGCTGATTGAAAAATTTTATGGCTTCTGTATAAAGTGCAAAATCATTTGTATGCTGCAAAAGAAAATATAGTAAAGAGGGAAAATAATTATAGAAAAAATAGAAATTCTTAGAAAATGTGGGAATCCCAAATACAATGAACTCTGGTTACAGTTATTTTCTGCATTTAGGATTCCTTCATCAAAGAAGTTCAAATCTAACCAAATGCTTCAATAGCTGCAGCCACAGTCGATTTTCTAAGCAATTATTCATAACATTCAACTGTGGCTAGTTATTTTCCATGTTCAGGATTTTAACATCTAAGGATTTCAAATCTAATCAAACACTTTGATACTTCATATTTACAATGTTGTTTACAAAAAAAAAATTAAAGAACCCAGCATATGTATATGATGTCAGGAAGGTGATCCAGATCTTCATACTACAGTTGTTAAATAATGGTGATGGTAATGAAGTCTGGGATGTATAATAAATTTCAATGTCTCTCAGTATACTCAGTACATTCGTGGTAAGTTTGCATTTTCTTTCATATTCATTAACTGCTCATCCAGCATCCTCTATACTATTCACTGTACCATGCTACTTGTCTGTAAATCCCACTCCCATCATCCCTCAATCACTTCCTCTTTTCTATCATACAGCTTGTGCAATAAGAGATGCCATCAGATCTGCTTATATTCAGTATTAACTACTCATATCCTCTACCACTAACCATTATTCATAGCATGGTTCATCACTCCTCTACTATTCATACACTTGCAATCATGTTCGCCTTGAAAGAATGGAGACTACATAGAGAAGAGGATTCTTTTGTTTCAAATGAACAAGACAACCACTCTAGCATTGCTGCACTAATAAAATCTACCCAAGTATGCCAAGTAGTTAGCATACTTAGCAATCAAACAAAGGCAATTTGGAGTAGACAGGACTCTAGTCACATTAAGGATATGGCAACCTTTCTAGTGTTGGTGACACAATAAAATATACAATATAAGAGGCAACTGAAAGATTTTTCAGGAAGCCTAATGCAAGCCACTAACAAGATATGCAGCTGAAGCAAGGTACCAGCCAAATAAAGGGTGAACAGTACTGTCGACACAGCATTTAAACTAAGACACAGGTACAAAACAAATGGGAAAATGGGGGCAGTAAAGCGCAATACCAAGTAGCTAAAAGAGAATCAAAACAACAGATTTACATAGGATGTAAAGAAGCTGAAAGATTACATAATTATTTAAATGGCTCCCTTAATTACTGTATATAATTATTTTCACTAAAATTCTGAATAAATATCAACAGAATACTCTCACGAGTAGGTCTCAAATTATTTAATCCTCTTGTGACCATATTTCTAATTAAATACACTATTTATTAATGAATGAAGAATTAATTTTTTTGTTAATAAAATAATAACAACATATGGTTGTTGTATAAATTATGTTGGGAACTTTTTATTTAAATAAGAACCATTTAAAATGGGTGGGTTTGTTTCATAGGACCAAAGTCTGTTTTGGCTGAGTTGGCATAATTATATAAAACAATTCATAATTTAGTAAATGATACTTACCTCATTGTAGAAAAAGTGAATGGTATGTCGGTTTAATTTCAAAGATAATGTTTTTAAGAATGAAATATAATAGGCCATCACCTGCCAAAAAAAGAATTAACAGGTTTTGACAAAAATTTACAATAAAGATGTTCATACCAAATATCAAAAGAAGTCATGAATAATAAATCATGTAATGTGATATCAACCTAGTAAACCCCTTCCCTTTTCAAACTACCCTTGTGGACAGATTTGATTTCAGTACTTCAAATTCATTAAAAAATGTGTTAAATCTAAAGTCTTCATGCTATTTTTGTAGTGAACTATACCTATTTGTGGTACCTAGGTAGACTGAGCCAGTGAATGTTAATATATCTAGATCACTGACCCATGTAACTCAGCATCATGATCATCATAATCATCATCACCATTTAAAATCTATTTTCCATGCTTGTATAGATTAGATGGATTGTCACGTTATGAGACAAGTCAGGTCAGGTGACCACATGTTCATACGAATTTGTATTTTGGCTTGGTTTTTACTGCTGAATGCCCTAACACCAACCACATTACAGTGTAGACTGGGTACTGTTTATCGTGGCACCAGAACAACCACCTAACAGGGTAGACTGGGTGCTTTTTATCGTGGCACCAGAACAACCACCTAACAGGGTAGACTGGGTGCTTTTTATCGTGGCAGCAGAACAACCACCTAACAGGATGGACTGAGTGTTTTTCTCATGGTATCAGCACAACAACCTAACAGGGTGGACTGAGTGCATTGGGATATAAACTATGGATCTCATGGCCAATGGACAGATTAACACCATATCAACATGGTCAGCTCAGATTACCTATAAAAGTATAGTAATGAAAAGTAGTTAAGAAGGATTTTTGTTATTTACATTTGAGCCACTCACATATAACCGATATATATAACTCACATATAAAATTATATTCCCTTTGGTTTTCGTTTATTTATATATTCTTAACTGTATTAGAAAGTAATTTTCACATGACTACCTATAGCTCATCCACAGATGATGAAAAAGAGATCCACACTGTCCAAGAAGCAGGCCCTTTCACTAATCCCCTTCCACATATGTTACCACCCCTATAACCCCCCACAAAAACAATAAAATGTCATTTTTTTTTTTAATAAAAGTGTTAAATGAAATGACAATATATTTAGGTGTTAGATGAAATGATGACAATATATTTAAGTGTTAAATAAAATGACAATATATTTAGCCAAACTAAAACCTTGTTTGGTTTGCTGTCTTACCTCTTCATCTGAGAAATCAAATTTATGAACAATGATAGAGTTGATATGGTTGTTTGAAAGTAAATAGTCTGAAAAATATTTTTAAAGTTAATTATAATTACAATTCACATGAAAATGTAACAACATTTGTAAATAAACAGAGCATTGAAAGAGTTGAAATGCTTAGAAAAATACGGAAAATCTCAAATGCAGAAAATAACTAAATACTGTTGATTGCTATAAATAGCTTAGAAAATTAGTTAAAATACTCCTATCAATAGAAAAAGTGGCCCCTTTTTCCATCTATAGGGTTATTTTACCTCGTTTTCTAAGCCATTATTTACAGCAGTCAATTGTGTATAATTATTTTCTGCATTCAAGGTTTTCTACATTTTCTAATCATTTGAAAATATTTATCACATCTCTTTAGAGATAAAATCATTTGGACAAAAATTCCAAACTACCTTAATTGTTCTGAGGTTATAAATTGCTAAGTATACTAAACTTAAGAAAAAGGACCAAAGTAAGATGAGCTCAAAGTGTTGGGTATAATTTCTATATCAAGATATTACAGTGTTAATATATTACAATACAATTACTGTGTTAATAATATATTACAAGCTAATATATTACTAGATATTACTATATCAATAATATATTACAATATAATAATAACTGTGTTAATAATATATTACAAGCTATTAGAGTGTTAAGATATTACAATATGTCTTTAGATTAGAAAAGAGTAAAGATTGAACATGTAAGCATTTAACAATAAAATATATATTATTCATAAAAATATATGAGATAATGAAAGACCTAGGATATTTATACTTACACAGTGAGGTTTCATTACTAATATTTTCAAACAAAATATTTAAAGTTTGTAATAACTGAACACAGATGTAGCGACCACATTTTTGGCGTAGATAACGTAAAAAAAATGACAGCATGTTCTTTTCCAAGAAAAAGCTATAAAAAATTTATCAAACAAAACTGATATTATACTAAAAGTAAATGAAAGGATGATGCATTTAACTGTTTACAAAATGGTAGACAGATGAGAGAAAACTTCCAATCATAAAATAGTATTGAATATTATAAAGGTAAAGGGTATAAACCCCTTTTGATCATGAATAACTATGGGTTTTGCACCAAGAAAATTCCTCTCCAAGGCACAAGTCCAGGCAAGGTGCTTTTGTGGAAAACCAGCAGTCGTCTATACATGCCACCATTGTTGTCCAAGGAAATTTTTTTTTTTTTTAAATCATCATTATCGATAGATTTTCGAAAACTAATAAAATATACATTCTGCCTAAACCCTTTGCTTATATATATATATATAATGATGGAATGGATTTCTTAAATCATTTAATAGCCTTACAAGCATTGCTTCAATACATGTTATTTAACTAATTCTTATGTTATTACAATATAGTAGGAAAAACAAATTATTATTAAATATTATACATTACATCTTCAGAAGCAATATAAATGATTCTACAATGAGCTGGTAATCAGCAAATCCACAAGAAAAAGATTGTAGTACCGTTGGAAATTACATTAAAAAATGTAGTCCTCCAACAGTATAACAAATTTTCTATCTATAATGACAAATACATTGAGTTTGAAAATATTAATTGCAATATTAATTCTTTTTAGTTAAATGTATGTATGTATGTATGTATGAGTGCATGTGTTTCCTATTTATGTGTCAACCTACACCAGCTAGTGTTAAGCATAGCTGTTCAATGGTTGGTAAAATACTAACAAAAGACAGTTTTTTTTCTCCTGAGAATGTGAAATTTTACATTTCACCTATGTATAATATGTAAATAGTTTTCATTTTGTCATTTGAAGTAGAACTAACAATAAAATAGTCAATTTCCTCAACATAACCCTAAACCTTAATTCTAGCGTCTATTACGCTTCTTCTTTGCCCACTTATTCCAAAGAGAGTCGTGGGGGCAGAGTCCTCAAACATTCCTTCCAGCAGGTCCTGTCAGAAGCAACCGTCTCCAACTGATCAGGCTGGATCCTCAAGTGTGACCAGCCAAGTTCATGGATGTTATCCAACCATCTTCCTCGGGGCTACCTCTGGGTCTCTTGCCGGTTGGTTTTGCCTGTAAAATCTGTCCAGCGATTCTTTCCCGAGACATTCTAACTACATGCTCATAGTATCGGAGCTGTGAGCTCTCAATTCAGAGCAGTAGGGACTCTACCTCGAGAGACTCTCTGAACTCTGAGCTACGCACTTTATCGAGTAACATTACTCCAAAGTGATGCTATTTGTGTCCACACTAGTTTGAAAACAAAGAAATTATTTCATTATACAGATAAGTTTGCATTGAAATTTCATTTTAATGCACTGGCAGTGGCATATAGAAAT
>OZ024745.1:80480101-80485101 GCA_964016885.1 Eledone cirrhosa | reverse complement strand
AGACAATCACTTGATCACCTATAGATCAGGGGAACACACCAGCCAGGTAGATTATATCCTTACCAGAAGACGTGACAGAGTGTCTGTTGTAAACACTAAATCCCTCCCCCATGAAGAATGCACCTCTCAACATAGACTCATAATTAGCGACCTCATAGTCAGGACGAGACGTACTCGACAAAAGAAGAGGACTATCTTCAGGAGAAAACTATGGAAGCTAAAGGACCCCACAGCCAGTAATAAATTTAAAAGCATATTATTTGATGCTTTTGATAGTAAGGAAGAGCAATTAGAGTCGTATAATATAGAGGAACAGTGGGTATTCCTGAAAGCTAACCTGCTGAAGGCGACAGATGAAATCTGTGGCTGGAGCAGACTTATAGGCAGGAGGAGAGTAACTTGGTGGTGGAACAGTAAGGTGGAGGAGTCAATCAAGGCCAAAAAGCAGGCTTGGAAAGCATGGCAGGATGGGGGAAGTAGAGAAGATTATCAAGTGGCCAGGAGGGAAGCTAGGAGACAAGTGTACTTCGCAAGAAGGGAAGCAGAGGAAAGAAAGTTCAAGCATGTTCTACAATGCGAGGGCCAAAAACGTGAGGTGTTCAGGATTGCTAGGCAATGTGTCAAGGAAAACCGTGATATTGTCGGGGAGAAGTGTGTCCTTAAAGATGATGGTGTACTTGCCATCACTGACGCTGATAAGAAGGTAGCTTGGAAGTGTCACTACGAAAGGCTACTAAATGAGGAGAATAATTGGGAGAAAGACAGTCTCCCCCACATTGATCCAATAGAGGGACTAGCAGTGCAAGTTGAAGTTAGTATAATAAGTAAGGCGATCAAAGATATGAAGACAGGCAAGGCCTTCAGAAATAGTTGCTGAAATGCTGAAAGCACCTGGAACGGTGGGACACACTATGGTCACCCGGATACTAAACCAAGTCATACAGAATGGGATCGTTCCGAAGGACTGGCGTAGCAGCATCATCATTAACTGCTACAAGGGTAAAGGAGATGCCCTAGATAGGGGAAACTATAGAGGCATTAAATTAATTGACCAGGTCATGAAGGTCACAGAAAAAGTAATAGGGCAACTAATCAGAGAGCGAATTGATCTAGATGAAATGCAGTTCGGGTTTGTGTCAGGTAAAAGTACAACAGACGCTCTTTTCATTGTACGACAACTACAGGAGAAGTACCTAGCTAAAAGTAAACCCCTATACTTAGCTTTTGTTGACTTGGAGAAAGCCTTTGACAGAGTACCCCACTCGATTATCTGGTGGGCCCTTAGAAAAGTAGGTGTTGATGAATGGCTTGTGAGAGCTATACAAGCCATGTATAAAGAAACAGTCAGCAAGGTTAGAATTAACAACGAATATAGTGAAGAGTTTAGTGTAAAAGTTAGTGTTCATCAGGGCTCCGTTCTTAGCTCCCTACTATTTATTATTGCCCTTCAGGCTATAACAGAGGAGTTCAAGACCGGCTTCCCATGGGAACTCCTATATGCAGATGATCTCACGCTCATAGCTGAATCAATGGCTGAACTAGAGAAGAAATTCCAAACATGGAAGCATGGCCTAGAATCAAAAGGCCTTAAAGTTAACTTGTCTAAGACTAAAGATCTAGTTTGTAGGAAGGAAAATAGGGCACCGGTCCCATCTGGGAAATGGCCATGCTCAGTGTGTAGGAAAGGAGTAGACAGAAACTCCATTTTATGTCCCAAATGCAAAGTATGGGTGCATAAAAGATGTAGTGAGATCACAGGTAAGCTAACTAAGAATATAGATTTTATATGTGGCCAGTGCTCTGGTGCAATAAATAGCAGCAAGTGCCCACAGAATACTAGCTATACTACTATTGGCCGCTAAAAGGTACTCTCTAAAAATGAAAGGCAGGCTGTATGATGTCTGCATACGAACAGCAATGTTACATGGCAGTGAGACCTGGGCATTGTGTGCAGAGGATATACGCAGACTGGAGAGAAACGAAGCTTGCATGCTCCGCTGGATGTGTAATAGTAATATACATGAACGGCAAAGCATAAACGAACTAAGGGAGAAATTAGGAATAAGAGGGATCAGATGTTGTTTACTCGAGAGAAGACTACGTTGGTACGGTCACGTGATGCGCATGAAAGACGACAGCTGTATAAAAAAGTGCAGGGCGATAAAAATAGACGGTAGCCACGGAGTAAGCAGACCCAGAAAGACCTGGGACGACTTGATAAATTCCGACCTCACACACTTACACCTCTCCAAGACGATGTCATTGGACCGAGATCTTTGGCGCTACACAGTTATACAGAAGACCCGCCTTGCCTAAGTACAAAGCAAAACCTACAGTCAGTAGGCACCTCTAACAAAATACACCTCCGTCCCACTACCCCCACCCCATCCACACCACCCCCTTAAATGTAAAGTTATGTGGGTACCACAACATCCAGTCCGAAACAAATGAGGTCGTGTAGGTGTCACGACAAAAAAAACACAGTCCACGCTGTAATTTGGCCGTGTAGGTAACACAGTAAAAACCTCCCAGTCCACACTGTAAACGTGGTTGGTGTTTTCTACGGCATCCAGCCGTAGAAAACCCGCCAGACAGTCCTATACGAGCAGGACAACCAATCTTGCCTCAAGTGGGAAAACTCCCGTCCAAACCCATGCAAGCGTGTAAGATGGACGTTAAACGATGAAGATGATGATGACACACACATATATATACTAGACATGAAAAATGCGCAAGCTCAAAAGTGCCACAGAATGTTATAATAAACCTTCAAAAGTGTGGGACTAGAGTTGTTGCTAAAAAATATTGTAATCATTATATATCGTACATTCTGTGGCATCCTTTATAAAAATAGCTTAAACCAACGAAGCCTTTATTTTTACGCTATTTCACTTAGTTAATTCTTAGAGTGTAACATATAAAAATATGATTTACAACTATAAAATAAATTAATTAATATAATAACAGAGCTGCGGAGCTGAAATTTAGGAAATAATGGAGTATCGGATCCTGAGTTGGAGCCAGTCAATTTTTGACCGACTCCGCAGCCCTGTATAATACATTTCATATTAAAGTTATTAATAAACCTATTTTACACTTCATGCAAATTACCACGAGATATTGATATTAGATATAAGATACAGCGCAATATCTACAGCTGTAAAAGTACGAAAGCGAAGTAATAATAAGTGGCTTAAGGTAATTCCAATATGAAAGTTTGTAGTGATAAAAATTTGATAATGCAATACGATTGTTAATATTATAGTTCTATGAAAATGTAACAATAGATAACTAAATTATTTTACTATTAGAAATTATCATTATAGATTTGATCGTTCATATAAGCATCATATTAAGTTTCAACACAATTATTTTGTTACTATGAGTATATGATAATAATATTACGTAATTATTTATAGCTGTTATTACATTAAACATAGATGTATTTATTTTTATATGTTACACTCTAAGAATTAACTAAGTGAAATAGCGTAAAAATAAAGGCTTCGTTGGTTTAAGCTATTTTTATAAAGGATGCCACAGAATGTACGATATATAATGATTACAATATTTTTTAGCAACAACTCTAGTCCCACACTTTTGAAGGTTTATTATAACATTCTGTGGCACTTTTGAGCTTGCGCATTTTTCATGTCTAGTTTAATATTTTTTTAAGGCAACGCTTGTAATAACTCTAGTTAAACAGGATATATATTAATAATAAATTATCGTTGTAATGTAATTAGATTATGTAATTGTTATTATAAATTATCTTATAAATATTAGTGTAAGATGTATAAAAATATTTTCAGACTTTTAATATAAACAACTACAAAAAACAATCAATATTAAATCAATATATTATACATAATAGAAAACATAAAATATACAATACAAAAACAAAATATTTACATACATTTGCAATTATCAGTGTATATACATTTTCTTTATATTCCCTGAGCAAATTAATAAGATTTGTTTTTATTGTACATAATTTGATGACTTGTTGGAGTGTATTAAAAGATAGCAACAATTTGTGATTAAATTGTTATCTTAAGCAACTCACTTTTTAATAGTTGTTGGCTGAGCGAAATTGTAAAAGCCTATGAGCAAATATAAAAAAAAATACACAAACAACATTTCCTTGTGTTATTACAACATTAGATAAAATAATTGAGCAATGTCGTTATATTTTGCTCTTATTGCACATTAATAGTGTTTCTATTTTTCGGCACAAATCCATTACGGCAGTCCATTACTGGTACTTTATTTTATCGAATTAGTAAGTATGAAAGTCGAAGTTAACCTCGGCAGGATTTGAACTTAGAATGCAAAGGACCATAACAATACTGCAAAGCATGGTGTCTGACGCTCTACCAATACTTGTGTTGAGCTGGTCATTAATTTATGGTGGTCGTGCGTGAAGTAGAGCAATCGCTAGTTGAAATATTATGAACAAAACATTTTTATTTGCCGAAGAACATATTTTCAATACTGTTTGTGAATGTGACGAAGGAAATACATTCTGATATGGAACAGTGTACAAAGTGTGTCTGTGAATAACATAATGTTACCTCATGTTGTTGTCAAGACATAATGGATTTCGTTTATCCAGTTAGAAGATGAAACCTAGCCATCTCGGATTAGTTATATTTCATGCCATGTGTAAACGTGTTTGAGGATAGCAAAATATGCGCGTTAATTATAATAATTAGTTAATAATATTACAAAATATACCTAATTAAACTCTTTGCTTGAAATTTTATCATTCTTCGTTTAGAGAGAGAGAGAGAGAGAGAGAGAGAGAGAGAGAGAGAGAGAGAGAGAGAGAGAGAGAGAGAGAGAGAGAGAGATAGAGAGAGAGAGAGAGAGAGATTTATCTAGTCCTTCGCTCAAGATTAATCTATAAGTTTAGATGTTTGCCTTCGTTTAAGTAAATATAAATATTACAGTAAGATTTTTAATATAAACAACTACAAAAAACAATTAATATTAAAACG
>OZ024745.1:80462622-80465122 GCA_964016885.1 Eledone cirrhosa | reverse complement strand
ATATAATATTACATATATATATATTATATTATATATAATATTACATATATATATAATATTATATATAATATTACATATATATATAATATTATATATAATATTACATATATATATAATATTATTGTTATACTTGGGGAGGGTCATATTTGTGTAATATTGCCAGAATTAATAACAGAACACACTCACTGTTTGGTTGGTTTTCGCTTTTCGCTTCTGTGTCTTTTATATCGGTAACCTAATTTACTCGGTCCTCAATGTTGCCATTGATTGACCGACGGTCAAAAATAATACAGATACAATATGGACACAAACACATATATATAGTTTATCATAAATCTTTCGTTGCACGTCTGCAACATTGTTAGATGTGCAACGAAAGATTTATGATAAACTATATATATGTGTTTGTGTTCATATTGTATCTGCATTATTTTTGACCGCATTGAGGACCGAGTAAATTAGGTTACCGATATAAAAGACACAGAAGCGAAAAGCGAAAACCAACCAAACAGTGAGTGTGTTCTGTTATTAATTCTGGCAATATTACACAAATATGACCCTCCCCAAGTATAACAATATTTGTTTCGACACATGATTTCATATAGAAAACCTCGCAAAACTATATAATATTATATATATATATAATATATAATATAATTGTTTCTACGTGAGGCACAAGGCCAGCAATTACCCAGTGTATTACTGGTACTTTATTTTATCGACCCCTTAAGGATGAAATGCAAAGTTAACCTCGGTGGGATTTGAACTCAGAATGGCAAGGGCCGTAACTCTATGCGACAAAGCATGGCGTCCGACCCTCTACCGATACTGCCAATCCACCGCCTATATAATATAATATAATATTATATATATATATAATATATAATATAATATATATAATATAATATATATAATATAATATATATATATAATATATATATAATATATAATATTATATATATATATAATATATAATATTATATATATATATAATATAATATTATATATATATATATATATAGTATATATATATATATAATATATAATATAATATTATATATATATATATATGTGAAAAAAATGGGGAGAAGAATACTGCAGGTTGCACATGGATAATATGTAATAAAATGAGTCCCTCATCAGTGATTTGCCGACGATCATAGATATTTCATTGCATTAAAAATCATATACCTCACGTCGGTGCAATAATAACTAAATTAAGTTATTAGGACAATTAAAACGCGTAAAGCGAGTGAGACAAGATAACAACAAAGAGGAGAGCTAACCGTAGAGAAAGGGTCAAGGAAACAACACATCGCCCGGTCTGAGAATTGAACTCACAACTTTTCGATTGCATATATATATATATATATATGACTGAGTGGTTAGAGCATTGGCCTTGCAATCGAAAGGTTGTGAGTTCAATTCTCAGACCGGGCGATGTGTTGTTTCCTTGAGCAAGACACTTTATTTCACAGTGCTCCAGTTTCCTGGAGAACCTCTCTTGCAAATGTCTCACCAAGAAGAGGCCATCTGTTGTACTCTTCCCAGGCATAAAACCAAACTGCATCTCATCTAGTTTGACCCTTTCTCTAATTAATTGTGCTAAAATCCTTTCTGCAACTTTCATAACCTGATCTATCAGTTTCATACCCCTATAATTGCTCCTCTCCAGAGCATCCCCTTTACCTTTGTAGCAATTTATGAGAATACTGCTGCACCAGTCTTTGGGTATGACACCACCATATATAGCCTGATTGATGATGCGTGCAACCAATTTAGTGCCTACGTCCCCCTGACGCCTTCAGCATCTCAGCAACTATTCCCGATGGTCCGGCAGCCTTACCATTTTTCATTTCCCTAATCGCCTCTTGGACCCTATATTCGTCAATCTCAATAGCTGGTCCCTCTGTCGGATCTACCAAGGGTAATTTCTCTCTCTCCCATTTGTTCTCCACATTCATCAGTCTCTCATAATGACATTTCAGGCCTTCCTTTTCTGATCATTCGTGACACTAAGTACACCGGCATCATCCCGGACACATTTATCTCCAACAACATCCTGATTTGCATTGACACACTGCCTTGCAATGTGGAACACCGCACGCCTCTGATCTTCCCGTCGCAGAACATTGGCAAACCTCCTACTCTCTGCCTCCCTGCGTGCTAAGTACACCTGACGTTTAGCTTCTCTCTTAGTGGCTGTATATTCTTCCCCACTCCCACCCTTTTTCCAAGCCTTCCATGCTAGTCTTTAGTCTCTAATCGCCTTATCTACTGTGCTGTTCCACCACCAGGTCACTCTCTGTCTGGTTGGAGCTCTGCTCCAGCCACAAGTTTCATCAGTAGCCTGCAGCAAGTTGACACGTAAGAAATTCCAGTTATTATCTATGTCATACGTCTCTAAATCGTCTTCTTTTTCGTCATATACATCTTAAAGGGCTTTCCTAAATTTGTATTTTAGTGAAAGGTCTTTTAGCTTCCAGACCTTTCTTCTCCA
>OZ024745.1:80370122-80455122 GCA_964016885.1 Eledone cirrhosa | reverse complement strand
CCTGTGCGGCATTGGACTTGACGGAGTTTAATGAGAAAAGACAGTAATGTGTTCAGCTGTGGCGGAACCACATCTAGCCAAGCTCTGTAACTGATACTCTTGTGGACACGATAAGGTGATCATGTCTTGCTCTTACAGAACTGATTTTGGCTTGGTTTCTGGATGCCCTTCCTAATGCCAACCACATTTACAGTGAGTACTGGATGCTTTTTGTCGTGACATCTACACAACCACTTTACAATGTGAGATGGGTGCTTTTTGTCATGACACCTACACAACCACTTTACAGTGTGAACTGGAGGCTTCACTAGATGTATGCTTCAGCCTGTCCTCATGGGAGATGTATGGAAGGGTGCATACTATATATATGCTTCAACTTCAGCCTGTGCTCATGGGAAGGCAGGTCTTCTGTTTTACTGCATAACTCCAGAGATCTTGGTCCTGTGTCATCTTTGAGCAAGGTCAGCTTTTATCACTTCATCCCAAGTCTTTCTGGGTCTCCCCACTCCAAGGCTTCCATTGACTTTGAATGCTCTGCACCTTTTTCTACAACTGTCATCCTTCATATGCATCACATGCCCATACCAATGCAATCTCCTCTCCTGCACACTGCATCTGATTCCTCTTATGCCTAGTTTCTCTGTTTGTTTATGCTTTGTCATTCCCGTACATTACTATTACACATCCATCGAATCATGCGAGCCTCATTTCTTTCCAATCTTCACAAGTCTTCTGCTTACACTACCCATGTCTCACTAGCATGCAACATTGCTGTTCATATGCTCGCATCATACAGTCTGCCTTTCATTTTGAGGGAAAAGCTTTTTGTAGCTAGCAGTGGTAGTAGCTCCTTGAACTTCTTTCATCTTGTTCTCACTCTTGCTACTGTACCTACAGAACACCCACTTGTGCTGCTAATTTGATCACTCAGGTTGCAGAAGCTGTCTACTCTTTCTACTGAGCCTTCCCAGTATTTGATAGCACGTGTTTTTCCTGTGGGCGTTTGCTGCTTATTGCTCCAGTGCAACGGCTACATAAACAACCTACATTCTTGGCTAAACTTCCTGCGACCCTACTACATATTTCTTCTTCTTCACCCATTTATTCTTGAGAGGGTCATTGGGGTAGAATCCTCAAACACTTCTTCCAGTGAGTCATGTAAAAATATATTCTATTTAATATGTAAGTATATTTATGTATGTGTATATGTATAGTGGCGGTTCGTGACCAAATGGTAAGGGTGTTATGGGTTGGATGTTTTGTTCTTGGGCAAAACACTTCATCTCAGGCTGCTTCAGTATACTCAGCTAAAACAAGTACCAGTAATAGCTGGGGGTTTAACCCTGTGATGGACTAGCATCATGTCCAGGGCGAAGTCCTTATACTCTAGTTGCTTCATGGCACGGAAACTGGGGTTAGCACAGGCCTGATGAGCATCTGGGCTTGAGATAGACTTCAGATTTTTTTCTTTATATATATATATTTATTAAAATAACAGATTAAAGTTTAAGCAAAGAATCGCTGCTTTCACCCTTAACGGGATCTTCTGAAACTCAAATTTATTATTTTTACTATATATATAGGAACGATCGACTTTCGTCAAATCGGACCGAGGGAACAATGTTTCCGTTGGTCTTTCCAATTGCTAATACTATCTATCGGTCGCAACTCCAGGTAGAAGGAGCAACGTGAAATAAAGTGTCTTGCTCAAGGACATAACGCATCACCTGGTCCAGGAATCGAACTCACAACCTTACGATTGCGAATCCAATTCTCTAACCACACAGCCACACGCCTTCACAAATATATATATATATATATAGTAAAAATAATAAAAGATTGCAGCCATCATATATATATATATATATATATATATGATGGCTGCAATCTCTGCTAAGAGTATTGCAATCATTTGTCAGATTACAGAGTTTAGTGCCATTTTAGGCTACAGCCAACCACACAAACCTGTAACAGATCCTGAACAAGCAATGCCTGTGCTTTGAAGGTTTTTTAAGTGGGGAAAGGTCTTGCACTTGACCACTCTCTGAGCATCAAAAACACTACCGAAAAGGAGAACTGGTCAACATCATCGGATGCTTCCAAAGCCGCAGGTTTTCTTTTCAGAGTTTCCCTCTCCTAGAAGGTGTTGTGACAACAACTGGAGGCCTTTCACTCCCAGGTAAAAAGTTTTAAAAAAGGTACTATTTGGATAGCCATTGACTCTGCTGAGTTCCTCCGCCCTTTGCCAGCTCTTGTATTTCATCCCACAGAGTGTCCAAATATCACCCTCCTCACCAAGAAAGCTTGGTGGGGTTGCTGGTTTAGTTGCCGACGACCCGACCATGATATATATATATATGTGTGTGTGTGTGTGTGTAAATATATATATATATGTAAGCAGGGGAGTGCGTGGCTCTGATGAACGCCAACCAGCGTGAAACAGACTTCCAGCTTCTCTCCCTTCTTTCGCCAAAAAGAAGTGACATAGTCAGTACTTTAAAACTGATAGCATATGGTCTTCTAAATGTTTTTAATTAAACATATGGTATATATTCCCAAATATACTATACATACATTCATATATATATCATCATCATCATTTTACATCCACTTTTCCCTGCTTGTAAATATATATATATATGTAAATATATAAATCGAAAAAATGACATTTCATTTCTCACTCTTAGTACGGCTGATACTTAAATATAAGTATGTATACGTACATTCATATATGTATACAACTTACAGTATATGCACACATATATATATGTACGTATGGGTTTACCGAACATTTATTATAATGCTCGGTTTGTTTGTAAACAAACAGCCCGAATTATTAGCCGTACAGTGTTCAGCAACCATCGTTGCCATTTTGTTCAACACTGACAAAGGAACGATGAGCTAGCTTCTAGCTTATTAGCTAGCATTATAATAAATGTTCGGTAGAGGGTCGGACGCCATGCTGTCTAGCATAGTTACGTCCCTTTACAGTATGAGTTCAAATCCCGCCGAGGTTAACTTTGCCTTTCATCCTTACGGGGTCGATAAAATAAAGTACCAGTAATGTACTGGTTAATTGCTGGCCTTGTGCCTAAAGTAGAAACAATTATAATAAATGTTCGATAAACCTATATATATATGTGCATGTATGTATGTATATACATACTACTGTACATCTGTATACATATATGTATGTACGTATACATACTTATATGTAAATATATATATATGTAAATATATATATATATGTAAATATATATACATGTATATATATATATATATATATATATATATATATGTAAAGGCGCGTGGCTGAGTGGTTAGAGAATTGGATTCGCAATCATGAGGTTGTGAGTTCGATTCCCGGACCAGGCGATGTGTTATGTCCTTGGGCAAGACACTTTATTTCACGTTACTCCTTCTACCTGGAGTTGCGCCCGATAGATAGTATTAGCAATTGGAAAGACCAACGGAAACATTGTTTCCTCGGTCCGATTTGACGAAAGTCGATCGACTGATTATATATATATATATATATATCATCATCATCATCATTTTACGTCCACTTTTCCCTGCTTGCAAGGGTGGGACGGATCATATTCAGCACAGCATCTCTCCACTTGTCACAGTCCGTCGTCATCTCCTCCGTGAGTTTCAGCTATCTGAGGTCTGCTCTCACCACCTCCGCCCATGTTTTTCATGGTCATCCTCTACTGCGTCTTCCTTCTACTGGCATTTCTCGGCACTTCTTCACCCAGCGGTCATCTTCCATGCGCATCACATGTCCATACCATTGTAGTCTTCTCTCCCGCACGCTATAACTTATCCCTCTTAAACACAGCTTCTCTTTCAACACATCCATGCTCGGTCGCTCATGCACATTGATATTGCACATCCAACAGAGCATGCTTGCTTCATTTCTCTCCAGCCGTCACATATCCTCTGCAGTTGCTACCCATGTCTCACTACCATGCAGCATCGCACACCTCACACAGGCATCATATAACCAGCCTTTCGTATGCAGGGAGAAACCCTTCTTTGTCAGCAAAGGAAGCAGCTCCCTAAACTTCTTCCAACCTGTACTTATTCTAGATATATATATATACAAGCAGGGAAAAGTGGACATAAAATGATGATGATGATGATACAAGGGTAAAGGAGATGCACTAGATAGAGGAAACTATAGTTGATGGACCCTGTCATGAAAGTAACAGAAAGAGTTATAGCACAGTTGATTAGGGACTGGGTAAATCTAGATGAGATGCAGTTTGGATTTGTACCAGGTAAAGGCACCACAAATGCTCTCTTCCTGGTGAAGCAGCTACAGGAAAAGTACCTAGCGAAATGTAAGCTGCTCTACCTGGCATTTGTTGATCTGGAGAAAGCTATTGACAGAGTCCCCCCCATGCCATAATCTTGTGGGCGCTTAGAAAACTAGAAGTAAATGAGTGGCTTGTGAAGACTGTACAAGCCATGTATAGGGGAGCTGTGGCAAAGTTAGGATTATCAATTAACAACAACTATAGCGAGGAATTTTTGCATGTAGGTTGGCATCCACCAGGGCTCTGTTCTTATCCCTCTCCTGTTTATTATTGTACTGCAGATGATAACAGAGGAATTTAAGACCGGCTGCCCATGGGTACTCCTGGTGATCTTACACTCATAGCTGAGTCTATGGTGAAACTAGAGAAGAAATTCCAAATCTCGAAGCATGACCAAGAAACAAAGAGTCTTAAAGTCAACCTAACAAAGACTAAGGCCCTAGTAAGTAGAAGAGAAAACAGAGCCCTGATCCCCTTGTGGAAATGGCCTTGCTCAGTGTGTAGGTAGAAATTCCATCCTCTATTCCAAATGCAACCTATGAGTTCATAACTATATATATGCAGGTTCTCCCAAACTTGTGTTTTAAACTTCTGTAAGTAAAACCCAGGAGTCTCACTGCAGTCATTCAAGCTGGTAGAAATAAAAGCCAAATTCCCTGATCTCATAACTTACTGCCTTAAAACATTTAGTATATGTAAGTAGTTGCAAGCATGGAAAACTAGGCATTAAATAGTGATGATGATCATCTTCATACTGACTCTTATGTAGGTTTACATTTGTGCTCTGTAGCAAGTTTGAGAGCTTTAGTCATGTATTGAGTAAGAAGGATGTTATGTTGCAAGATGGTTTCCTTGATATGTGTAGTCAGGAAGAGTAAGTTGTCATGTCCTCATTTGCAGTTAAGGATGTTTTTGAAGTTTTAAGATTTGAGTTTGTGGATGTAACACAAGTCTAGGTTGTGTGGAGACGGCACCTTTTATGAAAGATTTAAGGAGGAATGAAGGATGGTATTATCTCCATAGGTGCATGTCAGTTAATAGAAGTAATTGTATGATCATTAAAGACATATAAACGGAAGATTGTGTTAGACATAATCAAACCCTGAGGCATATTATAGTTGATATAATGTTAGACAGAAAATTTCATCAACACAAGCTACTTTGAAAAGGTCTGACAAGAAATGATTGATCTTAGAGATGAAAAACATATAGAAGCCTGAAGAAGTTTTTATGCCACTGTTTGCTGATATCAAACGAACAAACACTGTATTTCCTAATGTTCTCAATGTATGACACATGAGAACAAATCTCTGACAAATCTAACGTTACAGGAACTGCATTGGTGTTTAGTCTGTATGTGCAGTGTGGAATTAGAAGAAAAAGAAAAATGGGTAGTAATGTGACTTTATCTTACACACCTATTTTGGTCAAACAGTTGTGCTGAAGAGGATTGTACAGACATAACTATGTGATTAAGAAGTCTCTGGAATCTCTTAGTTCTAAGATTGATCCCATTTTGTGGCACCTTCGACAAATGTCTCCTACCATGGCTTTGGGTTTGCCAAAATCATGTGAATGAAATGGAAACTGTGCAGAAGCCCACTAAAAACACTATTCTTATTCTTGAGTAGTAGACTTACTTCCTTGCCAAGTTTAACATCACCAACCTAACCTTTGGATGCCATTAGCAATGTTTGTTGCTAATATTTAGACCAGAGCCAGTCTGAGAATAACTTCCTCACTTTTTCTTACATGTCTCAGTATCCATGAAAAGGGTCAGATCACTGCCTATCTCCCTCATTTAAAAAAACAACATTCTATTTCCCTTATTACTTGAAACCTATCTTAAAAAACAAAGTATAAACATATATTTTAAAGTTTCTCTCTTGCTGTTGAGTTGAAGCCAATTAAGTTCATATGTCTTGACTACCATTCTGAAGGTTCGTAATCTGGCAAGTTAGAAAGAGTTGATCCAGGTTACTGTTGTAATCAGCTGGTGCCTCATAAATCAGCAGGTGCGTTTTTAACTTGTAAAAGTGTGGAGTTCACTTCCATCTGTACCTTGATTAGATAAAGTCATACAATTTTGTTTCAGTGTCATCACCACTACATCAAAGTTGAGTTGATATGAAGAGAATAATTCTTGTTGTCTTCTACAGACTCATACTTGTAGTGCACCTGAGCACTGTACACAATAATTTTCATTATTATTACTACCTAATACAAATTAATACAAACAGGACTCATTTATTAAGGACAATGAAATCTTAGTAGTAAAGCATTACATGTAGTCATTTTCTTTTCTCTCCAGATGAAGACAGGAAAAGTACTATTTCACTAAGTGACACAGTTTACCAGTGGAGTTATGGGGTGGTGATGTTACATATATGGAAGGGGATTAGTGACAGGGCCTGCTTCTTGGACAGATTGGCTCTCATTCTCACTATGTGAAGTAGAGTATAGACACATCTGTGCGTAGGCTACAGGTAGACTTGTTGATTGCTTATCAGAGTCTGGGTAGGTAGAATTTTTACAGATTTATTTTAGAGTGACGATTAGAGCAGGATTGGCAAGTAAGCAAATTTACATTTCTCATTTCACAATACCACTTGTAAGACAGTGGGCAAAGTCATTAGAGCATAGAACAAAATATCTAGCAGTGTTTGTTTCAGTTCTCTGCATTCTGAGTTTGAAGCTCACTCCAGGGTGGTAGATTGGCAGAATTAGAGGATCAGATAAGACGGTCTTGTGATATTTATTCTGCCTCTTTATGTCTTTCTTTCATCCTTTCAAAGTGGCAGTTTTCTTCTTCTTCTTCACCCACTTATTTCTGGGAGGGTCATGGGGCCAAAGTCCTCAGATATGATTTCCAGGACCTGTCAAAAGCAACCATCTCCAAATGAACCAGCCAGGTCCCCAAACGACCAGCCAAGCTCATGGATGTTACCCAACCATCTTGCTCAGTGTCTACCCCTAGGTCTCCTACCAGTTAGTTTTGACCTTAAAATCTGTCCAGCAATTCTTTCCTGAAACATTCTAACCACATTTCTGAAATATCAGATCTATAATCTCTCAATTCAGAGTAGTAGCAGCTCTACCTAGAGCAACTCTTTGATCTCCAAGCTATGCACTATATCAAGTAATGTTAATCAAAAGACCTATAACAAAATACTGGATTGTATGAATATAACAAGAGACGTGGTTTGTGTATATAAAGTTTAATTAACAATTTGCAGTTATGTAAAATAGTATAGTTGACAAGTCAATGAAAGTAGATGAAAGAATGAAGTAAAGTTATTTGTTACCGTTCTGTTGTTAGCTCGCAAGAGGCCATGTTAGGGTTGCCAGACGAACGCGTTAGAAGGCCAGGTTAGAAGGCCAGGAGCCGAAAGGCAAATGAGAGAGAGAGAAAGTTATTCCCTTTATAGGTCCTGGAGCGGAAGTGACAAAAAGGGCTCTGCCACCCCAACGGGAAGCAACTCCAGCTACTTCCTGTCTAGAGAGCGTTACTCTATTGGTGATGTCATCGTCATAACAAGGGAGGCAACTCTTGCTACGTTATCCCCCGCCAGATTTTTAAAACATAAAAATCGAATGAAATATGTATGGAGTAAGATGGCGAGCATGTAACAGGCATGAAAATTACGAAAAAAAAATGTTTGCAATAAAAGGAAAACAGCAAAATATATGCATGGAAAAATCAATGATAGATATCAAGGTAGCCAACCGCTCTTGGCCAGAGAACTATCTATCCATTATTCAAAGATACAATGTAATCAAAGTAAAAGAAGCGGTCAAAGTTCAAATGTTCAAAATACAGTTCACATGTGTGCAATCACATGACAGCAGGAAAGAAAGTGTGTTCCAGAGAATGAATGCAGGTGGTTTCTGGTATGTGGTATAACGTGAAATTTCCAACCCCCGAAGGGATTTTCTCACAAGAAGAGTGCTGCAAACATAAATTCTCTGGCTTGTTCTGCTGGTTTTGATTGTTGATGAAGCTGTGTTGTTGTTGATGTTGTTGTCTCGCGGAGTGAGCGTATTCGATGTTTAAATTCACAGTAAAAATTTTCCCAGAAGAAAAATGAGTTGCGCAAAGTGCTAGAAATAACAGCCGAAGTTGATGGTCGATGTTGAGAATGCGTTGACCTGGAAGGGTCAAGAGGCCAGCGACCAAAGAAATAAGCATTCTGAATAAATGCGCAGTTTTCAATGGCAAATTTACGTGGTAAATTTTTAAAACGGCAAATAGGAGAATATAGCTTAAGGCTAGAGAATCCTTGGCGAGAAACATTATCCCTGGCGTGTGGTTATCTCAGTGAGTCGAGATGTGTGCTGCCTACACGTGCCGAAACAAAGTTAAGTTGAAAAAAATATATATATATTTCTATTGCGCGAGAAAATGGCGCGAAAATGATAGTGCAGCAGGTCGTTAGCAGCCTTTTTGAAAAATTTGTGTGTGAACGTGATAATATGATGAAAAAGAAAGAAAGGCTTCACTTGGTATAACAAATATAGCGAGTTCAACTTTTTTGTGAACGATGAAAAATGCTTGGCGGAAAGAACAAGCAATAGTTGAGATTCAGCGAAAATAAATATGTTGAAATGTGTAAAAAAAAAAATATCAAATTTTTTTTTTTTTTTTTTTTAAATGTTCATTGTAAGAAACGAAAAACATATATATACATCCAGTGAAATGCGACACTTAGTTGATGTACGACACGTGCGTAAGAGAAAAAGAGTCTGTCTGAATGAGAATTTCACATGTGCATGTGTTCGTTTCTGTGTCTGCGTATTTTCCTAGTTTGTTAATAAAGTTTGCTGCGTATTCGAAATGTTGGTCGACACATTCCAACGAAAATGGGGTACTGCCAATTAATTTTCTTTTTTCCATACTCACACAACACCAGATTCTGTTATTTTTTTCTTTTCTATTCGGGGTCACCACTTATAACAAAATACTGGATTGTATGAATATAACAAGAGACGTGGTTTGTGTATATAAAGTTTAATTAACAATTTGCAGTTATGTAAAATAGTATAGTTGACAAGTCAATGAAAGTAGATGAAAGAATGAAGTAAAGTTATTTGTTACCGTTCTGTTGTTAGCTCGCAAGAGGCCATGTTAGGGTTGCCAGACGAACGCGCCTGGCCGAAGGGCCAGGCAGGTTAGAAGGCCAGGAGCTGAAAGGCAAATGAGAGAGAGAGAAAGTTATTCCCTTTATAGGTCCTGGAGCGGAAGTGACAAAAAGGGCTCTGCCACCCCAACAGGAAGCAACTCCAGCTACTTCCTGTCTAGAGAGCGTTACTCTATTGGTGATGTCATCGTCACAACAAGGGAGGCAACTCTTGCTACAGACCCTTCAGAGAAACACCATTTGTATTCGCAATCATATCCTTTCAGTCATTACCCAAGATTCATGACCATAGGTAAAGGTTGGCATGAATACTGAATTGAAGATAGCAAGTTTAGCTTTTACATCTACCTCCTTTCTTCTGTTTTATACTTCTCCTAGTTTGTCCTGAGTGTTTGCTTCAGTTTCTGGTTTCAAGTCACACTTTATCAGCAACTTTCACTTCCCAATCTCATCAGTTTTTCTGCCAACATCTTTTGTAAATTGACCATGCATCTCCTTTTCTTTCCATCTACTTTCATGTTCCTCACTCTTTCTTCTTTTGAATCTCTCCTTTTCCACATTACAGTATGTTTAGCAGTGAGGTATATAATTTTGATAGGAATATCAGCACGGATAATTATGATGAATGTCAACAAGAGAAATAAGAGATGAAATGAATGTTTATTTGTTGTAGCACAAAGTAATTATTTCTACTTTAGGCACAAGGCCAACAATTACCCAGTGTATTACTGGTACTTTATTTTATCGACCCCGTAAGGATGAAAGGCAAAGTTAACCTCGGCGGGATTTGAACTCAGAATGGCAAGGGCCGTAACTCTATGCGTCAAAGCAAGGCGTCCGACCCTCTACCAATACTGCCAATCCACCGCCCTGTTGTAGCACAAAGTAATGTTTGTTAAATTGTATGGTTGAAGTTAAACATAAAAGGGTTACAAAAGGAATGTGGCATTGTGCCAGGCTGGCCCAAAGAAGGCCGACAGGCCAAAGTGCAAATCTCACCGTTACATTGTTTGTGTTGGTCTTTCGCCGTTCAAGCAGCAAGAGAGAGATTTCTCGAATCGACGCAGGAATTTTTCCCTCAGGGCGCGTAGAAATACATTCTCCTCCGCTGGTGGTCATTGGCTGGGCTGAGCCAAATAACGCACGGAGAATGTATATGAGCCCGCGGAATGTAGGTCACTACATATGTGCCAATAATATCAGACTTTTTAACTTCAATCAAGAGTGTTTCTGTTGCATGTTTTATGTGCCATCCAAGACTATTTTCCTTTGAACTTAAACAACCTTCACAACCTATCAGATTACTTCCATTTTTTATTTTTTTCTCAATAAGTACAGCTTATCAACATTGTTTTGGGGAGGATGAAATAAACCATGCATCCTGTTCAGTAATTGCAAATCCTCCAAATTAATTGACTGAATATAAACAAGAGGCGCCACTCCTATTTCATTTTTGGATTGTTATCAGTAGAATACGTATCAAGTTGTATAAACAATTGTTCATATACATAAACCATCCCATACATACTCTCAAATACATAAATGGAAGTAAAACAAGAAAAAAATTATAATTCAAAACTTAGGCGTTAATATTCAAACTTCAACTGTCGTTTCCAGCCTTGGATCCATCACAAATTACCATCAGCATTTCAGTGTTTCAAAGCCTATTGTTTCTGTTTCAGCCATTGTTTTTTTTTTGCTTTTTTGTTTTTTCTATTAGCACTGATCAGAACGTGTACAATGTGCTATGTTTCTCAATCTTAACATTGCAACTGTCAACTGACCTTCATGTTTATATATATATATATATAATTAGAAAGTCAGAGCCCAACGGCTGAGCTCTTGCTGCTTGACAGCAAAACCCAGACTAAGAATATAATTCCCTGCTGTAAATAAGCCGTCTCGTCAGGGGCTTATTTACAGCAGTGATAAGTAGATAAACAGTCAAGAAAAGGATATTGACTCTTTAATGGACATTAATGTAAGTTCTAGAATCAAATGTTTATAATATATATTTTTAAAATTTTCATTGGATTATAGAAAAATACTGGAGTCTATTGTTTTCATGAAGTGTATCTATGAGAATTCACCCAAACAAAATTCCTCCTTCTCCTGGTATGACATAATGATAATGACTAGAACTCACCACTACAAGCTGAAAAAAAAAAACACTTACCATTAACAGTTATATCCCTACAGTTTCCAAAAATGAGCTGCCCTGAACCTGATACATGTTTTTAAAACAAGGTGATCTGGGTTCATTTAAATCTTTCAAGCCAACAAAAACTTATTTTCACATAATAGTTGAGATATATCATCATCACCATCACTACCATTTAACATCCACTTTCCATGTTTGGATAGCTTGGTTTCTATGGCTGGATGCCCTCCTTAATGCCAAACACATTACAGTGTGGACTAGATGCTTTTTATTGGGGCACGTAAACAACGATCTGACAGGGTAGACTGGGTGCTTTTTGTCATGTCAGGAGATAAATGGTTTTAATCGTTTTGATATCAAATCGCCTGAAACTCCATCCCTTGATTCTATAATAATTGTTTCTACTTTTGGCACAAGGCCAGCAATTATCCTAGTACATTACTGGTACTTTATTATCGGCCCCCGTAAGGATGAAAGGCAAAGTTGACCTCGGCGGGATTTGAACTCAGATCATAAAGGGACGTAACTCTATGCTGCAAAGCATGGTGTCTGACGCTCTACCGATACTGCCAATCCACCGCCCTGGTTCTATAATAATACACAACAGTTTGTTTTAAAGTGTTTATATTTATTTAAGAAACCTTTTATCATAATTTCATATAAAAACTTTTATTAAGTTTTGTTCCAAATAGTGGCTTAATAATGAGGAAGTTAGTTATATTACTTTATCCTTCAAAATGTTTGGTTATCTTCAAAATGATTTGAAAACCATAAGCAGTATCCTATTAGAAATTTGGTAATTAAAGAATTAAGTCACCAATGTCTTAATCTTAACAATGAATATGAAGCAGTGCTCATTTTGTTCAACAATCCAACATAATTACAACTCAGCTACACAGTTAAATACACAATTTGTTTCTATCCATTACAGAATACAAATAACAACTTGACATGAATATTTCCCATTGATTGGCAGCCCACTCTGCTTTAAGTCAATTTGTTCCCATTTTTTAAATCCAATGTGAATCTAGCCTACAATATCTGCACCATATGTTTCTAATATACATTTACAATCCAAGTTATTGATTAATATCTCTTGCAGCAAACAAAACACTGTATATTTTTTCATAAAATATCTTTACTGTGAACACAATAATTTTCCTTCTATTATAAATCATCGTCATTCTTATTGATTTTATCAGGCTAAAAAAGTATTCATTGCTTTTCCTTTCATTTAACCCTTTCGTTCACACATTTCTGATGATAGACACTGCCTCTGATCTTCAAATAATTTTGAAAATAATCAAGAATGTGGAGAGATTTAGTAATATAATTAACTTTCTCATTATTAAGCTGATGTTTGGAACATAACTTAACAAAAATTCTTACATAAAATTCTGATGGAAGGTTTTTAGATAAATGCAAACACTTTAACACATTTGTTACCATATTTCTAATGCCTATGGTTTTCAACTAATTTTGATAATTGAAAATCTAAAGAGATTTAGTAATATAACAAACTTTCTCAACATTAAGCTAGTATTTAGAACATAATTTCACAAAAATTCCTACATATATTATGGCAAATTATAGGGCAATTTTTAGATAAATATTTTGTATCATAGAAACAGAAGTGGTTTCAGGTGGTTTTGGTACCAAAAGGGTTAAAGAGATATTTCCTGAAATTGAATGGGTTTTTGCTGGGGGGTTTTATGATTTACAAAAGAAAGGTTTGAGCTTTATCTTAGATATTTTGTAGATTTTGTGAACCAGAATGAAAATCAATCAAAAGTCTGTTTTAATAACATAAACTGTTTGCACATCCTAGTTTTCTCTAGGAAATTTTGACAGAGTTTAATGAACCAAAACAAATATAACAGATATTACATTTAGTAATGGATGGGTACACTGATTCACATTTATGGTTCTAGGACATTTTTCAGCCACACCCAGTAACTGCTTCTGCTGGCAGGCTAAACTTAGTGAGGGACTGGATGCTGGGAGAGAAGATGGAAACTGCAAAGCATTTCTAAGGCCCATTGAAATACTATGATGCAGGAACTTGATGGATTCATTGATATTACACATCCAATGACTCCAGTTACATAGATCTACCTCATTTAATATCTGTCTTAATATCACATAATATTTCATTACTTATGCCTACTTCGTTCAATATCCCTGCCTTAATATCACATAGTATTAGACTCCATAGATCTACCTTATTCAATATCCCTGTCTTAATATCACATAGTATTGCACGCCTTCATGAAGTTTGTCTTTTGTATGGAACAGGAAACTCTATATTGAGATGCCTCTTTTTTAATTGTTACACTTTCAGATTTAACCTTGGGGTTAGTAGAATTAATCCATCACCCAGTTTAACACTTTTAATACTAACCTGGTCAAAATTGCTCCTGGCACTATGAAAACCCATTTTAAGGAATTCTTATTTAAATTATAATCTTCTAACATAATTTTGTATAAGAAGCATAAGTTAAGTTACTTAGTAATGAAATACTAGATAATTTAAGTCCTTCCAAATATTTAATTAATTATTTGAAAAATAGTTTGTCATTAGAAATATATTAATCAAAGGGTTAGCCCTCTGGCTATCCAGTGCCTTTAATTAAGTAGTCCCTGCTGCAAACATACATACAAGGTATCTAGTTTGAGAATAACTTCCTAATTTCCATTTATTAGAAAGTTTTGGAACACTGCTCTTCCTTATTTGCCCAAATGATAAAATCAGAACCTTAGATATATTAAATTATTTACTGAATTTGCTACCAATCATGATTATGCTTGTAGCACCCTTGTACATGGCTTGAATTGTTCTGATAAACATCAACCTGGTTACAGGTCATGGTTCCAGATCCCAGTGACAATCTAATCCACTCTGCTATGATTCTCTTGGCCAGTTTTAAAACTTGGTTCAACAGTTTCAATCTGCTATAATCACCTATCTTCTGTGCATTTGCTTTACTCTTATAACAATTGGCAATGATACTTCTTCAACATCATTGGGGATGTTCCTGTACCGCCTGATTAACTAACATAATACCAGCATCATCTTTCTACAATTAACTCTGATGAACCAGAAATAATCTCTGTTGCATTCATGTTTTTAATGTCTTCCTAGCCATACTAAAACTAACATATAAGCGAAGCTATTAACTTCCTAGACAGGCCAAGAGCTCCATATCTTGCTTACATACAGTCCCATGTTTTACCAAGTGAATTTTATCATGGCACCAGCACTAGGGAGGTTGTCATGTTATGACACAATTGAAGAGTCCTCCAAACCTTTTGCTTGGCAAGCTTTTTATGACCAGATGCCCTCCCTATAACCAACCACTCTCCAGTACTATATATACCCTATATTAAATATCTTTGCATTCAGAAAAACTTCTGAAAATAATATACAGTATTAAATTATACTGAGTTCCATTTATGTTAAGGCATGGAACTAAATGTTTGATGTAACAATGGGAGTTGTCAGAACAAAGACTAGAAAAAGAGCAAAGTCTCTTATGTACATACAAAGGTAGCCATTGATAAACATTATGATGGTGTTTTAACCAGCCTATTATATAAAAAGATCAGCCACTCTCAAGCATTTTCACACTTATAGCAATCACTTTTCCATTTCCCCTTTATCATCCTTTTCTCCACGTCCATCCTTTCATCCACGTCCATCATAACCCATAACCTTGAGTGGCTTTAAAACCTTGCTATATAATTGTTTCTACTTTTGGCACAAGGCCAGCAATTACCCAGTGCATTACTGGTACTTTATTTTATCAACCCCGTAAGGATGAAAGGCAAAGTTAACCTTGGCGGGATTTGAACTCAGAATGGCAAGGGCCGTAACTCTATGCGTCAAAGCATGGCGTCCGACCCTCTACTGATACTGCCAATCCACTGCTGGTATATAATGACCTTTAGTACATAAAAAAGGCACAAAGTAAAGTTTAAAACAAATTCTATTTTCAAAAATTAATCACCAAAGTTAAATCTATCCAAGAATGGATTCAACATAAGAGCTACATGTATAACGTCTTACATTATATCATATCATCATAATTGTATGTATATATATATATATATATATATATATATATATACACACACACACATATGTACATATATATACATACATGCATACATACATAGACACATACCTATATGCATACATACATGTATGAATGTAGGTATGTGTGCATGTATGTATGCATGCATGTATGTATATATATGTGTACATATGTGTATGTATATATGTATACATGCATGTATGTATATGTGTACATATGTGTATGTATATATAAATTGATGGAAGCTGCGGAGTGGGTAGACCAAGAAAACCCTGGGACGAGGTGATAAAAACTGACCTTGCTCAACTACACCTCTCTAAGACAATGACACTCGATCGAGACCTTTGGCACCATGTAGTTGTACAGAAGACCCAACTACCATGGTATACAAATCTACAGTCAATAGGCACCTCTTAACTCAATATACACCCTACTGTGTCGATGACACAACAGTCCACACTGTAAGGTAGCTGTGTAGGTGAAAAAGCTCCCAGTCCAAACTGTAAATGTGGTCGGTGTTAGGAAGGGCATCCAGCTATAAAAAACCTGCCAGGGACCCTCCCATGTGAGTGAGACATGGTCTCCCGACCATTCCCGCATCAAATGGAACAAAACTGTCTAACCCATGTTAGCGTCGAAGATGGACGTTAAACGATGATGATGATATATAAACAATTATGATGATATGATATAATGTAAGACGTTATACATGTAGCTCTTATGTTGAATCCATTCTTGGATAGATTTAACTTTGGAGATTAATCTTTGAAAATACAATTTGTTTTAAACTTTATTTGTATGTATGTATGATCCAGTAACTCCTGACAGAGTCGTAAGGGCATCATATTGACATACCGTGTCTTGGACATTTTAACCCTGGTGGAGTACAGCAGATTTCTTCCAGAAAGAGGAAGAATTGACCCCAGTACTAAACTGTGACGTTTTTTTATCAATCTTAAAAGGATGAAAGGCAAAGTTTACCTTGGAGGGATTTGAACTCAGAGAACAGAGAGCTGGAACAAATACCATAAAGCATTCTATCCAATGTTCTAATGACTCTGCCAATTCGCCACCTTACAAAGATACATACATACATACAATCTGTGGTTGTGTGTCCAGAGGTGGCTGATGAGGCCAATCCTGGCCAAATTATGAGAAAGAGAGAACATACATTCATACACAATGGAAGCCAACTCGTGTTCGAGTACAACCACTTCTTTGAACAAAAAAAAAAACATTGGCAAAAATGTGTTATTAATGCATCCTTAGATGGCTTATGGAACCAGGATGTGACTTACATGTCATACCACACAGTATGCAGGTAAGTATCCTGCCTGCTTGAGTTTGATTGGCATAGCATGCTTTGTGATGCTGTGTTAGCCCACTTGCAGAGTGACACACTTTGGTACAGATGCCACTTGCAACATCAAAGTTTGTGGGGTACTCAAATGTTTTATTTCCATGAGTATGATGTCTGCTATGGATTAGTTGTCCAGCTTTTGACATACATACATGTCCACATACCTCACACGTAAGAATTTCTTTAAAACTTTGTTCTGGGATTGGACTAATATCCCCCATATATTTAGCTGCTTGCTTCACTACAGCATAGGCCGTCATCCTCTTTTCAAACTCCTCAACAATGGTAGCAATCAGATTTTGCCACTGAACTCTGTCTGTTGCCAAATTTTCCCATGTTAATGTTGACCTTCTTTAGGGTATCTTTCAGGCAGTCTTTAAAGCAATTGTTGGCTTGCACTGCAGGTGTTTGCCTTTCAACAGTTCTCCATACAATACTTTTGTGGGAATCTGCTGTTCTCAAAGTGTACTATGTGACCTGACCACCAGAGATGCTGTTTCATAATCTTGGTCTCAATGTTTGGCAGAGAGGTCCACTGCAGCACATCAGTGTCTGGTATATGAGACCATCTTGAGATCTTAATGTTGGAGCACAAGCATTGTTGGTGAAAACATTTGAGGCACTGGATATACCCACAGTATATGTCCATGTCTCACATCCATACAGCAAGTTTGTAAGTACAAGCTTGATAGACTTCAATTTTCATGTGCACACTGATATCTAACTGTGACCACAGGTGCTTCTCTAGCTTACTAAAAGCACCAGAAACTTTAGACAGCCGGTAACTTACCTCTTCATCAAGGGTGCTGGTTCTGGAGAGAGTACTACCCAGGTAGACAAACTTATCCACAATCTTCAATATTTTCCCTTTGACAGATATAGATGGTGCAATATATGGATTTCCGGGTGCATGCTGGTTCATAATCACTGTCTTTTTCAGGTTGATTGTCAGCCCAAACTCATCACACGTTGTCGAGAATCCATCAGAATTTTATGGTCTTCTTCCATGTGGCTAACAAGATCACAGTCATCTGCATAAAGATCATGTATAAATGTATTATATGTTTTTGATGCAGCAAGGAATCCTTGGATGTTACAGAGCCTTCCTGTTGTATGATTACATATATATTTGCCAACATCTAAGTTGGAGTATTCTTTTAACAAAACAACTGCAGAGAAAATGGCAAACAAAGTTGGAGCAAGTAGGTCACTCTTTTCCCATCTGTCTCAACTGAGAAAGATTCTAGGAGCTCACCATTGATGTAAACCCATGATCTCAGGTCACCATACAATGAACATACAAGCCCCGTAAATTTCTCAGGGCAACCCAGTTACAAGAGAATTCTCCAAAGGGTTATGCAGAGCAAAAACATCAGGACTGATTTACCGCAAACAAACCACTCGTGGAAAGCCTTCTAAGGGAAAAGAAAACATGTCTGGATAAGTTTTTGTCATGCTCGAAGGAAGGTGCAGAAAAATCTCAGTGGGTGAAAGTGTTCAAATAATGTAAGGCGCTTCTTGAAAATTATTTTGTTTTTCTAGGCAAGCCAATTGTGAGACATTTATATGTCTCTACACCGTAACATTACCATGTTTCATCTTCCAAACACAAACATGGAGTGCTGCTCTTAGGAGACGGTTATCCATTCAACACTCTGCTCTGCCCCCTCTCATACAACATATAGATCTGATATCCTGCAAATCATTATGTCTTACAATCACATAGTCAATGATATGCCAATGACGTGAATGTAAGTGCATCCAAATCCCCTTGTACTTGTTCTGACTAAACCAAGTGTTTCACACACACACATATACACACACATACATTTTCCTGCATTTCTGATTTAGTCTGGTTCTTATTCTGACTTCACTAATAAGTAACTTATGTTGAGGACAGTGGGAGCATCTTCTCTGGAATAAAGACTTAGCCTTCATAACCATCTGTCTATCCTGTTTTCTATCAATTTTTCTAAACTTCACTTCAATAAATGCCACTCCTTGTCTACTGTATAAACTTTGTAAACAATTCAATATTCTATGTGAGGAGACAATCCTGATTAAAAAAGGATGCTGATGCTATGTTGAGATGCTATATTAAATCATACTAGCCTCCCTTCTTACCCCCAAACCAGCTGCCTTGAAACAAAGCATCTTACTTCCCCTTCTTCCCCATGGGGTAAAGAGGGCTTTTTAATTAAGTTAACCTTCTTCTTGCATATGAGTTGTATGAGTTGATCCCTGATTGTTGTTCACTTGAGACCAGAGATCAGTGATTACTTTCCAAGGCCTGCCGTGAGAAGGTCGACAAACTTGGCCACAAGTTGAGTCGATGACTGATAGCCTCTCTAATGCTTGTACTTTGATACAATGCACCCAGTTCTTCCCCTCTCTAAAGAGGGCCGAGGGTGTCTTAGCATCACTCAGCAAGACCTTTGTCAGCCGCTCTCCAGCTATCTATTTAAGGCTGTACATGGCTATGGTGCGGCTACACTTAGAATTTGCATCACCAGTCTGGAACCCCTATCTTGCTCAGAATATTGACCACTTGGAAACTGCTCAGAGACGTGCAACCAAGCGAATACCCTCCATCAGGCATCTACCATACTCTGAACGCCTTGCTTCCCTGGGCATAGATACATTGAAGCTCCAACGCCTGGCAACTGACTTGGTAAACACCCACAAAATTATTAACCATCTTGCCAACAACAACCCTGAGTACCTTTTTGATTTCCATGTGTCTAACACACGTGGACATGCCCCCACAAAGTCAGAAAACAGCACAGTTCCCATGACTTTCGGAAACTTTTTTCACGCTCAGAGTTGCTGAAGCATGGAACAAACTACCTGCATCAGTTGTTAGCTGTCGAGACACTGCATCCTTTAAAACCTCCATGCTTCCCGAGATTCGCCAACACTACACCTAATGTTCCCCCTCCATACACATACACACATGTATATCATGACTCATACACTATTCACTTCCCTGACATTTGTATATTATTCTATGTACTATACATGCACCTTTGACAAATTGTAGTGCACCTGAGCACTTTACACAATAATTTCATTATTATTATTATTTTAATGAGGCTTCATGTCCATCTGTGAGAACAGCGGCTCCTTCCAACTTATGCTAGCATGGCAAAGTGGATGTTAAATAACGATGATGATTTATATACATATATACAGACATTTTTTTTTTTCAAAATAGTGGGGTTTACAGGATAAAGACAATAGCAAAAAATTGGAAAAGACAACAGTTCCATCTCCTCAGTCAACTCCTGTAGATCGCTATATTTTCAAAATATTTTTTTCTCCTTTGGCTAAGCATTTGCACATTATTTTCTTTCGTTTTTCTCTTCCTTTTCAGTTGGTGCACTTTGGTTTGTAGAATTTGTTTATTTTATTTTTTTGTTTTTGTCTTTATTTGTGTAATTCACCAAAACTGTCCTGTCTTTGTTTTCACCTACTTAGTTGCATCCCAATATTCACTGGATTGAACTGGTCAACCTTAAAGCTTCAAAACTAGTGATTTCCAGGAATTGATTTAGGAGATAAGACTGTCCATTTTTTAATTGTTTTTTTCTGCTTTCATTGTCTTGCCATTTTTGTCTTTCACTGGCATACCTGGATTGCTTCCTGTTCTAATCATCTCTTTCACAATGCAGTATAGGGTTCTCGTGTTGTTTCAACCGGCTGCTTTTTCTGCCTCTTCTTTCTTTTCTAGCCAAGCTCATTTGTCCCATATGCAGCTTTTCCTCACCTGTCATTCAAGCTGGTGATATACAGCGTCTATTTTCTTCTTTTCTTCCTCTGTTTTGGTGGTGACCCTTTCACTCTTTGCCTTTTTCCATTCATCGATCAGTTCTCATGTTGGTTCACGAAGCTACTACTCTCTCTTCATTCCGCACCTTCTTCCCACAGCCTCATGCATTGCTTCAGTCACTGCAGTTGTAAATAGCACCCACTGTTCGACCAGGTCTGCTGCTGGAACCTGTTATATATATATATATATATATTACTTAATCACATAATTATTTCACACAACAATATAGAATCAAAACAAAAGAAAACATTAATTAAACACTGTGTCAATCAATCACACACCACAAGGGGTGCTGGAGCCTCCCTCTAATACTTTTTGCGGCAAGCCAACACACTGGCAGTATTACCATGGGTGATAGAGGGTTAAGACACTGGAACAACCAAGCATCTTCTCCAGGAGCATCACCTGACACATTGGTAAGGCTGCGTGATAGCGAGGTAATGCTGGTGCTACAAAAAAAAGCATTCAATCCACCATGTAGAAAAGAACCCAGTCCACACTGTAAGGTGTTAGTGCCAAAGTAACAATAACATACTCCCAGTATACGCTGTAAAGTAGTTGGTGTCAGGAAAGGCATCCAGCCATAGAAACCATGTTCTCAATAAACACTATAAAGTGGTTGGTGTTAGGAAGGGGATCCAGATGTAGAAACCATGCTCCCAATACACTGTAAAATGGTTTGTGTTAGGAAGTGCAACCAGCTATAGAAACCACGCTCCCAGAACACTGTAAAGTGGTTGGTTTCAGGAAGGACATCCATCCGCAGAAACTTAGTGTACGAGCAGGACCTAGTCACCTGAAAGGTCAGGCCTCAGCACGCGAGAACTATCTAATCCATTCAAACATGGAAAATAGACGTTAACCGTTGATGATGATGATGATATCGATAAATATATATGTAGGTAAAAGTCCAATTTTGGGATCACGTCCAATTTACTATTAAATGTAATTGTGTTATCAATCTCGGGAAAATCATTGGCAAAGTTTAATCAATTAAATTAAGAATAAAAATATTCTCTTTCTGGGAATTTTGATATTTTATTAAATGGATCAACTAAATTGAAACAAGGGAAGTTACCATCTGCACTGGATATATCGGTTATTTCCCTTTATTTAATCAGTTCTCATAAGAATAGATAACTGTGTGCTTAAGTCTGTTAGAATGATGTATTGGGAGAGTAATGATATGTACAGAAATATATATGTATTTCAACGTGTGTATAAAGGAGCAAATCTCTATGTACACGCGTTTGTGTAATAAAGCATATATCGGCGTTCCTTCCTTTTAGCGGTCGCAATAATGAAAGTATATTTATTTTCATTTTCGAACGTCGTGTTTACATTTTGTGTGTGTGTTTAAACGAAACATGCTGGCGACGAAGCTTCTTCTTTGCACGGCTCCATGTGTTCTCTATGAGCTGTGTGTGCACATCAGGGTCCGCAGGATCTACAAAGTTCCGTTCGTGAACCACAACATCATGAACGTAAATCCCACCTTCAATATCCGAATAGGAATATTGCTGTTCGGCTACGGAAGCAGTGACCATCACTTTTACCGCAGTATTCAGAATGTGGGAAGAAGCAATAGAGTCACTGACTGTGATATCCCAAGTGAGACATCTACCTCTTACCCAGGGACAAATGATAAAACCTTCTGTTTTCTTCTCAACTCTGGATCGTCTAGCCAGCTCCGGGATTGAAAGGATATTTACCCGAGCTAGGGCCCGGTTAATAATAAAAGTTTAGCTCGATGTGGCGAGCGAAGCGACCTGCATTCAGACAGCAAGACAATCCACGAAGACCTGTGGAATCACGGGGCCTACCACAGTGACAGTTCAGTTTCCCACATACATCGGCTCCTACTCTGAGTACAATGGTATTGTGGAGTTCACCTAGACAGAGTAGACCTCTCATGTTGGCCACGGGCAGATCATATTGTTTTAGGTGGTATATAACTTGTGAAATTACTATTATACATTGTTATTAAGTAGTAGAATTTGTGAATGAATTTACGTAATATAATTTCAATAATAACGATGAACAAAACCCAAAACAAAATTTTTTTATCATTGTTTTACATTTACAATCAAATTCTATAATAGAAAAAAATATATATTGAAATTTTAAGATATTAGGTAAGACTGGTGCCAATATAATCTTTGAATACGATTTAGTACACAGCCTGTGAGTTTTTTTCTGTCTAAATTGATATTTAAATGGCTATGGACAACGTTCTTGTATTTAAATAATGTAATTTAGGATATATATATATATATATTCGCTCATATATTCACCCAGCTTATACTGATAGAATAACTATGTAGCTTGTGTCTTTTCCTATCTTCGGTTAGCTTTCCTCTATGTTGTTTACTTGTCTCACTCGCTTTACGCGTTTTAATTGTCCTAATAACTTATTTTAGTTATTATTGCGCCAACGTGGGGTATATGATTTTTAATGCAATGAAATACCTATGACCGTTGGTAAATCACTGATGAGGGACTCATTTTATAACATGTTATCCATGTGCAACCATGCAGTATTCTTCTCCCCATTTTTTCACATATATATATATATATGAAAATAGAGAAATTAATGTAAGCAAAAAGCCGACAATAATTCAGACATAAGTGACTATAACATCAAGAGGAAAACATTTTAACGTAAGATATGGGGTAAATAATTCAATTTTCTGGAATATATATAAATATAGTTTCCATTTATTTAATATCATTGAATATTATACTCCAGAAAATTTGTCGAGTGCTCTGAATCAGTTATAAACATTTATATTTGTTGAATTACCAACAATGAAAACTATATTTATAAAACCATATTTATTTTATTATATATATTTCAAGGGCAACCAAGACAACATTGGTACGCTTTCATCAGATAAAATACAAAGTTTATTTTATAAATAGAGACATACCCAAGAAAATCATACCTTATCGGTTGGAAATTCACTGGATAGTGAATTGAAATAGTTGCCCTTGAAATATATATAATAAAATAAATATGGTTTTATAAATATAGTTTCCATTTATTTAATATCATTGAATATATACTCCAGTAATTTGTTGAGTGCTCTAAATCAGTTATAACATTTATATTTGTCGGACTTCCAACAAATTAAATACCACTTCTATATATATATATATATATATATATATGGAAAAAGTGAAATTTCATTTCTCACTCTTAATGCGGCTGATACTTAAATATAAGTATGTATACGTACATACATATATGTTTACAGACGTACAGTAGTATGTATATACATACATACATGCACACATATATATATATGTACGGATGGGTTTACCGAACATTTATTATAATGTTTGGTTTGTTTGTAAACAAACAGCCAGAATTAAGCCGTACAGTGTTCGGCAACCATCGTTGCCCTTTTGTTCAACACTGACAAAGGAACGATGAACTAGTTTCTAGCTTATTAACTGTCATCAGCACTGTATACCTTCCTATCAGTCGATTGAACGTTTGAAAGTATATACTTTCCTTATGCATATTAACGGCTGAGCAGCCTAATTTGCATATCGAGTGGGTTAGTCGGCCGGGCGTACCGACAACGATAAATGGAAAAACTGAAATTTCATTTCTCACTCTTAGTACGGCTGATACTTAAATATAAGTATGTATACGTACATACATATATGTATACAGACGTACAGTAGTATGTATATACATACATACATGCACACATATGTATATTTACGTATGGGTTCACCGAACATTTATTATAATGTTCGGTTTGTTTGAGTGAGAAATGAAATTTCATTTTTTCCATTTATCGTTTTCGGTACGCCCGGCCAACTAACTCACTCGATATACAAATTAGGCTGCTCAGCCGTTAATATGCATAAGGAAAGTATATACTTTCAAACGTTCAATCGACTGGTAGGAAGGTATACAGTGCTGATGACAGCTAATAAGCTAGAAACTAGTTCATCTTCCTTTGTCAGTGTTGAACAAAATGGCAACGATGGTTGCCGAACACTGTACGGCTTAATTAGGGCTGTTTGTTTACAAACAAACCGAACATTATAATAAATGTTCGGTAAACCCATACGTACATATATGTATGTATGTATATACATACTACTGTACGTCTGTATATATATATATATATATATATATATATATATATATATATATATATATATATATATATATATATATATATATATATATATATATATGTGTGTGTGTGTGTGTGTGTGTGTAACTAGTTCTTCTTCGCCCACATATTCCTGGTGGGGTCGTGGGGGACGAGTCCTCAAACACTCCTTCCAGCGGGTCCTGCCAGAAGCAACCGTCTCCAACTGATCCGGTTGGATCATCAATAGAGATCTGCCAAGCCCATGGATGTTATCCAATCATCTTGGATAGTTATCAATGTAAACTCACAAACCTTCACATAAACAAGCAAACACACAGTACAAACATAAATACATACATACACACATACATATATACATACACACACAGATATATACATCCATACTAACAACACATACAAAGTCGCCCTATCTGCTAAAAATAGCAGCCAATCTTCAACTAAAAATCAAAGGATAAGGATAATGTAGTTCTTGATACTTTACATCTCTGCAAAAACAAACCATATTATTATATAACACCTCTATTGATTTGTTTGGGTTAAGGTTAGGGGGTATAAAACTCCGACAGGGGGAAGGTCCGAGGATCCGCCTTTCGAGGAGAAAGTCCTTTGCAGCATGTCAGGACGTAAGATTAGTTGGTAACACACGAAAAAAAAAACGAGGGAAAAATACGGTAAAGAAAACTCCGACCCTCTCTCCGATCCGTTTTACGGGGGGAAACTTTTTGCAGTATATTCAGAGGTAAGTTTAATTGCTAACACGAAAAAGAAAGAGGAAAAATAATTATTTCCCACTGAAATCGATAGAGGTGTTCTATAAATTTACCAAACAAAAAATAAATGGGATGGTCATGGATGGAAATCTCTGTGAAGAGGTTTGTTGAATTCGTAATGACCTAGGGTTAAACAACGATGTATATACACAGATACAAGACAAAGATGGAGAGAGGAAGAAAAAATTTAGAGAAAATATATAAAAAGGAAAAGAAGTGAAGTGTGGTTTCTTTCCAGAAAGAAAAGAATACGACACACAAGGAGACGGGTAGTTTATAGATAAATAATTTTCTATATAAACTAAAATTATTTACAAAATATGAGAATCCCAAACAAAGAAAATAACTGTAACAACAGTCGATTGCCATAAATAATAGTTTCGAAAATCGGGTAAAACAGTCATATAGACGAAAAAAAAAGTGGCCAGCTCCATAGCAGCCCCTGGCCATTTTAAAAAAAATGATCTTTATGGGTATTTTACCTGATTTTTCTAAACTATCATTTATAGTAATCGTCTGTTACAGCTATTTTTTATGTTTAGGATTCCTACATTTTGTAAAAAATTTCTAGAGAGAAAATATTCACCACAACGAGGAAGGAACACAAAGACATGATACATAAAACTTTGAAAGATGTTTACAACTATTACATCAGCCACACACAAAGATAAACATGAGTTGGGCGGCAGATATAATTAAACTATTGATGAACCCTGTAACATTGAAGCTATCATTCACTTTTGGTTGGGGGCTTTTTTTGTTTTATTTTTTAATGTTTTTTAGATTTTATTTTAGTTGGGGGTTTTGATTAATAAAATTGAGGGATCTTCATAATTTAGTCGAGAAATTTGAATAAAAATTGAAATTAAAAAAAATACAATATGAATAAAAATTTAAAAAGTAAAATATAATTTGAATAAAAATTGAGAATTTTTTTTAATGTTTTGTTTTTTATTTAATTTCATTCAAATTACTCTTTTCCTAGGATTTGTGTTCATAAAAACGAAAATATTTATTTGATTATCAAATTAAAAATTATTTATAGATAAATCATGTTAAATTTTACTTGACTAACAAAGCTAATAATGGTGATTTTCTGGTTTGGGTCTTAAAACTATATGACAGTTGGGGCTGACGAAATCCTACGTCTTCTTCAAATATTAGGGACACGAGAGGAAATAATTTTAACAAGGGGTGTTTTGTGGACATGTAGTGAGTGGTAAAGTGATAAAAGATAGTAAGCAACACAATCAGACTGACATTTTAGATTGAGCCACTCACTCACTCCTTGGTTGATCCCTTGTTGCAGCTGTTGATAACAGCTAAATTATGGGTCATCGTGAAGGGAGCTAGATAGCTTTCAAATAATGACCCAGCCATGAAAAATTAGGAGATATACATATGTGTGTGTGTGTAGTTTATTTATTCTAACTCGCAAAGCTGGCGTGATTGAGAAGGCAGCTGCCTAAACTAACTTTAGGGGGTGGTTATAGATATATTTTGATTCACTGGGGGTTGACCTATTTATAGAATTATTAAAACAGAAGGAAAGGAAAATAAAAATTAAAAATAAAGGAACATTTTAATTAAATAATATTGATGATTAATCTCTTTCCTTATATAATATTCTGAATGATAAATTTTTTTTTATTATATCCGAATTCCTAATTCACCAAAACATTTTTAAAAGGTAAATAAATAGCCAAATTCATTCGTATGGATGTGTGAAAAATGTACATAATTTTGTGTTAAAATTTGATGATTGTGAAACTTAGTAAATAACATTCAAATTCTTTGTCAGTATTTAATTAACTCAGGATATTCTTTGTTTATTTAATGGTCTCATAAGATATAACTAAACAAAATTATAAACAAATAAACAACGGTTTGAAAATAATAGTTCGGATTATTCTTTTTTCTCTAAAATAATACAAATGTAATGTGTGTGTATGTATATATATATATATATATATATATATATATATATATATATGATATCTATATATATATGATATATATATGATATTATATATATATATATATGATATATATATATATATATGATATTTATATATATATATATTATATTTTATATATATATATATATATATATATATATATATATATATATATGATATATATATATATATATAATATATATATATATATGATATTTATATATATATATATTATATTGTATATATGTGTATAGAGAGAGGAAGATATAAAACCAACCGCGAGGCCGAGCGGTTTCGGCTGGTGTTCACCAAACCTGTGTGTGTGTGTGTATATATCAAGCGTGAACCTAATGTTGGAGATATAGTGCATATTGACACTATTGATGATTTAAACGATTTATAGGAATGTATAAGACTGAACGATGTCCACGGAAAAACGGGTAATCGAAACCTTCATCTCTGCTAGTTATTTACCGGTAAATAAAATAGTTTTAGTGTCAAAAGCAAAAGAATTTCAACGGATTGAAAGGCAATGTAATATATTTTAGAAATGAAACATCACATATCCTCAATCGCGATTATTTAGTATAAAGGATAAAGGATTTAAATAATAATAATAATTTTCTACTTTTGGCACAGGGCCAGCAATTACACCAGTGCATTACTGGTACTTTATCAGAAAGATAAAAGGCAAAGTTGACCGCGGTGAACTTCGTAACTAAATATTTGTTTCTATTTTTTGGCACAAGGCCAGCATTATCCTAGTGTATTACTGGTACTTTATTTTATCGACCCCGTAAGGATGAAAGGCAAAGTTAACCTCGGCGGGATTTGATGGTAACTAAATACTGCCGCACATTTCGTCCGACACATTTAGCTTAGTCAATATTCAAACTTGATCATTTCTAACATAAAAACACCGGTAGTTACTTTTTATTCCTTCTTTTTCCAAATGAAATAAAAGTTAATTGTTATAATAATTTACACGAGTTACGTTATAATTTTGTAAGTAATTTATGAAGTTTATGAATTTGTCGTACGACTTCATACTTCAAATCTGTAATTTAATTGATTACAGTCCTAAAACACGTTTTTAAGTGAAAATTTAATTGAATAGTGGACTATATTTAAAGCATTCATTCACCAAAGAAAATAAGACTTTTCCAGTTCTTATATATATATATGAACTCGGATCTAGCTGTCAAAACGGCCGGAGCTCAGCTGTTGGGGTCCTGAATCTTTTAATATTACCCACTCTACTACGCCAAGTATCGAGTACTCTGGCGCGTTATGGTCTACCTGGTATCTTTCGACACCCTCTTTGTTATATATATATATATATATATATATATATACATATACATAAAACTTTAATTAGTTACCTACCTAGCTATGTGTGATTACACACTTTACAAATTATCCCCTGTGATTGTTTCATGTGTTTGTTTATTTTAAATATATATATATATGTCAATCAATTTCTAGTTGATATAAAATGATCAGATCTATTCACTGGAATCTTTGAGCTTATTCTACGGTGGATATGGCGCTTGTCTCGGACATGACTCCTTTAATTTAATTTAATTAAATTAATTTTGGATATATATATATATATATACATAATGATTATTACTATAGGCACAGGACCAGCAGTTTTGAGGGAGGGGGACAGTCGATTAAATCAACCCTCTGCATTACTGGTGCTTTATTTTATCGACTTCGTAAGGATGAAAGACGAAGTTAACCTCGGCGGGAATGTGTCAGTCTATGTAAAAAGTTATGGTATGCACACACACACACATACATTATATATATATATATATATACACTAGGGTTCCAAATAATAGAGAGGGGGTAATTCAAGACCTGAGAGTATATATATATATATATATATATATATATATATATATATATGTATATATATATACACTACTAGCCGAATTACCCGCACCTTGCTGCGTCTCACAATTTTTTGATATAATTTATGGTGAAAAACTGCATTTCGATATTACTCAATGTAAAATGTAATGCATGAAAAATTGGAAAACATTATTCTTTGTAATATATCAAATCAAAATGACATTATTAAATCTTATTCTTATTTTGTTTCTTGTAAATAATTTTTTCAAAATATCAATTCAAAACATTTTTAGAAATTAAAAATTCAAAGTTCGAATACTCAAGTTATGGATGGGCTTCCAAAATGTTCACTATAGGAGGGGGGGGGGGGGGGGTAACCCCCATTAAAGTGTCTTAATATTATTGAAATTTGCTGAAATTTTCTGAATAGGCATCATATTTTGTCATTTACCTATGATTTAAATTTCATATAAATTTCAGCGGGTGTTTGTGCCCTTTGATTAAAATGAAATATAATTATGCAAGTAGCCTGGGCAATGTAGTTTCAGAATATATATGGTTATGGAGGCACATGGCTTAGTGATTAGAGCATTGGCCTTGCAATCGAAAGGTTGTGAGTTCAATTCTCAGACTGCAAGATACTCTATTTCACATGGCTCCAGTTTACTCAGCGGTAGAAATGAGATGATAGGGATGGGGTCCCTATCATTCCACTGCAAAGTGGTCGCGGAGGTGCCATGGCAGAAAAGCATCCAGCCCACACTATAAAGTGGACGTGTAGGCGCCATGGAAAAAAAGCACCCAGCACTCACTGTAAATGATGTTGGTGTTAGGAACGGCATCCAGCTGTAGAAATCAAGCCAGAATCAGTTCCCGTCCCACCCTTGCAAGCAGGGAAAAGCGGACGTAAAATGATGGTGATGATGATGATGATGGGGGTCTATCTCCAAAACCATAGGAGGAGTTTGTGAACAAACAGACAGGAACTACAACTTTATATATATATACTAGCTGGTCCGTCCGGCTAGGTATACCGGCATTTTATCTTTTCAGGAATCCCCCCTACACTCTAGTGCAAAGATACTGCACGCCTTCTCAAATCAATGGGGTGGGAGTGTTTAACGTGCTCTGATGTTGGGTTTGAATAGTTTTTAGGATTCCCCTGTTCATCAAGCAAATACATTAAAGAAAATTGATAGTTACAACAATAAAGACTGAACAGGGAACAAATTTTTTAACAAACAATAATTTATACAACCATAATGGAAATTCAAAGTAACAGAAAATATTTAAATTACATTGTTAGAACCTCAGAGTATTCAATATCTTTTGTTCGGCCCTCCGGAGCAAAGATGAAGAGATTGTTTGGCGAGCTCATTCTAGAACATCCTACTTACAATTGACCATGGGAGAATCACTGATTTCATAGCTCGTCTTGCGGAGAAGCTCTGTAGACGTTGACCTCTGGACACTCTTGTCAGGAGCAGGTCAGCTGTAGTGACTTAGAGGCCGACCACCAATCTCCAGGAGACACTGTTTTCTAGACAAATGAGCGCCTCGTTGAAAACGACATCGTATGTTACGTTTGGATTGTGTCTGCATGTGCGGTGGAGGATGTCCTCAGCTAGACTTCCGCAGTGCGAGAGGGTCGGTGAGATCGCAGTTGTGCAGCATAATAGCAAAAAATTTTCGCAGCTGAGAAGGGACTTTAGCAGTTGCTGCTTCTTGCAGGGTGAGGTGCCAATGGCTGTCATCGTGTAACATACCACGCATCTGGCAAGCCAAACGGTAAGTGGGCCATTGATGGTTCTCAGATCTTGGAAAGACTGTGGTCCTCTAACCTCAAACAGTAACAATGACGATAAGCCGTCTGTGCTTTCGTGAAATAAATAGGTTTTTGTTTTTGTGTATGCAAAAGTATCTGTACACGAATATATATATTAAAATAACAGATTAAAGTTTAAGCAAAGAATTGCTGCTTTCACCCTTAACGGGATCTTCTGAAACTAAAAAAATCCGTCTGTGAACGCAGAAGTAAATATTTCGAAAAATGTTATCTAATGCAGGCAGCCAGCCATACAGAGACATATTAAAAGGGCGCTACGTTATAGCTATGTATCTATCTAAAAAGACAGACTAAGAAAAAGAGGGCAATGTTGTGCGACGTCATAAGAAAAAATGAGGAATGACGTATAACCGGAAGTGTTGACATTTGAAATTTTAAAGAAGTGAATATTTAAATAATGTCTTTAATCTTTTAACAAAAATACCCTCACATTTTTACTTGGAAAAAGTTACATCTATGGTGCAAATTTGGTGCTGTTTGGTCCAACCGTTTGGTGGAAAATTTGTTACCTACATACGGCCGTCAGCTTTATAGTATAGATATATATATAATTGTTTCTACTTTTGGCACAAGGCCAGCAATTATCCCAGTGTATTACTGGTACTTTATTTTATCGACCCCGTAAGGATGAAAAGCAAAGTTAACCTCGGCGGGATTTGAACTCAGACCATAAAGGGCCGTAACTCTTTGCTGCAAAGCATGGCGTCCGACCCTCTACCGATACTGCCAATCCACCGCCCATATATATAATGTGTGTGTGTATGAGGAAAAGTAAACAGAAAACAACACAGTGAACGATATCTTACAATGAAGATATATATTAGTTTAATATGAGAAGAGGAAGAAACAGGAAAACATTTTTTAAAGAAAAAAAAAAGTGTGTTCATTTAGCCATTTTGGGGAATTTATATATATATTTATTTTGCAAGGTTTTTGATATGAAATTGTGTGTTGAAACAAATATTGTTATATATAGGAAGGGTCATATTGTTATAATATTACCAGAAATAGTAAGACACATTCACTGTTTGGTTTGGGTTGGGTTGGTTTTCGCTTCCATATATTTTATATACCTATAGTTAATTTAGCTGGCAATCAATGTTTATCATTGATTGACCAACAGTTAAAAATACAGATATAAATATATTCTATCAAAGTTCTTTCATCACACATCTGTGACATCATCAGTGGTACTGTTATGTTTCCTCCCGTTGTATTGTCTATAGGGATATAAAATATACAGAAGCAAAAACCAACCCAAACCAAACAGTGAGTGTGTTTTATTATTTTTTCTGGCAATATTATAACAATATGACTCTCCTCAAATATAACAATATATATATATATTCAAATTGAAGAAAACCAAGATTTTAAAATCAAATCCGTCTTCAAATTCGACAATTGTTTCTATACAGGTAAGAAACACATATACATGCACATAATGAATCAACCCATTCATCAATAATTTAGTAACATAGGGTTTTCATAAACGGGTTAGTGTTGCTGATCAGGGCTTTTATGGAATTACTTGTCTTTACTATCTTAATTTTTAATTGTAATTATTCTAAAGCCCTTCTGAATCTATATACTAGTTTGCTTTTCGAAGTAGCCCAAAAGCCCTGATCAGAAAGATCTACCCTTTAAAAAAAAGCCTGTGTGCCAATAAAAACTGTATAGTTTATAAACTAAGCTCACAGATAAACTGTAAAACTATAAATGCTGTTTATAGCATAAGATGCACAGAGCGGGACAATATAGAAATAGGACCACAACTTATATAGTTGAGACAGCTCGCAGTATAGGGGGAAAGGATGAAGGAGTAGTGACAAGAACATCAAGACGAGAATATACCAACATGCCAAACTAGAACATGGGATCTCACTAGTAAACATTGAAATAAAAATTGTATCTGCACACTGAACAAAAATGTAAAGCTCAGACAAATTACGAAAGCGACAGATATAACTGAATACAAACCAAAGCTAAATAGAAAGCATGAGTGGAAGAACAACAACCCCACAACATAGCATCTGAGGTTAACATAAGGACACACAAGAACAAATTTAATAGAATACACAGACTGTGCTCCCCCACACACACACAGAATAACAACTATCTAGAGACAAGAGGAAAAGACACACATATGCATAAAGACTTGCGAAAGAAATGAGACATAAAATCATACATACATTTTAAATACTGAAGTTTGTAGATGTAGCAACTCACAGATACACACACACATGCACAGACCAGGAACTCACTTCAAAAAGACAAGATAGAGTGAAATAAAACAAAGAGGAGGCACAGAATATCAAGAACATATATATCACCCACCATCATCATAATTTTCCATCTGCTTTTCTACGCTTGTATGGGCTGGACAAGTCCTTTTCAGCACAGCATCTCTCCACTCATCAAAATCCTTTGTCATCTCTACCTTCAGCAATTTGAGATCAGCCCTCACGACTTCTGCCCAGGTCTTCCTCCACTGTGGTATCCTTCCACCGGGATTTCTTGGCACTTCTTCACTCTGCGATCCTCATCCATGAGCATCACATGTCCATACCGGCACAGTCTTCTCTCCTGCACACAACTGATTTCTCTTATACTCAGTTTCTCTCAGTTCATCCATGTTTTTCACACACATTAACAATGCACATCCATTGAAGCATGCTCTCTTTATTTCTCTCCAGCCTTCACTTATCCTCTGCAGCAACTTCCCATGTTCCACTACCATGCAGCTTTGCACATTGCACACAGGCCTCATACAGCCGACCTTTCGATTGTAGGGAGAAACCTTTTGTTGTCATTACATTTTTTACTCCAAGACTTTCTTGTATTTAACTTGCTCTCTGGTAATGTTATTTTTTTCACAAGTCAAGAAACTTTGGTTTGTGAAAGCCGGAACAAAGCAAATTGGAAATATAGGTGTGAAAATTAAAGTAAGGTAGAGTAAGAAGAACAAAACAAAACAATTTTACCTTATATTTCATTATGTTTGAAGGTTAGAAGCTCCTTTTTAACAAAAAAGAAAATAATCTACTATATGTATAGAAGTGACTTCTACGGGAAGAGAACAGTTTCATTTGTAAGAAATCATTGATATTGAAGGTATCAGGCAGTGGGATAGAACCAGAAATCATGAAGTTAAGAAGCAAACTATAAAGCAAAGCTTGTACCTAAAATATAATTGTTTCTATTTTAGGCACAAGGCCAGCAATTACCCAGTACATTACTGGTACTTTATTTTATCGACCCCGTAAGGATGAAAGGCAAAGTTAACCTCGGCGGGATTTGAACTCAGATCATAAAGGGACGTAACTCTATGCTTCAAATATAATGAATACATAAACCAACTTTTCTAATTGCTACTTTTCATGCAAAAATAAAAAAAATAACTACATCTCTGTGATTAAACATTACAAACAAAATTTATTTTCATTTATCCGGACTTTTTTTTTTGAATTCATAAATCTTCTAAGTTTCTATATTAAGTATTAAAAAAAAAAATTAGAAAGTATTAAAACCTTTCATCTCTGATTTCATTAGAAATAGAAATTTTTCACTAATGATTTCAGTTGTGTTGAAAAAGTTTCAGTCCAAACCAGTTGAGGAACAAGCATATAACAACAACTACGAGAGACGCTGGGAAGAGAAGTAAGTAGTAAGATGGACTTTCAACATCAAATTGTGGCTGCACCTGTCAATAGAAGAAATAACAGGAGAGAACTTAATAAAGAGGAGTCATTAATGTCAAGGAAAACAAATGTAAAAAATATATTTTGAAATGTGGGACTACCACCGGATATAGAAACTTCCTTAGAAAGGGTGTAATTCTCAAGTAGTAGACAAGATACAACTGGATGGCCTGATACTACTAATATGAGACATCAGGAGATGACAATTGTAATATCTTGGACATATACTACACAATTCTGCTGGGATGTATTTGAAGTGACTGAAAAGAAGACTGGACCAAACTGCAAATGAATCACTTAGTTTGATTGCACAAAAATGGTCAGCAATAAATTCATCGAGCTTGGAGATATGGCTAAGGATAGAAAAGAATGGAGAGGAATTATTCATCACATATTTACCGATCATCAAATATGATGAGGTAAAAAGAAGAAAGAAATGTTTAGATGTTAACATCTAAATTAAGAAAAAAAAAAGTGTATATTTGTAAAAAAAAAAAAAAAAGTGTCATTGTTGTTGGTTCATTTTACTGAAGTACCAGGTGATATTTGTTATTTGTAAGGGTGATTGGTTACTCCACCAACTCAACTTTCCTCATTGGTCTCATTTGCAGTAATGTTGTTTTGGGTAGCCTCAAACATTTTTAGAGGAAATCCTAGTACTTTCTGCTGTTGCGTTTAAGTAAGGAAATATGATTCATCTGTATTGTTATTGTCCATTTAATTTTGTTTTTTTTTAAGCATATATTTCAAACTGAAAATTCAAAAATTCAGCCTCATAAAACTACAAACATTTCATATGTTCACCCTCACACAAAATATACTTCAACTAACAGTGAAACAAGTCTTTAATCAATTTTGAGCTAAGTAATCAGCATTTTTCTGCTTTATTGTTTGAAAATCAGAGACAGGATTTGAGAGAGCTCTTTAGTCTGGCTGAGCATGTGACAACCTCTCTAGGACTAGTGCCATAATAAAATACACCCAGTACACACTGTAGTGTAATGACGAGGGCTTGATAAAATGCACCAAATCCATTCTGTAAAAAGGTAGGGCTAGTGCCATGATAAAATACACCATGTAATGGTAGTGTTGGTGGCACAATAAAATACACCCAGACAGGTGCTACAAAATATGCACCCAGTACAACTTGTAAAATGGATGGTGTTAGGAAAAGTGTCCCACTGTAGAGACCATGCCAAATGTGGAATGTAGTAACTATGATGAGGTTGCTCAGAAGGTATATATGCCATCCAAACAACCACAAACAGGGGAAGGGAAAAGCCGATTATGTCAATCCTAGTTCTTTATTGGTATTTTATTTTATCAGCTCTGATATCAGATAAACTGGACAAAATCTGAATCAACTCTTAACATCTTGTAATGATTTAGCAGAAAATACCTAAAACAGGCTGTTTTCATGAGTGATGGAAGGCAGGAGGCTGAATTAAGTGCAAGAATTGCAGGAGCTGGTGATGTAATGTGCCAGCTTCAGCATTTAGTCATCAGAAGAAGGGGGCAGGTGTAATATCTACAATTTGGTGTTTTTACCAACTATTACCTATTGTTATGAATCTTGGGTAATGACTGAAATAATACAATCATGAATACAAGCAGCCGAATTCCTTAGAATAATGTTACTCCATAGAGTATGTAGGTCAGAGAGTCACTCCGTGTAGAGCTGCTAGTTCTCCAAATTGAGAGAACACAGCTCCAATACTATGGACATATAGTTAGCATGTCTCAGGAAAGAATTGTTGGTTAGATTTTATGAGCAAAACCAACTGGCAAGAGTAGACCCTGATCAAAATGGTTTGATAACATCCCTGAGCTTGGCTGGTCTCGCTTGGGGATCCAGCCAGATCAGTTGGAGGCGGTTGCTTCTGACAGGACCCGCTGGAAGAAGTGTTTGAGGATCTTAGGAAAAGGAGGAGAAGAAAATCAGTTTTCATTCCATTAGATGTCTCCATCTACCAAAGGTTCAATGAACTTTGAGCATTGGGCACTTCTTTGTACAATTTACATCTTCTCTAAATATACCAACTTAGTTGTCTCTCTAATTTTTCTCTCAGCTCATATGTACTTCATTATTGATACACACTAGCATTACACATGTCACATGCTTGCTTTATTTGTGTCCAGCCTTTGTACATCCTCTGCATTCAGGACCAAAGTCTTGCTATCATGCAGCATGGCACTTAAACACAAACATTTTATAACCTTTCCATTATTCTCAGAGAGAAACCTTTTGTTGCCAACAAAATTAAGGTAAGTGAACTTTTTTTACACCGTTCTTAACCTAGCTATTGTGCTTTTAGAATATCTACATCAATTACTAATTAGGTCACCAAGGTTAATAAAAGCTATAAACTATTTCTAAAGAAGCATCCAAACATTTGAAATAACTTATTTAATGCGAACTCATACTGCTCCTGTGTATTTGTTACATACAGAAATTACCTTCTCTGTTAACCAACTCTATTTCTGGCACATCCATTGTTTACACAGAGTACTCTGTATTGAATTCATGCCTATTCTTGTTGTTTATATGAAGAGCCCCTACAACTCCATCAAGAGTCAAGGGTCTATACATACAAGTAGGAAAGAAAACAAAGAAAGAAGATTTTGTTAAGTTTACTTTGAGGCATCTCAATTCTAAGTTTTGACTTTCAGAATTTCTCCTCTAAATTTTCTACGGGAGTTTTTTTTTACGGAAAACCAGTCTTAATCTCTCCGTTATTGCTTGAAGGACTAGAATAAACAAGAGGGGCTGAGAATTGAACCCTGATGGAACCCACCCACCAGCATGATAAATTTCTCACTGAACCCATTACCAACTGTCATCTTACTGGTTGCACATTTGTACATGTGCTAACAAAACTCCTAAACGATAGTTATGCTACCCATAGTTTCCTTAGTGATCAAGTCTACAGTGTGGTATTCTATCATAGTCCCTCTTCTGGGTTAACAAATACTCAATAGAGTGGCTTAATCTTAACTATATATTTCTTCTACAATTAATTGTCTTAGAAAGCATATGTAACAAATAAATCTCTCTATGGCTCACATCCTCACTGTTCTGACATCATAAAGTAATGGAGCTGGACGTCTGACACATCACAATGAACCTGCTGACAGAATTATTCTCTGGAAACCAGATCTATGCAGACAAGTTGAAGATGACACTGAGTTAGAAGCAAGGGAATTTCACATGGCATTGCTGGACAGTGTGAGCTGGAGGAGGAACCTTGTCATGACACCAGTAACAGATGTGTAGATGTTGAAGAAAAGAATCAACAGCAGCAGCAATTGTCTTACTAAGAAATGAGTATTTGGTATTAACTCTTCACTGTCATAACTACATCTCATTCTGACTAATTATTCTTTTCCAAATCAGTTGTTCACCTTACTTACTGAACTTACAGGCAATAATAGTTTTATTATACAGAAACTATGTAATATGGTAGCTGCAGCTTGATAGCATCTGTCTTCCCCAAAATGGTTGTCTGTGATTGGTTTTGTGGGAGTTATGAATATAGGTCGGGGGTTGGTTTAGTGGGACTTATGAGTGTAAGTTAGGGGTTGGTTTAGTGGGAGTTATGAGCGTAGGTCTGGGGTTAGTTTAGTGGGAGTTATGAGTGTAGGTCAGGAGTTGGTTTAATGGAATTTTCTGAGTGTTTTGTTTACTGGTTAGAGCAAACAACAGTTGTCTTATTTTCAGCTATGTTTTCCCTTTCTTTCTATTGCTTACTTACTCTTATTTCTTCTACTCCAGCTTAACTCTTTATCCCTATATGCAAGCCAATGTTACAATCTCAGTCTTATTCTTTCACACAGCTTGGTTTGAGTTACTGGTTTCATACAATAATGTATAAACAATTTTTCAATATGATCTTAATAGATTCAATCGATGGTGCTAGTGTCATGATAAAAACACCCAGGTGGTAGAGGAGTTGGTGCACCCAATAAATGCTGTAAAGTGGTTGGCAATAGCTAGGGCATCCAACTGTAGAAATCATGCCAAAATAGATTGCATGCTAAAGACATGGTCACCTGACTTGTCTAATCCCAGTACTTTTTTGCTCTCTTATTACTGGGAGGGTCATGGAGGAAGAGTCCTCAAACACACCTTCTAGGTCCTGTCCCAAGCGAGGCCATGGATGTTATTTGCACGGAGTCTACCCCTGAGTCTCCTATCTGTCCCGAGATTCTTTCCTGTGACATGCTGACCATCTAACCCAATGGTGATGATGAATAAAATAAATCACCTGATGACCCACCCAGACTCAGCTTTGAGAAAAGACAGATAGATAGACAGATGGATGTGTTTTTAATTATATAAAAATAATAAGCATTAACTGAAAAAAAAAACGAAATTGTAAAGTAGATTTATATATGAACTTTCGGACAACTGGATGACGCCGTTGTGTTTTTTTTTAATTTTTTTATAGTATAATTAATTTATAAATTTAGTAGAGGGATATAAATATGTAAGGAATTACAACAGAAGCCGCAACCTAGAGGCCCAAACACACACCCTACTATTTTGGAAAAGGAAAGAAATATCTGTAGTTCTAGATATATACATATATAGATATATACATACATATATATACACACACGTATTCCGACGACGAGTGCTTCAGTCAACGGAACTGCCTGTTTATGAAATCAATGTGTAAGTGGCTGAGCATTCCACGTGTGTGCACCTATAACATAGTTCTCAGGGAAATTCAGAGTGACAGATACAACTCACTTTTACCAGCTGAGTGAACTGGGGCAACGTAAAATAAAGTGTCTTTCTCAAAGACACAACGCACCGCATGGAACGAGAATCTAAATCACGATTGCGAGCCGAACACCCTAACCACTGAGCCACACACCGTGCATATACGAGGGTAATCCCAAAAGTAAGGTCTCCAAAGCGATGGGGACGCAGAAAAACTGTTCGTACGGCTGTTGGCAACACTGTTGTGATTGGTGCTTCCTTCACTCCCAAACAAGCATGCGCGCGCTTCGCTGGGATGCTCAATCTTGGCTTGGCAGCCGTTGAGAATGGAGCTCCCGTTGAACGCTACCGCCAAGTGCGAAGTTCGCGCAGTTATTCGGTTTTTGAACGCAAAAGGCGTTGAACCGATTGAAATTCATCGCCAATTGACGGAAGTGTACGGACAGTCGTGCATGGATGTCAAAAACGTTCGCAAGTGGTGTAGAGAGTTTACAGCCGGTCGTACTGAAATTCACGACGAACAAAGGAGCGGGAGACCGTCAATTTCCGACGAGACAGTCGCAAAGGTTGAGGAAAACATGCGTAAAGATCGGCGGATCACTCTGGGTGCTCTCTGCATTTTGGTTCCTGAAGTTTCCCGAAGCACCATCCACAGGATTTTAACGGAAAAGTTGCAATATCGGAAGGTGTGCGCAAGATGGGTTCCACGAATGCTGACAGAAGACCACAAACGGCAACGAGTTGATTCTTCCCGCGAATTTTTTCGCCGCTATGAAGACGAAAAGGACAACTTCTTGGACTCGATTGTCACGGGTGACGAAACCTGGGCATTCCACTTTACACAGTCTGCCGGTAAAGTCATGGCGAATGTGTTTTGGGACCGGAAGGGGGTTTTGTTGGTCGACTTTATGCCTGCTGGGACCACAATAAACGCTGACAGGTACTGTGAAACACTGAAAAAACTCAGATGGGCAATTCAGAACCGGAGAAGAGGAATGTTGAGCAAGGGCGTAAGCATTCTCCACGACAACGCTCGCCCACACGTCGCCCGTCAAACCGTCGCTCTCCTGCAAAACTTTGGTTGGGAAATCATCACCCACCCACCCTATAGTCCGGACTTGGTACCCAGTGACTACCACCTGTTCCCTAAGTTGAAAGAACATTTGGCCGGAAGGCGATTCTGCTCCAACGAAGAGGTGAAAGACGAGGTTCAACGCTTCCTTGAGAACATGGCGGCGAGCTGGTATGACATGGGCATACAAAAACTGCCACAGCGTCTACAAAAATGCATCGACCGAAATGGCGATTATGTAGAAAAATAAATAATTGTTCAACCTTTAAAATTATGTAAATATTATAGAAAATAAACGGTTGTTTGTATTTCTAAAAAAAAAGGAGACCTTACTTTGGGGATTGCCATCGTATTTATACATACACACACTCATATATATATATATATATATATACACACACATCTCGAATATATATACACATCTTACCATATTTAACCGACTTATATCACCGGTGTGCTTATTAACAATATAATGTAATAAAATAAAATAGATCAATACATGAGGATGGATGCAGTAGGAAGAAAGTTTTTTGTTGTTTTTGTTTTGTTTTGCTTTTAAGAAATATCATTTGTCGCTCACAATATAATAATGTTCCATCTTGGTGTTTTTACATTCTTCGTCTCTTCGTTTTTTGCTTTAATTAACCACTTACTATATTAAATTTTCTTTTTAATATTACATATCAAAGTAAAATTAATTCTGCGGATTTGTTGAAGCAATATAAATTATAAACTAATAATATATAAGTTTATAATTGTAAAATGTTTGTGTGTAGTGTGTCTTTTACGTTCCTCACCGGAAACGAAGGTTGAAGCTTGTTTCGTTTCAATGAAGAGTTGACGAATGACCACATAAAACACTTGTCCACATTTTTGGGGTGAATTAACCACATTATTATATTTTTCTTCACTTTAATATTATTTTGCCAATATGTTATATACATTTTTTAAAATATAAACAAAGGGCGTTCCTTACTTTTAGCGATCGCAATAATGAAAGTAAATTTATTTTCATTTTCGAACGTCGTGTTTACATTTTGTGTGTGTGTTTAGATCTAAATTAGTTACTGAGATTAAAGACAAAATCAGAGCCTCTGTCGTTTTAACTGATTATATATATGTGTGTGTGTAGTTGACGGTTGAGAGAAGAGTACTCAATACCGAAGTAATCTTGTAATGAGGCTTGCAGAATAGGGAGTCCGCCATTCCTGACGCCGCTGCCTTGTAGAAGTCCCAAATCAAAGCCGTGACACTCTCGTCCCCATCATTCAGCAGGGATTTTGCCAGGCAGCCGCATCATCTCCGATGGTTGAGCTTCCTATTCGGAAATTGAAGGTGGGATTTACGTTCATGATGTGGTGCACGAACAGAACTTTGTAGATCCTGCGGACCCTGATGTGCACATACAGCTCATAGAGAACACATGGAGCCGTGCAAAGAAGCTTCGTCGCCAGCATGTTTCGTTTAAACACACACACAAAATGTAAACGCGACGTTCGAAAATGAAAATAAATATACTTTCATTATTGCGACCGCTAAAAGTAAGGAACGCCAAAGTTTCAAAACGCTTAGTTATTTGAAATTCTTTAGAAAATTTAGGCATCCCAAACGCAGAAAATAACTGCAACAACAGTCGATTGTTATAAATAATAAATAGGGGTAAAATACCCCTAGAGATTGTCTGTCTATAAATAATAGTTCAGAAAACCTGGTAAAATAACCTCTAGATATGATCTGTCTAAATAATAGCTTAGAAAATTGGGTAAAATACACATAAAGACGGTATTTTAACCGGTTTTTTAAACTATTATTTATAGCGATCGATTATTGTTATTTTCTGCTTTTGGGATTCCTACATTTCCCAAAGAATATATATATATATAATTGCGTGTGTATATATATGAAATTACAAAATTGATTTCGAAAGTTAACATTTAAATATATGTATTTTGATTTCATTGTTTTTGGTAACACAAAAAATAATGTATTTATTATTTTGTTCTAAATTACATAGGTTTATGTATACAAATTAGTTTAAACCTGTTTATTATTGTTTTTATTGCATGCTTACATCTGTTATATATTTACCAAAGCTTGATAAAGTAACACTATTTATTCCTCGGTAAAATAGAGAAATTGGGGTCTTATATTCCCACTCTGTTACTGAATAATAGAAAAATATAACGAAATTAATGTATATTTAATATATTCTGTAAAAAAATGGTTTTCTGATATCATTAGTTATAAATTGGATAAATTTATTGAAAGGCACCCTCTGGGGTTCGCTAAGAAAAAGTTTTTTTCCGTGTTTTCAACTAATTTGACCTGCGACATGCTAGCAATCGAGCCCCCCCCCCCCGATAATGAGGGGGGGGGGCGCCAAGGAAAAAAACATCTTATCGAACGTCAGCGGGTGCTTTTGTGTAAAATTTGCGAGGGAGTCGAATGTTAGATTGATGGAAAACAAACGAAAAAAAAAAAAATTTCACACCGAAGAAAACTCCGAGACTGGGAAAATCAGTGGAAAATCGATTGAGAACATTTTTGAGGTCAGATTATTTGAAAACACGGAAAAACCTAGAAAAAATTTCTTAGCGAACCTCAACAGGTGCTTTTCTATAAATATACATCATCATCATCATTTAACGTCCATTTTTCCATGCTAGCATGGGTCAGGTGACCGTGACAGGCTCACACAGAACTGTTTCTAGCTTGGTTTTTACGGCTGAATACTCTTCCTAACACCAACTACATTTACAGTGTGGGCTGGAGGTGTATATATATACACACACAGGTAGACATAGACATTATATATATATACACACACTTGTATGCATTTACATTATTTATGACTACTAATATAAAAAAAAAGCCTTATGTATTTGTCGTCACACACTAGAGATGGCTGAGGGAGGAAGGGGTGTTTAGCATTCGCTACACCTGTGTGTCTATATGTATAGCGAATTGGCTACACACATTGGCTGTTATGATTATGTGAGTGTTTGTGTAAATTATATTTATATAGAATATTTGCGTGAGTGTATATGTGTTTATTTAGAAAAATACATAGACAATAGAATTACAAACGCACATACATATATATAAACAGGCACACATAGAAAAATATAATTATTACATACACACACATCTATGTGATGACTGAAGCAGGAGGGGTGGTGAGAAACTATAGAAGTCCAACATTCTAAGATTCCTCACAGCTGTGTGTTTGTGTCACTTATGTGAGTGAGTACAAAGGAACCAACCAACCAACAAACATCTCTTTTAAAATATGTATAGATATTACAATTATCGCTTGTGTTCGAACAACAATGTTGCAAAGAAGTGAGACCAAGGCACTGTGTGCAGGAGACCAGAAACTAGGCATAAGAGAGGTCAGATTGGTATGGACATGTGATGTGTATGGAGGATGACAGCTGTATAAAAATATGAAGTGCGCTTTAAGTTGATGAAAACTATGGAAGAGGAAGACCTTGGAAAATTTGGAATGAAGTGATAAAACCTGACCTTGTCCAATTAAAACTCACAAAGGAAATGACACAGAATCGAGATATCTGGCGTTATGTTGTACTGCAGAAAACCTACCTTCCCATGTCCACAGGATGAAACAAACACATTAATCTGCACCAATCTTCTCTTTACATCTCCCTAATCATAATACTTCCCTCGCCTCACCAACTAAATATCCCACGCACCTTGTCCATGTTGAACTTGCTTACTTGTTCCCTGCTTCCCCCAAAAAACCTCACTCCTCACCCATGATACACCTCTCCTGCCCAATCCATGCATACAAGCATGAAAGCTGGACATGCTCTACATCTGATCTCCAACAATGCTGTTGCCATGAAAAAAAAAAGCACTAAGTCCACCCTGTATGCTGATCAAGGTGGTTGTGTTGGCAAGACAAGAAAACGCCACCCAGTTCACCTTGTAAGGTGGTCATGCTGGTGACATTACAAAAAGCATCCAGTCCACCTGGTTTGGGTTCGAAGTTGGTTTTGATTTGCTGACTGTCTTTAATTAGGTATTAGGGCAATGGTTGGTCTTAGCTGCATATATATACGCATACAAACATATATTCATGTATTTATATATATCATCATCACCGTTTTACGTCCATTCTTCCACGCTAGCATGGGTTAGACCGGTTGTCCTGTTTTGGGCAATGTTAGGTCGGGTGACTTTGTCTTGCTCATACGGGAACTGATTTTGGCTTGATTTCTACAGCTGGATGCCCTTCCTAACACCAACCTCATTTACAGTGAGTGCTGGGTGCTTTTTTTCCGTGGTGCCAACACGTCCACTCACCAGTGTGGGCTGGGTGCTTTTTCGACGTGACCCCTCCAAGACCACTTTGCAGTAGGAGGGGATGGGGGCATATTGTCTATATGCTTCGGCTTTGGCTTGTTCCCATGGGAAGTCGGGTCTTCTGTATGTATATATATATACACTAGCTGAATTACCCGCGCCTTGCTGCGTTTCACACATTTTTTTTGTAAGAAAATGATGATTGATTTTAAATCTGATATAATTTATAGAGAAAAACTCTGCATTTCAATATTACTCAATGTTTCTATCAGCAATCAAATGCTGTTGTCTTTCTTCTTCAGAGTCATTTTTTCTTGTAACTATATGGCGAAATCTATCTTGTTCCTGTCTTTCTTGATGCTCACCAAAGGTTTCATTTTGCCGAGACTCTGTTTGCCTCTGTTTTTGGCTAGAAAGTTGTTCTTCCCTTGCATCACAGCTTTCAGATTGACGACGAAGCCTCATCATTTTTGCATATGGATTATTTGCATAACTGGATTTTCTTTTCCGTAGCATAAGGGAAGTCTGAAAAAAATGTCTAAATTAGCCAAATTTTACTATAAAAGAGAGGTGCTTTTTTTATTGATTTACATTTAATTAATAGAAAACACCATGATAATAGAGATTCCAATACTCAAGTTATGGGCTTCCAAAATTTTCACTATTGGGGGTTTAACTCCCATTATGGTGTCTTAATATTGAAACCTATGGTTTAAATTTCTTATAAATCGAAGGGAAAAAATTTTCAGCGGGGGTTTGTGCCTCCGGAGAACCCTCTGATTAAAATGAAATATACTTATCCAAGTACTCTGGGCAATGTAGTTTCAGAATATGGGTTGTGAGGGTCTATCTCCAAAACCATAGGAGTTTGTGAACAAACAAACAAACAGACAGGAACTACAACTTTTTATATATATATATATATATCATCATCATCATCATCATCACCGTTTTACGTCCGTTCTTCCATGCTAGCATGGGTTAGATGGGTTGTCCTGTTGTGGGCAGTGTCTGGTCGGCTGACCATGCCTTGCTCATACAGGAACTGATTTGGGCTTGATTTCTACAGCTGGATGCCCTTCCTAACACCAACCTCATTTACAGTGAGTACTGGGTGCTTTTTTCCGTGGCGCCTACACGTCCACTTTGCAGTGGGAGGGTATGGGGGCATATTGTCTATATGCTTCAGCTTGTACCCATGGGAGTTCGGAACTCTGTATTACTGTGTGACGCCAGAGGTCACGGTCGTGTGCCATCGCCTTTGAGAGGTGTAATTGGGTAAGGTTGGCTTTTATCACCTCATCCCAGGACTTCTTGGGTCTCCCCACTCCGCAGTTTCCATTGACTTCTAGTGCTCTGCACATTTTTATGCAGCTGTCATCCTTCATACGCATTACATGTCCATACCAACGCAACCGCCTCTCCTGCACACAGCATTTGGTTCCTCTTATGCACAGTCTCTCTCTCAATTCATTTATGCTTTGCCGTTCACGTATATTACTATTACACATCCATCGGAGCATGCAGGCTTCGTTTCTTTCTAATCTACATAAGTCTTCCACCTTCAGCGCCCAGGTCTCACTACCATGTAACATTGCTGTTCAGATACACGCATCATACAGTCTGCCTTTCATTCTGAGGGAAAAACCTTTTGCAGCTAGCAGTGGTAGTAATTCCCTGAACTTTTTCCATCCCGTTCTTACCCTAGTTATTGTACTTTCTGAACACCCACCTCCGCTGCTAATTCGGTCGCCTAGGTAGCAGCAGCTGTCTACTGTTTCTACAGAGCCCTCCCAGAGATTGGTGGTACTTGTTTCCTGTGGCTGTATGCTGCTTGCTGTCCCAGCACAGCTGCTACATGTGAAGCCTACATTCTTAATTAAGCTTCCTGTTGAACCTCACTTAAGGGTATTTACATTGTACATTTTAACCATTCTGCTCTCAGGATACAGTGGGCACAGCATTTGATAATTGAGTTTTGCAAATAGTTATAAATTTGCACATAGCATAACTAGGCTGTATAACCACTGTGGAAACATTTGTAAGCACACAGAATAAATTACCTTTTATGACGTCTACCTGTTATTATTCATTCTTTATATATATATATATATATATTATGAATGGAAAAATAGTAAATTAGATATGAAAAACCTTTGTACAGCTGTTTTAAGCTAATCTGATTAAGCACAAAAGTAAAAAAAACTATTCTTTTTGATGTGAAACAATTTTTTCATTGTGTACTATACATGTAACATGTATATAAAATAGAAACACATTAGGTGCTTTTTTTTTTCAAATCTTTATCATTTTTCCTCCCGACTTCCCACTGGTACAAGCCGAAGCTGAATCATATAAACAGTATGCCTCCAACCCTCCCTCCCACTGTGGTCGTATAGGTGTCAGGACAAAAATCATCTAGTCCACACTGTAAAGTGGTTGTGTAGGCGCCACAGTAAAAAAAGCACCCAGTACTCACTGTAAATGAGGTTGGTTTAGGAAGGGCATCCAGCTGTAGAAATCAAGCCAAAATCTGTCCCGCATGAGCAAGACATGGTCACCTGACCTGGCATTGCCCACAAAAGGACAACCCATCTAACACATACTAGCATGGAAGAATGGACATAAAACGGTGATGATGATATGATATATTCATTCATGACGTTAAACTCCGCCAGTTGCATCAACATGAGATATTTTTCTCCACAAAGTTTGATCACCAGCAGCAGAGTTTCAAGAGCAAAGATCAAGTACAGTTCATAAGTTGACATTATCAAGCCATCGTTTTGGCCTCTGCTTCCTCTTACCAGCCAACCTTCCTTCCAGGCATAACCTACTCACACCATGAGTTGATCTTTTTATATGACCGTATAGTTTGAGTACTCTTGACTTGACGATTGATGTAATTGGTTTAAGTTTGGTAATGTTGAGCAGCTCACTGATACAGATACAGATACGGTCGCTGAGCCGCTTGCCTGTCATAAGTCTCATGTTGTGGTTCTGGAATGTAGAGAGCTTCTGAAGTGACCTTGTCGTCCAATTAACACAGTCAATACCATATAACACAAATGGTAGGATGTAAGTATCAAAGATCTTAGTCTTCAAATCATAGGAAACTTGTTTTGATGTTAGTACTTCCTTGTTCTTGTTGAAAGCTGCCCAACCTAGAGCGATGCGATACTGCGCAGCAGCCATTCCATTGTTGTTTGATGATAGTTTGTGACCGAGATATATAAACTCCGTAACTTGAGCAATTTGCTGGTTGAAGATTGGCATTGTTTTTATCAGTTGTTTTGGAGATGTTGATGTGTAAGCCAGCCTCCAGTGAATGTTTGGCCAGTACATTCAGAAAGTCTTGCAGAGTAACTCATGATGGCTAAGATTTGATAGGATTTTACCTCCTATTTGATAGCTAGAAGAGCATTCTTCTTCAATTTGGTAGATAAGTGCAGCTATAACTATACAGAAAAGAAGTGCTGATAGTACATCCCCCTGCTTAACTCCCTTCAAGATGTCTATACAGCGTGTAGTTCCTAAATCTGTTTTGATATATGCTGTTGAGTTGGTGTAAGTTTCTTTCAGTAGGTTGATGTATTTTTTGTTAACTGAGGTCATGTTTAAGAGTTGCCACCAACTGGGTAGTTTCACACCAAAGGCTTTTGTCAAGTCAATGAAGGTGATGTGCAAAAGATTGTTGAATTCTATTGATTTCTCAGTGATTTGTTCAATAACTAGGATCTGCTCAATGGTGTCTCTTCCAGGTTGATACGCAGCTTGTGTTTCAGGAAATGAGGCGTAAAGGTCTGACTTCACTCGTGCTGCAATGATACTCATGAAAAGCTTGTAAATGTGACTCAATAGGCTGATAGGACGATAATTCCCACAATCAAGTCTGCTACCGTTTTTGTAGAGTACAACTCTCAATGCTTTCTTGAACATGTCTGGGCTTTTTCCTGTGGTAATAATACAGTTAAAGAGATGTTGAAGTGCTTTGATGAATTCTGAGTATATGTTGTCCATTCCAGGGCATTTTCCTTGCTTCAAATTTTTGATGGCATGAGATATCTCGCTAGCTAAGATAGATGGAATAGCCTCTGATGTTGAATCATGAATGGTTGTTTGTTCTGAGTTGCTTAAATACAGTTTATCATAGAATTTAGCCCAGCATTCAAGGATATCATCTTTGGAAGTAAGGATAGTATCGTTTGAATCTTTAATGCCCCAGCTAAGATTTCTTGGTTTAGTCTTTAGTTTCTTCAGAACAGCATGATATAACCTGTTGGGTGGTAAGTTATTCAGCTCCTCAATGTTGTCGTACATTTGCTTAAGTTTGTCTGATTTAACAAGGTTTTTGGATTCAAGCCTTTGCTATTCTATATTGGGCTGATGTGTGGCCACATTCTCTTCTGATTCTATGTTTTTTCGGATGTTGCTTTCATTGTTTGTTGTGACATCCATTGTGGGCTGGAAAGGCTTTCCTTTGGTAAAATCTTTTCAGATACCTCTTTTATACCTCTGCAGATAGTATCATAAATCTTGTCAGATACATATTTTTATATATATATATCATCATCATCATCATCGTTTAACGTCCATCTTCCACGCTTGCATGGGTTTGGACGGGAATTTTCCCACTTGAGGCAAGATTGGTTGTCTTGCTCGTATAGGACTGTCTGGCGGGTTTTCTACGGCTGGATGCCCTTCCTAACACCAACCATGTTTACAGTGTGGACTGGGAGGTTTTTACTGTGTTACCTACATGGCCACATTACAGCGTAGACTGTGTGTTTTTTTGTCGTGACACCTACACGACCACATTTATTTAGGACTGGATGTTGTGGTACCAACATAACTTTACATCGAAAGAGGTGGTGTGGATGGGGTGGGGGTAGTGGGACGGGGGTGTATTTTTGTTAGAGGTGCCTACTGACTGTTGGTTTCGCTTTGTACTTAGGCAAGGCGGGTCTTCTGTATTACTGTGTAGCGCCAAAGATCTCGGTCCAGTGACATTGTCTTGGAGAGGTGTAAGTGTGTGAGGTCGGAATTTATCAAGTCCCAGGTTTTTCTGGGTCTGCCTACTTCGTGGCTACCGTCTATTTTTATCGCCCTGCACTTTTTTTATACAGCTGTCGTCTTTTATGCACATCACGTGACTATACCAACATAGTCTTCTCTCGAGTAAACAACATCTGATCCCTCTTATTCTTAATTTCTCCCTTAGTTCATTTATGCTTTGCCGTTCACGTATATTACTATTACACATCCAACGGAGCATGCAAGCTTCGTTCCTCTCCAGTCTGCGTATATCCTCTGCACACAATGCCCAAGTCGCACTGCCATGTAACATTGTTGTTCGTATGCAGGCATCATAGAGCCTGCTTTTCATTTTTAGAGAGAAACCTTTAACGGCCAATCATGGTATAAGCTCTCTGAACTTTTTCCATCCCGTTCTGACTCTAGCTACTGTACTTTCAGAGCACCCTCCACCACTGCTGATTTTGTCACCCAGGTAACGGAAGGTGTCCACTATTTCTATAGAACCATCTGTGCAATGGAATGAGCTATATTCTGTGGGCACTTGCTGCTACTTATATATATATATATATATATATATATATATATATATATATATATATATATATATGTATATATGTATGTATGTGTGTGTGGGGGGGGGGGGGGGGGGGCTGATGACATTTGTTTCTCCCTTAACACAACAGATTAATGCATGAAGACCACATAAGCAGCTTACTTAAAACAAGTAAGGTTTGTAGTCAAGAACCTCTACCAACTGTAAAATATACCTCAAACCATTTCGTCAAATCCATGCAAAAAAAAGGGAAAGGAAAAGTGCCGATTGTCAGATCAGACAATGTTTTCATTTCTCTTTCCATTGCTGATACTATCTTCAGATAATCACATTATCCAAGGAAATAATGTTTCCATTGGTTGTTCTATTGCTGATACTTTAATCACATTGGACCAAGGAAATAATGTTTCCATTAGTCGTTCCATTGCTGATGCTATCTTCAGATCACAATTCCTGGCAGAAGGAATTACATGAAATGAAATATTTTGCTCAAGAACATGTCACTAAGTCCAGAAATCAAATGCACAACCTTATGATCATGAGTTCAACATCTTAAACGCTAGGCCACATACCAAGCATAGTAAAAACACATAAAATGGTGATGATGATTTTTTCTATTTTCCTTTAAAAGGATGGGAGACACTACAAAAGACGAACAGAGCCATAACAATGATGACCTTACCAAGCTGCAGATACCATGTAAGATTTTGTACAAGAGTGATAACTACATTGTTGTGGACAAACATTTTGACATGAAAATAAACACAAATAAACCTGATGATGGAATTACTGTTGAGACTCTACTTTGCCGAGATTTCCCAGAGTTACGTGATGAAAAGGTGTCACATAGCTTCAGGTAATTCATGTTATTTTTGTTTATTGTTTTAGTATATTTTATCTGTTTAACATTTAATGTTCTCTAACCACACAAAACTACATTAGTAAGATATATTTGTCACTAAACATGCTCTACCAGATGAAAGTGTATTAGTGAGACATATTTAATATCCTCTACTACATGAAACTATAGGAGGCAAATTGGCAGAGTCATTAGAACGTCAGATAGAATGCTTTATGGTGTTCGTTTTGGCTCTCTGCTGTCTGAGTTCAAATCCCACTGAGGCCAACATTGATTTTCATCCTTTTGAGGTCGATAAAAAAGTACCAGTCTAGTACTAGGGTTGATTCTTCCTCTATATCTCTTTCTCATTTCCTCTCTCTCTCACTTTCTATCTTCCTCTGGAAGAAATCTGCTGTATTCAGGCCTGGAGAGGGATGGTCTCTGCCAGGCTTAAAATGCCCAAGAAACGCCATATGTCAATATGGCTCCCATACAACTCTATCAGTAATTGCAGTACCATACACATACATTTCACAACATGAAACTACATTAGCAAGGCATATTTAACATTTAATGTCCTCTACCACATGAAACTGTATTAGCAAGACATATTTAAAAAGTACAAAAACTATTATAGCTGCATCACATTAAAAGTTAAAGTCTTTACTGCAAATTTTCTCTAGGTTTACTTTGAGGCTTTTTGATTCCAGATTTTGCTTCAGTATCTGGAACTTCTCTAGTCCATCTACCACTTCAGCTATGAGGTATTAGATTATCAACATATAGGAGGTCCCACAGACAATCAGTCTTGATTTCCCCTGTTAATGGCCTGAAGGAGTATAATAAAGAGTTGGGAGCCCAAGGACTGAAACTTAGTGAACTCCCAACTGCATATGAGAGAGAAATAACTACAGAGACATCAAGTTGATGGACTAGGTGAGGAGTAGGGAACCTGCTGCCTTAAAGCCATGTGTAACCTTCTGAAAGAAGCAATGTTCAAAGGCAAGCCTTCACATTGGAGTATATTTTTGCTGAATTCATTTTATTTAACATGTTTTTATATAATGTCTAAATTTTAAAATTTGTTACACTTTTTATAAATAATTATATTTTCTAAAATAACTAAGGTTTAGCTAAACATATTCTTTTCAAAATGTGGTCTCATTGGATGTCAGCTAATTTAAATGGTACTTTCCTGCATGAAAAGGTTCTCCACCACTTGATAAATTATGAAAGTTATGGAATTATAGCTTAACCATCAAAATTAAGCTAGATGAGATGCAGGTTGGCTACTGATGCCCTCTTCTTCATCAGACAACTGCAGGTGAAGTAAGTAGCTGTACCTAGCATTCATTGATCTAACAAAGGCCTTTGACAGGATTTCTTGCTCCATAATTCAAGGAAGCTTAGTGTAGATGAAGGGCTTGTGAGGGCCTTGCAGGCCATGTATAGAGGTACAAACGACAATATGTGACAATAATTACAGTTACAAATTTAACATACAGGTAGGGATCCACCAGGATTCACTCGGCAGTTCCCTTCTGTTTATCATTGTCCTCCTAGCCATAACAGCAGAGTTTAAGACTGCCTTCCACTTGTAACTCTTCTATATTTTATAGTGGAATCTCTAGAAAAGTTAGAAGCAAAATTTCAGACATGGAAGCAAAACTTAAAATTGAAAAGCCTGAAAGCAAACTTAGCTCATATTAAATTCTTAATAAGTAGGAAAGAAGACAGAACTCGCACATGGCTTTGCTTGATATGAAGAAAAGTAGTAGGCAGAAACTCCATAAGTAAACTATGGGTATGCAAGAGATGTAGTGTAATTGCTAGCAGGTTAACGGAGGAGGTAAAACTTTTATGCTGCAGATGCACAGAAATAATAATCATTAAGAGCACATGTGAAATAGATTCAATTACTCACATAGCTTCTTCGAAGTTGTTACAGTTTCTTTTTTACCTAGATGACCTAATCTATTTTACAGATTAGGTCACCTAAGAAGAAAAAGAAGACCTAATCTACAGTGAAATTGAGTGTCCTGAAAGCTTTGTAGCTAGAGCAAAAATGGGTAGGAAGAACTTTATGGAACTATTATCACTGCTGGTAACAAAGGGATTCTTTCTCAGAGTAAAGGGTAGACTGTATGATGGTTGAGTAAGAACTGCGATTCTGCATGGCTATGAAACATAGCCTTGATTGTAGAGGATCTTCAAAAACTAGAATGAAATGAAGCAAATATGCTCTGTGGATGTGTAATGAATTAAAAGAAAAACTAAGTATAAGAGGAACAGATTTAGTATGCAAGAAAGAAGACTGCTGGTATAGACATGTGATGCATTTTGAAGATGGCATGCCAAGGATCTAACTACAGAAACCATGCCAAAAACTGGAACATATGTAAGGAAGATGTGGTCCCCTGACCCTTCAAGGAGGACAGATCTGATTAAGTCCTGATTTGGTTTTTAATGAAGTATCCAAGCTATGCTAACATGGAATAGCAGACATAAAATGATGTTAATGATGGCATAAACACACACATATAATTTTTTTTTTTTTTGTATGTTCTTTTTTAAAGGTTCACACATCGTTTGGATTATGCAACAAGTGGTGCCTTGTGTTTGGCTCTCAACAAAAAAGCAGCTAAGAAAATGCAAATGGCATTTCTTCGACATGAAGTTATCAAACATTACCTAGCTCTGGTAAATATACTCCATGTTTAATCCATTTGAGTATCATCATCATTATCAACATCATAACCATTACCATCTCCACAGCCACCATCATCATAACCAGCACCATCACCTCTTCTCCTACCACCACCACAACAGCCTATGCGGTTCAATTGGTTTTCAAATTAAACAATAATTTGGAAGAATTTAATAAAATAACTAAGTTTTTCATTTGTAAGCTGAAATTTAGAGCATTACTTAAGGTATTAATACAAGGATAAACATTTTACAGTGAGCAGTTTTTTATCATATCCAGTCCAGTTTCAGGAGATTTATTATTAAAATTATTAATACATCTCATGTGAATAAAATCTAATAAGATGTGTTGAATCACGGTAGGGTTATTGACTTAGAGCTAACAAAAATGTGTTGGTTACATAGTACATGTATTGCCTACAGTGTTAAATGGTATCATCTTATGATGTATGTTTACAGCTATAAAAAAAAGGTGATTGTACTGGTGCCACCACAAAAAGCACCCAGTCTACCCTCTAAGGTGGTCAGGCTGGTACCGCAACAAAAAAGCACCCAGTCCTTGTAAGGTGGTTATACTGGTGCCACAACAAAAAAAGCACCCAGTCCACCATATAAAGTGGTTGTGGTGGTTCCACAAGAAAAGCTCCCAGTATATGCTGTAATAGTACTTCTATTGCTTACAGTATTTAATGGTACTGTCTTATGATGTATATTTACAGCTATATCAACTTGGCAGTACAAGTTAACAAAAATGTGTATTAATATCTACAGTGTTAAGTGGTACTTCATCGCAATACCTATTTACAGCTATATTGAAAGTTAAATTTCTTTACTAAGGCCACAAATAGTGTAAAAAAAGTATGGCCTTATAACCTTGAGCCAGAAGACGAGTTTCATGAAATAGATTAATATTGTTGCCAAGGAGCCAGTGCTGAACTTACCTATAAGCTATAGCTTAGGGCCACATGCCCTCGGGAGTCTCATTTTAAAAAAGTATTTTTATTCTTTAACACTAAATCATCAAAAATTGTATATATATATATAAGACACTTTATTTCACATTGCTCCAGTTTACTCAGCTGTAGAAATGAGATGATAGGACTGGGGTCCCTATCATTCCACTGCAAAGTGGTCGTGGAGGTGCCATGGCAAAAAAGCACCCAGCCCACACTGTAAATGAGGTTGGTGTTAGGAAGGGTATCCAGCTGTAGAAATCAAACCAGAATCAGTTCCTGTATGAGCAAGACAAGGTCAGCCGACCGGACACTGCCCACAACAGGACAACCCGTCTAACCAATGCTAGCGTGGAAGAACGGATGTAAAACGGTGATGATTATTATATATATATATATACATACGAGAAGATGAATATAATTTTGTTTCTCATGAAGTGCAATTCCAGACACCAAATGCATATGAATGAACATTATACAATGTAGGCTGTTATGAAATTGTGCAGAAACATATGTTAAAGATATATTACACAATAAATTCTTCTTCTGTCCATCTCTTTCTGCCAAGTTTTTCCTAATTTTTTCTGTTACCATATATATATATATATGCATAATAAATGTGGCCTGTACACACAAGGCATGGCACGGCCAACTGGCTACATCAGTTCCACATTGTAAACATGCTTGGTGTTAGGAAGGGCATCCAGCTGTAAAAATCCCAACCAAAATACAGTTCTGTCTCAGCAATTTATGGCACAGACAGACTTGTCCCATGATGTGGGTGACCCATCTAACCCAAGTAAGCATGGAAACATAGACATTAAATGGTGATGGATATATATATATATACTTCTGTTTTACTATTTTTCTCCTGTGGCTTGGCCTTCGTGTACCATTCTCTCTATATTAATAGCATAACAGACGAAGGGACAGTATGTGTGCTAGAAATAGCAGTAAATTCTCCTCAAACTCTCCCCCCGCCCTTCCCATTCCATTTTCAGAAAATAAGTCGGCAATTAGCTTGATGGTGGTCAGATTAGTTAACACACGAAAAATCTTAATTATTATCAATTTTATTTAGTGTTATTAGTGGTCAGTGTACAAATATGCTTCCTTTTTATAAGGATATATATAAATTATAATCATGTATAATTATTTTAAATATTTTTACCTGATGTTTTTTTGAGAAGGGCTTCAAATTTCATATAGCTTAGGGGGCCCTCAGCAGCTGAAAGTCCTGCCTTGCAAGGAGCAATGTTTTTGTTGTCTGCTCCTTTCCACAGTAGGCAGTGGATTGTGGCAATCTCTGAAGGGAAACAATAATAAGATTGCAAGAATGAGCAGATAACAAAAACATAGCTCTGTGGCTACATTACCAATCTGCTTCTACTAACTTCTCCTCTTAGTGGAATTGAACTCAGCACTAAAAGCCAACAAAGTACTCATCAAATTTTACAGTTGTTACCACTGCTTATAGCAATGAATTATATTATTCTGTGTGATTAGTAATAGAAATATGTATGTATGGACACATAGCTCCTGGTGGAGTCGTAGGGGCACCGTAATGGCATATAACGTTTCTTGAGCATTTAAAACCTGGTGAAGCTCATCCCCTTGCCAGGTCTGAACACAGCTGATTTCTTCCAGAGAAAGCAAATGTAATACAGAAGAAGAAACAACCCCAGTACTGAACTGGTACTTTTTTTATCAACCTCGAAAGAGTGGAAGGCAAAGTTGACCTCAGTGGGATTTGATCTCAGAGTACAGGGAGCTGGAAAGAATACTGCAAAGTATTCTATCTGATGTTCTAACAACTCTACCAATTCGCTACCTCAATAGAAGTATATTATATCATAATTAGAAACACCCACCCTCACTCCGAAAAAAAGAAAGAAAAAATTCTCTCATCAAACTTTTTCAACATACTAGCAAGGGTTTGATAAATCTGCAAATATTTGAATATTATGTTACGTTTGTGTTATTTCTTCCCTTTTTTTTCAGGTTCGAGGACATATAAATTTCAAAGAACGATGTATTGATATCAGCATTGGCAAAAACAGTTTTGTTACAGATTTTCATAAAATGTGTACTTCTGGTTCTCGAGGATGCTTAAATGCTCGGTCATGTGTGACACATATTATCTGCTTACAACATGGAAGTTATGATGGAGAACCTGTAACAAAGGTTCTTCTGATTCCCAAAACAGGTTATTAAAACAATTTTTGTTCTCTGTAATATGTGTTTAACCTTTTTCATACCAACCTACCCTACACCGCCTCTGGTTTTATGAAACAAAACCACCATTTTAAAATTTTATATTTAAATTAAACTCTTCCAACATAATTTTTATATGAGAACCATTTGTTACAAATACTATCTTAGTAATGAAATAAATGTATGGACCCGTCACACCCTATGAAGTCGTAGGATTGCCATTACGACATACAGTGTTTCTCAGGTAGTTTAAACCTGGTGGAGTCCATCAGAGAGAGAAAGAGGAACAGAAAGATATAAAGGAAAAATTGACCCCTGTACTGTCCTACTTTAAGTGCCTCCTCCATGTTATCCTCTGATCTACAGGTGTATACTCAGAGCAGGCCCATTCACTCAGACCAAACGCGCTGCTCTTATCCACCTTTCAAAAAACTGTCTGGGAGGCAGCACTTCTGTCTTCACCTTCACAGTGAAACTTGAAAAAGTTAATCAGGGTTTTGCCGGAAAGCAAAGTGCCTGTCCTCAACTATTTCGAGTGTGTCCACATCACAACCTCTTTCACCATGGCCACTAGGCAGATAAAAACTACCTCTCCTTCCCAATTAAAGGAAGATAGTAGAGCTATCTTCACGATGGACTCAGTCGATAGCCAGCTCCGGCCCTACACACGATAACAGCTGTTCAACATAGCTCCACAAATCAGTAATGCTTGGGCACTACACAGGTGCATGCAGGACGGCTTCATCACTCTGCAACATCTCTGACAGGCTCAACTGACAGTACATCCATGCCTATAATAATAATTAGAGATACGTAATAAGAGTCCATGTGACAACTATACTGAAACATATTCATCAATAAATGCTTTACATTGCAGGTCGTACTCACCAGTTAAGGGTCCATTGTGCCCACATAGGACATTGTATTGTTGGGGATCACACATACAGTGATAAGCAAGATACCAAACCATTCCGGATGATGCTGCATGCATACCGATTGGGTGCACCAACTGCACTTGAAAAGATTAATGTTCAAACTGAAGATCCTTTTACACCTGAGGGCTGCCCATTATGGAAATCTTTAGAATGTTTCATTGACTATTCAGAAGCCGTTCTTAATTTTGAGTCTTCAGAGGCAAATGAAAAGAAAATTGTTGAAGATAAACCAAAAAGAAAAACCAAATTTACTACATGAATCAACTGTGCTAAAAACAGAATTGCCAAATATAGAAAATTGAATCTAATTTTTTAAATTTTTGATAGAATCTTTCTGTTTCTTTCTTGACATTGACCTTCAAAAATTTAAATTAAACATTAATGGATGAACATTAAGTAGCTGTTTTTATCCCCCAAAGTCAAAGAAAAGTTGGAACAATTTTGATCACTGTATTTTATATTTTAAAAAAAGGAACATTTCGTCAATGAATTAGCCCAATTATATGTTAATAAAATATAAAATAATTTTTAATAAAATCTTTCCTAAAATACGGTTGTGGAGATGACTGTGACAATAGAATATTAGTTCAATAGAATATTAGTTAAATAGGATATTAGTTTAATGTTTTACTGACTGAGACAATAGAATACCAATTCAGTGTTTTACACCCAAAATATATATTTTTACATATTACTGTTTTGAGTTAGACACTCAAAATATATAGTTTATTGTTTTACTGTCCTGAGTTAGACATCCAAAGTTGATAGTTCAATAGACATCCTCAATGCAGAAAGTAACTGTAATGGCAGGTGGTAGGTGGTATGGAGGACTATAGTAAACAGGAGGTGGCTGAGTACAGAATACTGAATGATTCCCACCTGCATGCTAAACTCATTGTTTACTTTCACTTTGCTGACTGCACCTCTGTACTTGGCTTGTACAAGCCACTCATCTACCACTAATTTCTTAAGATCCCACCCATGGTGTGAGGTACCCTGTCAAAGTCTTTCTTCAGGTAAAAGGGCTTATTCTAAGTTAAGTACCACTTTATAGAGTGTAGTGGAGCCATTTTATCATGAAATCAACACTAAAGTTAAATACTTTATGTTGTTTCAGTTTGTTTTTCCACCACTTTACAAGGGCTACTGAGTGTGTTCCATTGTGATACCAATACTAGGGGGGTTTTGTTCTTTGCAGGCTAAAAGAGGACCTCTCCACTGAAATGTATCCTTGTACTGGGTGTTGGGATATTGCTTTTCCATGTCACTGAACTGTAAAAAAAAACAAAAAAACAATTAATCAATTAATTGTCAGATTAGTCTAAAGTCTAAAGTCTGTCTTAAGCCAGAAGGCTCATTTGGCCGGTGCTTATCCCAGTTTCATGGCGTGAAGCGACTGAGAGTACAAGACTCACCCCTGGACAGGACACCAGTCCATCACAGGGTTAAACCTCCAGCTATTGCTGGTACTCATTTTCAGCTGAGTATACTTGAGCAACGTGAAATAAAGTGTTTTGCTCAAGAACACAACACGCAACCTAGGAATCGAGCTCACGACATTATGATCGTAAGTCCAACACTCTTACCACTAGGCCACGTGCCTCCACTGTCAGATTAGACTGCCTTTCAAATAGATGCCTAAAAGATGAACAACGGTTAATAACATTAAGTTAACTGGTGAGTTAATAGCTGAGTAGGTTATCAATTACAGAATGTTGATTCATATATGAAGGGTTTTTCTTTTTAACTATTTAGCCTGGGAGATAAGGGCAGAGACCATGACATTTTTGGGACCTCCAAGTTTAGTGGAAAGAAGAGAAGAGGGTATCACGCTCAGAGTTGTTAAAGTATGGAACAAACTACCTGAATCAGTTAGCTGCCAAGATACTGCATCCTTTAAAACCTCCATGCTTCCTGAAATTCGCCAACACTACACCTGATATCCCCCCTCCATACACATGCACACATGTATATCATGACTCATGCACTGTTCACTTTCCTGACATTTGTACATTATTCTATGTACTATACATGCACCTTTGATGAGTTGTAGTGCACCTGAGCACTGTACACAATAATTTTATTATTATTATTATATAAATGTTTGAAACAGAGTGGACACTGCTAAAGACACCCAAGGTCGAGGTGGTGGTGTTTAACAGGCCAACAGATTAATGATCTACCATTGAAGTAGGCTATAGTAGAATGAACACAAAAAAATTGCACCAAATACCACAAAACATCTCATCCAACACTAACAATTCCACCAGTTCACTGCCCTCAACTTCATTTTATTAACCCCAAAAAGTTGTCCTTAACAAGATTTGAACTCAAAGTGCTGAGAACCAGAACAGAGACTATGAGATATTTTGACCCATGTTTTAATGACTACTGAGTTGTTTGCTGCAATATTTTGACTGAAGATAAAAAATCACTGAACAGGAATGTTTCTTTTGGTACTGAGAGATTTAACTATTTAGCATTTACTTGCTATTATATTTTCATGCTAAAGTCTTTACCTCACATAATGTTGAATCTATGAGATTTTGATATTATTTATTTTGGGAACAATACCTTAACATCAGTATGAGTGGACAGTTACAGCCGGTTTGAACAGAAAGTGGTGAGAGAATTCTGACTGGATACAGCCAGTTTAAATGCTAAAGGGTTAAAAATTGACAATATCTTCATAGATCTTAGAAAGCACTAGAGAATGATAGACCCAATTAAAATTTTTGCAAGTAACTATTTCTCTTCATTTACATTGCTAATGGATTTCAGAAATCTTGTGTCTCTATAAATAATTGTTTCTAATTTAGACACAAGGCCAGCAATTTGAAGGGAAGGGTAAATCAATTAAATCGACCCCAGTGCATTGCTGGTGTTTTATGTTATGACCCTCATAAACATGAAAAGCAAAGCTAACCTCAGTGGGATTTGAACTCAGAACATAAAGGGTTGTAACTATATGCCACAAAGCATGTCCGATGCTCAACTAATACTGTCAATCTATCACATTCTATCTCTAAATACTAATATCCATATAAGTATTAACAAGAATCAATCTGGTTTCAACAATCCATTAAAACTGGAGATTGTCTATAAATTTATTCTTCATCATCATCACCATCATTTAACATTGATTTTCCATGCTTGCATAGGTTAGATGGGTTGTCCAGTCAGGTGACCATGTCTATTTTTGGCTTGGTTTCTATAATGATGCCCTTCCTATCGCCAACCACATTACAGCATGTACTGGGAGCTTTTTTCATGGCATCACCACTCCCACTTTACAAGGTGGACTGGGTTTTGTTTTTGTTGTGGTACCAGCATGATCTACTTACCGGGTATTTTTTGTTGTGATATCAGCACAAATACTAAACTGGGTGGACTGGGTGTTTTTTGTTGTGGTACCAGAACACTGTACAGAGTGGCCTGGATGTTTTTTTTTTTGTCATGGTACCAGCACAACCACTTAACAGATTGCACTGGGTGCTTTTTGGTGAGGTACTGGTATGATTTCATTGATACTAAAGCAAAGAGTTTAAATGCATTACTTTAACTATGCACCTCCATCCCTAACAACTAAAGTTTATATGACCCAATAATAAAGCCTATAATTGGTTACTTGACTAGCTAGAAATAGCAGCTAAATCTCCTTCAAAATAATTCCATATCATCTAAGGAAAAGAGATACATACTGGGCAATGTAATTCTCTCTATGCTCTGGCTGGGATTGTCATGGTTGAAGTACCTTTGACCTAAATGACAACTAAAGTTTACAGTGATTCAAAGATGCTTCCATATAATTATAAGAAATAATAGGCGTGTATATGAAAGTACATACAATATATTTATGTATAATAAACATACAAGAGTCTTGCTATGAATTTTTTTTAAAGCTGTGGTCATGTTACAGCTATATGCAAATGAGCATCTCCAGCTAATGTTTCATACACAAAATTCATATTGGCTTTAGCCTATTCTTGTCTCAGTACCGAATAAGTAAATGTCACTGATGACAGATAAAAATACAGAAACAGTAGTCTGACATTCTCCCTGCTACTAAGATAACTGTGACATGATCATAGCTTTTAAAAACATTTTTAGAGAGATTCTATGTTTTTTATGCTTTCGTATGAACCCAACTATGTTAGTGCTACTTCTAATTAACATAATTATAAAATCTTGTTGAATTTCTATATCTAAACTATAATAAAGTAAGGACTGCATACAGTTTATTTCTTTTAATCCAGTTAGTAAAATAAGTTAGATTACTTTGAATAAATAATTGTTTCTACTTTTGGCACAAGGCCAGCAATTTTCCCAGTGCATTACTGGTACTTTATTTTATCGACCCCGTAAGGATGAAAGGCAAAGTTAACCTCGACGGGATTTGAACTCAGACCGTAAAGGGATGTAACTATGCTGGAAAGCAAGGCGTCCGACCCTCTACCAATACTGCCAATCCACTGCCGAATAAATAATGAATGAATATTACATAATTTATGTACTAAATTTCGTTAGCATAAATAATTTAAAATTGACTTCTTTTCAAAATTTCAAATCACTTCCGGTATATCGTCGCCACCAACCACCACTTCAACTACCATATATATAGATAGAGGGAGTGTGTGGTGAGAGAGATAGACAGATTATGATTTTCTATACACTGACGCGCATGAGTGTGCACATACATACATCTATATATATGAGTATATAACTATAATCGCGCAAACACAAACTTATAAAAATACACAGACATACATTCACACAAATACACATATTTTCACACAAACATACATACATTCACACATTTTTTTACACAAACATACACATACAGTCATGATAGCAGCGTTCGGTGAATTGGAAATCGGAGGGTAAAACAAGTATAACATTTTATTTATTTATTAACTCATTTAATATAATGGTTACAGAATGAAAACACTAACAAATATGATATATACAAAGTAAAGGGAAAGGAAAAAAAGAAAAAAAATACACAAGCAGGTAATACACACATCTTAGACAAAATGCAGGCGAAAGAGTGGAAAAACGAGCCGCTACCAGAGCAACATAGCGAGGAACACTGGGAAACCTCTCTAATAATTTTTGAGGCAGGCTAGCATGCTCGCAGCGTTACCTAGGGTGATGGCGACGCTGAGGTGCTGGAACAACCAAGTGCGCTCACGAGCATCACCAGTTACCTCTGCTTGGCGAGCCGCCAGTGAAGATAAGAATCTCGCTGTCAGTAGCCCAACTCCCCCAAACGTCTCGAACGCCACAGACTGGATAATGTAGTTAGCTGACAGAACACAGTATTTTAAGATTTTATTCTGTTCAGCTACGGATGCTGTAGATCTCGCCCTTACCACTGCATCCAGAATGTGGGAAGAAGCCAAAGAGCCACTAACTGTGACTCCCAGGTAAGGCACCTGCCTCTTGACCAGGAGCACAGAGTAAGACCGTAAAGTCTTTTCCCATCAATTCAGGACAACCCAGACGGTTCCAAAATTGAGGGGATGTTTGCCCAGGCCAAAGCTCTTAAGTGGTAATAGGACAGTGTGTGTATGTGCGCGCACTTCAGTTTGTCGGTGTTCTTAAATTAGAGACACGTGTGTGTGTCACTGTTTTTAAGTTAGACATATATATGTGTGTATCCCATCCTTCCTTTTACACACACATACACATTGCATGATGGACGAGTGGACAGAAGTCCCTCAAATTTATATACATGTGAATGGAGTCCTACTGAAGCAGTTAGAGAAGTTCAAGTATCTTGGAGCCGTGTTCATGAGTGATGAAAGGCAGGAGGCTGAATTAAGTGCAAGAATTGCAAAAGCTGATGCAGTAATGCGCCAGCCTCAGCATTCAGCAATCAGAAGATGTAAAAGTAGGTGTAAAAGCCAAACTCGCTGTCTTTCTAGTATTCCTGCCAACTCTTACCGAGGATCATGAATCTTGAGTAATGACCAAAAGAATACAATTGCTAATAAAAGCAGCAGAAATGGGATTCCTCCGAAGGGTCTTTGGAGTAACGTTACTCGATAAAGTGCATAGAAGAAGAAGATATTGTCAATTTACTTTACAATTTACATATATATTTGCGTATAATACCAATATGCACACTACAAATGCTAGCGGAAAACCACCCGAAGGGCGGTTTTACTGCTAGTACTTATAACCAAGCAAGCAAACTATTTTGAAGATACTCAATATATTTAGAGAGTTGCAGCTAGCTGAATCAATAGGATTGTGGATTCTGGTTTCTTTTCTCTTATCAGTGTCACATTTTGTTCATGGTTAATGTAACTATTGCTTAATGATACAGCCAGCCTAGCTGTAAGTAGGAACCAGAGTGGTATAGATCACTTCTGTAAGAAATATAACAAAGAGAAACCCAGTGTTGGTTTCAACTTCTTCCATGGATATAGTCTACAGAAAGATCAGCTCTACCAAGCTGATTTTCTGTTGATATACAACACATAGGAAATAGCCAACAACTCTATGACTTATTGGAATCACTAACAAAGAATAATGTTAATTTTTATAAGTGAGTACATATAGTAAATTTATGAGTTTCATTTGCTTGTATAATTTTAAGTAAATGATAACACTGACCGTAGACCTGAATTTTCTTAAAAAAGAGCAAACAAACTTAAAGAATTTTTTCTCTCAGTTATCTACCCTTTTTGTAGTAATTATTATATTTCTATTATTTTTCAAACTCAGTTGGAAATAGATTGACCTCTCTCTCTCTCCTGTCTGTTGGTCATTTTGGCGCCATGATAAAAAGCACCCAGTCCATACTGTAAATGTGGTTGACATTAAGAAGGGCATCCAGCCATAGAAACCAAGCCAGAAACAATTCTGTAATGAGCAAGACATGATCACCTGATCTGACTTGTTTCCCAATGGGACAACTCATCTAACCCATGCTAGCATGGAAAATGGATGTTAAACGATGATATATATATATTTGGTAAAGTATGTATTAGTTAATCACTGACAATATTGTATGCGGGATAGAGCACTCCACGATGTACACAAGTGGGTCTGTTTACTCCAGAGTATAATTATAATTTTGAAGTACAAGTTAGCAGGTTAGAATTTACTTCATTTATTCATAATTGATGTTATATATATTTCAGTGATAACTGTTACGCAACTGTTATGACCTCATCAGAGAGCTAGAAATTGAATAGAAAAAGCATAAAGATTTATAAATGGAGATATTCACTTAGTTTTGACAAAACAAGATGCTGGAAAGCTCAAAGTGTTGTTATGATTATCTATGATGCAAATCTAATAAATCCAAAGTAAAATCCAAAAGACTTGAAAATAACTGGCATCACAGAGCATTATCCCTTTAGCATTTAAAACGGCTGTCCCCAGCCAGAATTCTCTCACTTCTTTCTCTTCAAACCGGCCATAATTGGCTACTCATACTGATGTCAAAATAAATAACATCAAAATCTCATAAATCACTTTGTGACTTCAAATCTGGCCTAAGGGCTGCAGCATCAAGTTGTCACATTAACAATGCATTTGAGATTAGTTCACATGCTTCTGTTCCAGTGATGATAGCCTTGAAGATTGATCTTGCACAGGATGTCCATTTGACTTCAATGACGAGCAACTCTGTGAGCTGGTGGAAACCAACTCACACCAGACATCACGTCAACTCTCTGAAGTGCTTGGGGCATTGAAAACAACCAACCTTAATCAATTGCATGCAATAGGGAAGGTATCCAAGCTGGATCAATGTGACTGACTGTAATTATGAATGACGAGTGTCAGCTGTGACTTCTCTGCTCTCCTACCATCTGTCCATATTCATTGTCACTGGTCATGAAAAGTGGTGTCTCTACATGTGGTGTCAAGCACAAACAATCATAGGTTGATAGAGAGAGAATGTACCACAAAGGTGAACAAAAGCTGGCCTCCACCCTCACAAGGCACTACTGATCATCTTGTGGGACTGGAAAGGTGTCGACCACTCACCAGCATAATTTCTGATGTCTATTGCCAACAACTTGACAGATTAGCAATGAAAATTGTACAGGTATGCCGACGCCATGGTCCTGTTTGATTCTTTTCTGATAATGCTTGGCCGCATAAATCAAGGATAACCTGTGAGAAACTGCTGGAGCTGGGTTGGGAGGTTCTACCCCACCCACAATATTTACTCAACCTCATGCCTACAGACTATCACCTTTTACTCTCAATGAGTAATGCAATGCATCAAAAGACCTTCACCAGTTGAATCAGTGGCTGACAGAATTTTTTGCATGGAAACCAGAAGAATTCTACACGGATGGAATTATGTGCCTTCTTAAACAATAGCAGGTAATCACAAATAATTGTTTCAACTTTTGGCACAAGGCCAGCAATTATCCCAGTGCATTACTGGTACTTTATTTTATCGACCTCGTAAGGATGAAGGGCAAAGATAACCAAAGACCCTCTACCAATACTGCCAATCCACCACCTTGGTAATCACAAATAATTGTTTCTACTTTTGGCACAAGGCCAGCAATTATCCCTGTGTATTACTGGTACTTTATTTTATCGACCCCGTAAGGATGAAAGGCAAAGTTAACCTCGGTGGGATTTGAACTCAGACCATAAAGGGCCGTAACTCTTTGCTGCAAAGCATGGTGTCCGACCCTCTACCAATACTGCCAATCCTTGATTTGTAAAATTTTCCTGATGTTAAAAAATGCAAACATCAATAAAAATTTGGAAAACAGCAAAAACATTCTGTCGAACCGAATATATATATATATTACCTTTCAACTATATCTTATTAAATCTGATTGTCATGGCCAGAGTTCCTTCTCTCTTCCTTCCTTCTCTACTTTTCCAGGCTCTTCTCACTTTTCTCATCTTCCTCCTTGCCCCCTCCTCCTCTATCCACAATGCATAAATTAAGTAGGTTCTGATCAGTGATAACCCCCCCCACCCCCGTCGTCTTTCTTTTCTCACTGGCCACATAGATTGTAACCTCTCCTCCCTCTTACTAACTTAACCTTTAGCATTTACATTACTCTATATTTACAGTTATATTTTCAGAGCAAAAGCTTTATTTCACATAATATCTAAGCTATGAAATTCTTGAATCTATGAGATTTTGAGAACAATACCTTAACATCAGTATGAGTGGCTGGTTACAGCCGATTTGAACAGAAAAAGGTGAGAGAATTCTGGCCGGTTTAAATGCTAAAGGATTTATGGTATTTCTACTTTCTCTTTTCCTTATTCCTTTTGTTATTCTTCATTATTCCTTTATCTACTATATAAATGGCAATTTCTGGCTGTCTGTGTGTAACCAGTTAGCGCCCGCACCAGTGATTCGATCCTGATGAAATTTTACACATATGCCAAGCTAATATTCAGAAACAGGACTGGCTAAATAAAAATCAATAATGAAACCCCCTGGGGACATCTTTACAATTTACAATGGAGGAGGAAAGGGAAGACGTTTCAGTGAGAGAGGGGGAAGAGGAGATACTACTACTGTATGTTAAACCCTCCCTCCCACTACTTCCCTTCTTCCTCTTCCAACTCAGTCCTCCAAAACGAGGCAACAACTTATTAGAAATAGACATAAAGAAATTTCAAATATGACCTAAGCTTGCACATGCTTAGGTCATATTATGGTCAACTGCAGGAATCGGTGATAAGTTACAAAAAAGTGTGATGATCCATGACCTGGAAGTTGGCTTACCATGAGATTAGTCCAAAGAATAAAACCCAAATCATATGTTGACGAATATTCGTACTCCTGGCATGTTAATTGTAACATGCCATCTTTGAGAGTAGAGTTTATTTTGTGGATATTTCGAGGTGTCGGATCATGGGAAGATTAACACGAATTAAGAAGATGTAACTTCTCCTCCATTATGGACACTTTGCAACAGTGAAAATACCTTGGAGCAGTTAGCAGTAAGTGGTACTTATTGCAAAAATGCAACAACCTCACCTTGGGCTATAACAATTTTTCTCTTTCTGATGAAATGCAATATTTTAGTATGTAATGCATGGGATTGAGCATGGAATTTGCAGTCAGCGCATTTAGACAGATATTGTACAGAAACATGTTAAGGACAATACACTTCTCTTTCTGACCAATTCTTCCTGTTTAGTTATTCCTGTTTTTCTTGGTACTATACTTATTATTATATAGTGGAAGAATGGACGCAAAATAGTGATGATGATGATGCTGATGATATATATACATATATATATATAAGTTTATCCCGGGTTCAATCGAGGGTAACCATAGTAAGTAAGGTACTCAATGCAAAGCAGAGTATAAACATTTAATATAGTAGTCCTGTAGAAGCCTTTTCTATATTATATATATATATCATCATCATCATCATCATCATTTTACGTCCACTTTTCCCTGCTTGCAAGGGTGGGACGGGAACTGATTCTGGCTTGATTTCTACAGCTGGATGCCCTTCCTAACACCAACCTCATTTACAGTGAGTGCTGGGTGCTTTTTTGCCGTGGCACCTTCACGACCACTTTGCAGTGGAATGATATATATATATATATATATATATATATATATATATGGAGGAAGTTATAGTTCACTTGAAGCATTGTGTAATGAGGTATAAACGTTTGAATTTGTAAAGCCAAACAATGCAGGCATGAACATAGAATAAAAATGTAAATGCAAAAGATATTGTTGACAATTAGTCTTTTACCTTAGATATATTTAAATGTCCTTGACTTGGCAAGCTATTTAGAACACTGGTTTAACCGCTTTACTTCCCTCCGAAGAAGAGATATTATCTCAAAAATTAAGGACATTTAAATATATCTAAAGTAAAAGACTAATTGTCAACAATATCTTTTGCATTTACATTTTTATTCTATGTCCATACCTGCATTGTTTGGCTTTACAAATTCAAACGTTTATATATATATATATGGGGGTGGGTATAGAGTAAGCAAAATAACACTATTAGGGAAAACCACTAACTTCTAGCATGAATGAAAACATTTCAGAACTATATTGTCAGATTGTAGTGTCCATTTGATAAATGAACACATATGCAACCACACACACACACATAATGAAATATATGGAATAATATTGAAATGTCCTGAAAAGTGAACCAATTGACATACCAATAAAGAAAAAATACTGCTTATATATGTGTGTGTATATTCATACTGGCAATAGCAAACAAGCCTACAATACTCTTAAATCTCTCACTAAGACCATCCAGTCGAGGGCAACGGTCGTAGGGGATGGAAATGATAAGCTGCTGACAGACAGTGAAGAGGTCCTCCATAGATGGACTCAATACTCTCATAGTTTGTCAATTACCAGCTCTACCGAGATACCTCCGTACTGCAAACTGACCAGCACTCCACAGAAGACGAAACCAGTCTATCAATACTGAAGGAGGAGGTTGAAGCAGCAGTAAGGAGTTTGAAACGTGTTTTTAGAGTGAATCATACAAGAAACCCTCAACGACCATGATACCTCCATCTCTGCTGGTAGTAGACCCATCTGTGACCTATGTTTTGCAGACAACATTGTCCAAGGCAGTAACAACAAGCTCCAAGACTTGACCTAAATACTTGTTGAAAGAGGAGGAGCATGTGGAACGGAGGTCAGCTACAAGAAATCCAAAGTAATAGTGAGTAACACAAGTAGCACCTGTGTCAACATCACCATGAACGGACATTCATTAGAGGAAGTGTCCAGTTTCAAATACTTGAGAGCAGTCTGTTAAAAGATGGTACATGCAATGCAGAAATCTGCACACGGATTGCCGCAGCTATGGTGGTGATAGCTAAATTAGCAAGAATATGGAGCAGCAAAGTCAGCTTCCAGACCAAGTACAGGTTGTACAAATCACTAGTAGTCTCCATTCTCCTATATGGATGTGAAACCTGGACATTTTTGGCAGAAATAGAGAGAAGGATCCAGGCATTTGAGGACAAATGCATGAGAAAACTCCTTTGTATTTCCTATTGGGAACGCAAAACCAATGAATACGGGCTGAGAAAGCTTGAAAGTTTTGTGGGAACCTCTCCTCACCACTGTCAAGAGGAGAAAACTGGTGTGGTTTGGCCACGTCAGTGCAAGACCATCATGCAGCCGGTGCAAGACCATCATGCAAGGCACCATTGAAGGTGGACGCAGGACGGGATGTCAACGCAAAAACTGGATGTCAACGCAAAAACTGGTTGGACAATGTCAAAGAATGGATGCACATGACTACACAAGATTTGCTGACAACGCCATTGGTAGACTATTTTGAACATATGCTGCTTCTGCATTCGTATCCCTCAATGACTACAGAAGTCAAAGGACTGATGATGATATTCATCCTCAGCATTTTTACATCCTTTTTTTGATGTTGACATGGGTTGCATGGAATGTTTTGAGACTATGTTTTACAGCCGGATACCCTCCCTGACACTAATCCTTTTCTTCGCCTCCTACAACATATAGAGATTCAGTGTATCTATTCTCAAAAATGTGATATACACAGCCATACATATATATCATCATCATTATTACTTAATATCTTTTCTTCCATGCTTGCATGGATTAGGCAGGTTGTTGCATTATGGGATGAGTCAGATCTGGAGACCACTTTATGCTCATACAGATCTGTGTTTTGGCTTGCTTTCTACCGTTGGATGCCCTTCCTAACACCAACCACATTACAGTGTGGACTATATGCTTGTTATTGAGGCAGCAAAATGCCCACCTACATGTCACCAGCATGACCACTTTACAAGGTGGATTGGGTTCTCTTTGTTGTGTCATCAACATGACCATCTTACAGGGTTGACTGGGTGCTTTTGTTGTTGTAGCACCTGATCAGCATACAAGGTGAACTTAGAGCCTTTTGTTGTGGCAATGGCATACATCTAAGGCGGGTAAAATTCCCGAGATCCATGGACGAGTTCTCTCCAGCGGTCTCTGTCCCTCATTATCGCTGCCATGTCCTGCGTCTCCAACAGACCAGTGTCTGTCCTTAGGGCATCAACATATGTTAACCTTGGTCTTCCTCTTCCAGTGTGTCCATGTAGGGGCTCCCAAAGGAGCACTGAGTGCAATGTCAACTCTGGATGTCGGTGAGCATGTTCAGCCAACCTCAGTCTCCTCTGTGTCACTTTTGAGCTGACTTTTGGGAGGCTCCCATACAGTTCTGAGTTTTTCATCCTCAGTGTATACTGATTAATGTTCAGAGCCATCCTCAGCATTCTCGTGTAGCACCCATCCACCATCTGAGTGAGTCTCTTGGTCAGTGTCCAAGTCTCAGACCCATACAGCAGCACAGACTCCACTACAGCAATGAAGAGGCGGATTTTCAGCTCTCTACGAAGGTCCGACTTCCACACCGATCTCAAGCTGTGGCACGCCGCCCAGGCCTTGCTCTTCCTCTCAACCACATCATCTTCCGTATTCCCAATCTTTGCTCCCAAATACAGGAAGTCCTCAACCAATTCCAGTGGCTTCCCGCCTACATTAGTGATCCCCTCTGGCTTCTCAACATTCTCTACCAGATATTTTGTTTTAGTCTCATTCATTCTCAGCCCCACACTCATCGACACAGTCTCAACCTCCCGCATCAAATCCTCTGCCTCCTTCACTGTATTTGTCACCAAAACTATGTCGTCGGCAAATTCAGCATCCGATACCTTTTTCGCCCCAACTCTCCTGCTCTGAGCCGGTGCTACAGTAAAGCCAGAGTCCTGGTGTTTCTCCAGTGCAAGGCGCATACAATAGTCCACTACGATGATAAAAAGGTAGGGAGCCAATGTATCTCCCTGGAGCACTCCAGCCAGTATCTCAAAGAACTCTGTCATCCCATCAGGTGTAATGACTTGGGCTTTGGTGTTGGTGTAGAGCAGTGATATCAGGTCCACTATCCTCTTGGGGATTCCATAAGCCTGTAAATCTTCATCAGGCAGTAACAGTCCACAGAATCAAAGGCCTTCCTAAAGTCAATGAAAACCATGACCGCAGGAAGGCACTTTGCTCTAGCTCCCTCTAATATCCTCCTCAGCATCAGGATGTGACTGGTGGTTGATCTACCCTCTCTGAAGCCGTTCTGGTTGTCCCTGAGCTTCTTCTCCATCTCAGGCTGGATCCTGTTAAGAATCATCCTGTTGAGGGTCTTTGCCACAAGTGACGTCAGTGAGATCCCCCGGTAGTTGTTGGTGTTAGAGAGATCTCCCTTCTTTGGCACTGGGACGATGTTACTGATCCTCCACTGATTCGGGGCAACTCCTTTCTCCAGTGCCCCGTTACAGAACCCCAGGATGATATCATCAAAATCACACCACTTCATCACCTCTGATGCTACTCCATCTTCTCCATGAGCCTTGCCCTCCTTGATCTTCTTCTTGGCTCTCTGAAGCTCCTCTCTGGTGAAGGGCTCTGTCTCAACATCCAGTTCCTCAAACAGCCGCCTGATCTCCCCAGTGCTCTGGGCTGTGGAGGGTGGCTCTCCTAGTAGGGTCCTAAAATGGTCTAGCCATTTCCTCTTCCTATCCTCGGGCCCCGTTCCCTGGATCTGACTCGAACACCTTTTCTTCCTCCCTGTGATCTCGTTGATGATCATCCAGCTCTCCTTACATCCAGATCTGTCAACCGCTCTCTCCACACTTCTGATCTTCTCTATCAGTGCCTCCTCTCTGACCTCAGTGTAAGCGGTACAGAGCTCTTCCCTCATCACCTCCACAGTCTCCATCCTCTCCTCCGTAGGATCAGCATAGAATTGGTCCCTGGCAGCTTTCAGGTGTTCTCTGGCTGCACACACTTTTGGGTCTGCAGAGCTGACGTGCTTCCCTTTGTTCTTTTTCCTCGGCACCAGGGTTTCACTTGCTTTCGCCACTGCATTGGTGAAGTGCCCGTACCTCCTCGTCACACTCTCCTCAGTCCATCCAATCTCTCTCTCCTCTGACTCTCCACACAGAGCACTAAACCTGTTTCTCACTTCCACTGTGAACCTCTCCTGTAGCTTATCATCTTCCTTGAAAGCTCCCCAGTCATAGATTGTTCTCCGGGGCTGAGCCTTGCTCTTTCTTAAGCTCACGCGGACCTCACTCATAACAAGCCGGTGGTCACTACCCAGTGTACTGAAATAGCTGTATGGTTCCGTGTTCAGAACACTATTCCGCCACTTTTTCCTCACCAGAATGAAATCAATCTGGGACTTGGACAGGTGCATATCTGAGATGTAGGTCCACGTCTTCCCCAGATTCTTCCTAAACCTTAGGTTGGTCGCCATCAAGTTCGCCTCCAGCAGGGTGTCTCTCAGTAGTCTTCCATTTCGGTTGGTGTTGTTATGGAAGTACCAGCAAGGATCTTCACTGCCCTCCTTACTCAGATGTGCATTGAAGTCCCCCAAAACAAGCAGGATATTGTGTGCCTGAGTGGTGTTGACAGCTCTACACACTTCCTCATGGAACTCCTCGGCATTCACATCACTGTCCCCCTCGGTTGGACTATAGGCTGAGATGACTGTCAGTCTTGGGTTTCCATTGAAGGTCACCCTCAACACTCGCGGGGAGATAGGCATTATTTCCCTCACCAACAGATTGGTTTTTGCACTGAACACAAAACCCACTCCTCCTACTGCAGCATTTGTTGTGTTCTTCACTGCCGATGTAGTGATGAGCTGGCTCTTCCTCCCGATCATCACACTCCTCACGGGCTCATCGTGTAGAATCCTGTGTTCTTGGATCGCAAGTATCTGTATACCACTCTCCTCGAACAGATGTCCCAACTCCTCTCTCTTCTCCAGCGTTCGAATAGTCCTCACATTCAAAGTGCCCATTTTGATGGCTCTTCTGCAGGACAAAACTGCATTCTTTATATTTGTCTCAGAGACAGCTGATCCATCATCCACTGGCCCTCTCTGTGGCTCTAAGCCAGCAGAGTCATAACGACCAGGCTGCTCCTTGACAGTGTAATTAGGGGCTCTAACCCTAGTGCTGTTAGATCGACTCTCCATATTTCTTTTCAATGGCTGACAATATCTTACCGGCGCCACTCGAATAAGGTAGTTATTTAACCCATAAATGGAGCCCTAACAGGTACTACCACCCCGGGCCAGGGCAGACCTGGGAGTCATGACAACTAAGGGGTAACTCCATATTCCCCACATCTCCTGAACTCCCGAACTGGAGCCTTGCCACTGGATGTAGTTTAATGTCATACCCATGGCATACATACATATACATATATACACGGTTCTACATTTCCATACTGCAGTTTATTAAATAATTACCGCTATGTGCATTTCTGAGGCGTTAGAATATTGTTACTAATGTCCCGGACTCTGCATATTACCTAATTTATGAAATTCCATCTAATGAAGACATTAGACTTATGTAACTATCATCAAGCACCTCTGACATGTACATAACAGTCAGTATCTGATAATGTGCAATATGTAATTGTAGAACCATGCTTTCATATTTATTAACATACCAATACTCTGTTGGATACCAGTCTACGTGATACCAGATCTTACAAAGATACGTACAACTGACATGGAATGCTTATGCCTAATAATACCATAATTCATTGATTACAATCATAAAATGCAACACTGGCAATGAACTAACATTGATATTAATATATATATAGATTGTCATGCCAAACAAAGGGTCAGGAGAACCCTTCAGTCATGTCAAGGCATGACGACCTTGCCAGTGTTTGGTGATCTACACAATAAATGCACCCAGTACACGCTGTAAAGTGGTTGGTGATAGAAAGGCCATCCATTCGAGAAAGCTTGTCAAACAAAGAGTCGGGAGGATCCTTCAATCATGGCAAGGCATGACAGCCTCCCTAGTGTTGATGATCTATCTATCTATCTCTCCAACAGGGGACTCAAACATGCAGCCCACGAACTACTTTTCTATGGCCCGTGGTAGAACCAATATTTCAAATTCCATTATAACTGGTGAAAATAAGGCGGTGAGCTGGGGGAATCGTTAGCACATCTGGCGAAATGTTTAGCGGTACTTATTCCGTTTTTACGTTCCGAGTTCAAATTCCGCCGATCTCAACGTTGCCTTTCATCTTTTTGGGGTCGATAACTTAAGTACCAGTTGTGAACTGAGATCGATGTAATCAACGGGACCCTAAACCCTAAATTTCATGCCTTGTGCCTATAGTAGGAATGATTATAACTGGTGAAAATCATCACCCACCACCACGTTTGGCCCAGTGCCTCTCCTCCAGGATGTAATGGCCCTTTTATGTCCTTGAGTTTGAGACCCATCTTCTACATACACACACACACACACATATATATATATATATATATACACTTCACTTTTTTTCTGTCTCTGGACTACGCCCATGCTGAAGAATCACCTTGGTAAGTTATGAGTACGTCAACAAACCAACAAGCATTGGTGGGAGGGCAAACACAAATGCAAAGAGACACACAGAGATATATACATATATACAACACGCTTCTTTTAGTTTCGGTCTATCAAATCCAATCACAGGGCTTTGGTCAGCCAGGACAGTAGGACTGAACCCGGAAACATGTGTTTGGGAAGCAAGCTTCTTGTCATACTGCACATATATATAAATATATATATGTATGTATGTGTGTGTGTGTGTGTTATCAAGTTAACAATGAAAATAAAAAGAACAAAGTCAAGTTACTTTATAACTTTGTTTTATTTTTATTGTTAATTTAATACCTAATATCTGACTCTGTATCTAAAGAATTAATTCAGCGAAACACAGAATTTCATTATGGATTTTAAAAGATTACATTGAGTCCTATCTACGGTACGGACCCTACCACCAGAGGTAGACCAGACTGAAAAAAGAAAATACGCAGAAAAGGAACTGGCATAAATTCTATAAAATGCACACAATGCAGATCCTGGGAACACAAGAGATGTAGCGGGATAGCAGGCAAACTAACAGGTAGGGAGAAATACATATGCAGTAGATGTACAGGGAAATTAGACAGTAGAAGTCGCATTGATAGACATATTTTTCAAATGCAGGCGCGTGCTATAGAAGTGGTGGATAGTTTCCGGTACCTAGGAGATCAGATTAGCATAGGAGGAGGGTGTTCCGAGGCCATAGTATCTAGAATAAGGACGGGTTGGAAGAAGTTTAGAGAGCTGCTTCCTCTGCTGACGAAGAAGGGTTTCTCCCTGCGTACGAAAGGCCGGTTATATGATACCTGTGTGAGGAGCGCGATGCTGCATGGTAGTGAGACATGGGCAGCAATTGCAGAGGATATGCGACGGCTGGAGAGAAATGAGGCAAGCATGCTCCGTTGGATGTGCAATGTCAATGTGCATGAACGACCCAGCATGAATGTGTTGAGAGAGAAACTGTGTCTGAGAGGGATAGAATGTAGTGTGCGAGAGAGGAGACTGCGGTGGTTTGGATATGTGATGCGCATGGAGGATGACTGATGGGTGAAGAAGTGCCAGGAAATGCCAGTTGAAGGAAGACATGGTAGAGGTAGACCACGAAAAACATGGGCGGAGGTGGTGAGAATAGACCTGAGATCGCTAAAGTTCACGGTGGAGATGACGAAGGACCGTAACAAGTGGAGAGATGCTGTGCTGAATAAGACCTGTCCCACCCTTGCAAGCAGGGAAAAGCGGACGTAAAATGATGATGATGATGATGTGTATCTGTGTGTCATCATCATCATCATCATCATCATCATCATCATCATCATCGTTTAACGTCCATCTTCCACGCTAGCATGGGTTTGGACAGGAATTTTCCCACTTGAGGCAAGATTGGTTGTCTTGCTTGTATAAGACTGTCTGACGGGTTTTCTACGGCTGGATGCCCTTCCTAACACCAACCACATTTACAGTGTGGAACTGGGAGGTTTTTACCGTGTTGCCTACACGGCCACATTACAGCGTAGACTGTGTGTTTTTTTGTCGTGACACCTACACGACCTCATTTATTTAGGACTGGATGTTGCGGTACCAACATAACTTTACATCGAAGGAGGGTGGTGTGGATGGGGTGAGGGTAGTGGGATGAGGGTGTATTTTGGTAAGAGGTGCCTACTGACTGTAGGTTTCACTTTGCACTTCGGCAAGGGGAGTCTTCTGTATTACTGCGTAGCGCCAAAGATCTTGATCCAGTGACATTGTCTTGCAGAGGTGTAAGTGAGTGAGGTCGGAATTTATCAAGTCGTCCCAGGTTTTTCTGGGTCAGCCATTCATCAACACCTAGTTTTCTGAGAGCCCACCAGATAATGGGGCATGGGACTCTGTCAAAGGTGTTCTCCAAGTCAACAAAAGCTAAGTATAGGGGTTTACTTTTAGCTGGGTACTTCTCCTGTAGTTGTCGTACAATGAAAAGAGCGTCTGTGGTACTTTTACCTGACACAAACCCGAACTGCATTTCATCCAGATCAATTCGCTCTCTGCGTGTGTGTGTGTATTATATATATATATAAATCTACATACATACATACATATATACATACATATATATATAGCTATATATATAGCTATGCATTTATACATTTGTATATATACATGCATTTATATTTAAGTGTGTAAGGATGTTGACATGATTTATGTTTTTTTTTCTTTGGTAAGAACAGAATTTCGTCTCCAGATTTTATTACCTGGGGAGATTAAATACCACAGCTCTGGCTGAAAGCTGACCAGGTTCTCAACCTCATCAAACACCAATGCCGGCCTGTGTGTGTATATATGTGTATGTATGTATGTATGTATGTATGTATGTATGTATGTATGTACGTATGTATGATTGTATGTATGTATATGTATACACCCACACCTTTCATCACCATTCCTTCTTTTTCTTGTCGTTTCTGTTGTTCTTGTAACTGTTGTCATAGTTGACATTGTCCTTATTTTCATTTTCTTTGATTTCTTTCGTTTTTCTTTTATCTCCCTAGGGAATTCGTTGACAAGTTTCTTTTATTTATTTATTTCATTTTCTTCATTCAAATGCATTCATACTGGCTGTCTCAGAGACGTACAAATATGGCTTATAAAACTTACCTAAGTAAATAGTCTAGCGCCCCTCAAAGCTTCAACCCCCCCCCCCCCCTGTTGATCTACACAATAAATGCACTCAGTGTATGCTGTAAAGTGGTTGGAGAAAGGAATCGTATTCAGCCATAAAAAGCTTACGAAACAAAGGGTTGGGAGGACCCTCAGTTGTGTCAAAGATATGACAACCTCCTCTGTGCACTCGATAGAACATGAAACCATATTTGGAGTGTTTTAAGACATCACGCCATGGGCAAGATGAATGCTAGTGGTCTTCTTTTGCAATTATGCACTGAGTTTGAGCTGGTCATGTGCAATACTTTTTTTTTTTCAGCAAAAGGAGATCCACAAGCAACATGGATACACCTGAGATTAAAACATAAACGCATCTTGGATATATCATCACCTGGAAGAGAGACCTCCAGGATATTTTCTCTGTAAGAGTAATGCATGGTGCAGAATGTGGTACAGGCCACAAACTTGTATGTGGCAAGATGAAGGTGCAGATTAGAAGAAAAGTAGGGATACTAGTGCTGAAACGTACAGATGTGTCCAAACTGCAAAGTTTAGAAAATGAAATATTCTTCAAAATGCACTTCACAATGTCGTCTTTGATGGAATTTGGGAACAGTTTAAAAAACAGGTTTACAGTGTTGTGGCTGACGTACTTGGTCTTAAGAAGACAAAATACAGAGATTGGTTTGATGATAATGATGCTCCAATCACCATGCTCATTCAAGAGAACAAGGTGTATGAGAAGTACTTTGTTGCAGTGAAGACCACTTTTGAGAAAGCCTTCAAAAAAACAAAATCAAAACTGCAATGTAAAACTCAAAAGATACACACACACATACATGCATATATATCAACATCATCATCATCACCGTTTTACGTCCATTCTTCCAAGCTAGCATGGGTTGGACGAGTTGTCTTGCTGTGGGCAGTGAAGGTGACCTTGTCTTGCTCATATAGAAACTGATTTTGGCTTGATTTCTACAGCTGGATGCCCTACCTAACACCAATCACATTTACAGTGAGTGCTGGGTGCTTTTTTTCCATGGTGCCTACACAACCACTTTACAGTGTGGGCCGGGTGCTTTTTTGTTGTGATACCTCCATGACCACGTTGCAGTGGGAGGGGGTGAGGGTATATTGTCCATATGCTTCAGCTTCAGCTTGTACCCGTGGGAAGTCGGGTTTTCTGTATTACTGCGTGACGCCAGAGGTCACGGTCCTGTGCCATTGCCTTTGAGAGGTGCAATTGGGTAAGTTTGGCTTTTATCACCTCATCCCAGGTCTTCTTGGGTCTCCCCACTTGGGGCTTCCATCGACTTCTAGTGCTCTGCACCTTTTTATGCAGCTGTCATCCTTCATACACATCACATGTCCATAACAACGCAACCTCCTCTCCTGCACACAGCATTTGATTCCTCTTGTGCTCAGTCTCTCTCTCAATTCGTTTATGCTTTGCTGTTCACGTATATTACTATTACACATCCATCGGAGCATGCAAGTTCGTTTCTTTCTAATCTACACAAGTCCAGGTCTCACTACACACAGTGTCCAGGTCTCACTACCATATAACATTGCTGTTCCTATGCATGCATCATACAGTCTGCCTTTCACTTTGAGGGAAAAGCCTTTTGCAGCTAGCAGTGGCAGTAGCTCCCTGAACTTCTTCCATCCCGTTCTTACCCTGGTTACTGTACTTTCAGAACACCCACCTCCGCTGTTAATTCGATCACCTAGGTAGCAGAAGCTGTCTACTGTTTCTACAGAGCCCTCCCAGAGTTTGGTGGTGCTTGTTACCTGTGGTTGTTTGCTGCTTGCTGTCCCGGTGCAACTGCTACATGTAAAGCCTACATTCTTAACTAAGCTTCCTGAGAACCCACTACATCTCTTGTGTATCCATAGTTTGCATTTGGAGCAGAGGATGGAATTCCTACCTACACCTTTCCTACATACTGAGCAAGGCCATATCCCTGAGGGGATCTGGGTTCTGTTTTCTCATATACTTACGAGGACCTTAGTCTTTGTCAGGTTGACTTTGAGACCCTTTCTTTCTAGTACCTGCTACCGTGTTTGGAACTTCTTCTTTAGTTCCACCATAGATTCAGCTATAAGTGTAAGATCATCCACATACAGAAGTTCCCATGGGCATCCAGTTTTAAACTCCTCTGTTATAGCCTGCGATATTATAATAAACAGGAGAGGGTTAAGAACAGAGCCCTGGTGGACACCAACCTGTATGCTAAATTCCTCGCTAAAGTCACTGCTAATCCTAACTTCGCTGACTGCTCCCCTATGCATGGCTTGTACAGCTTTCACAAGCCATTCATCTACTCCTAGTTTTTTAAGAGCCCACCAGATTATATCATGGGGCACTCTGCCAAAGGCTTTTTTCCAGATCAACAAATACCAGGTAAAGCGGCTTACTTTTAGCTAGGTACTTTTCCTATAACTGCCTCACAAGGAAGAGAGCATTAGTGGTGCCTTTTCCTGGCACAAACCCTACTGCATCTCATCTAGTTTTACCCAGTAACTCTTTCCGTTACTTTCATGACCTGGTCCATCAGCTTTATACCTCTATAGTTTCCTCTATCTAGTGCCTCTCCTTTACCCTTGTAGCAGTGGACAATCATGCTGCTGCACCAATCCTTTGGTATGACATCCTCTAGTATTAACTGGTTAACAATACGTCTGGTTATGGTATGACCTACCAGCCCAGATGCTTTCAGCATCTCGGCAGCTATACCCAATGAACCGGTTGCCTTCCCAGTCTTCATATCTTTAATTGCTTTACTTACTATGCTGCTGTTGACTTGTATTGCTGGCCCCTCTATAGGCTCCACTTGGGATAGAGTCTCTTTCTCCCATGCATTCTCCTCATTTAGAAATCTTTCATAATAGCTCTTCCATGCATCTTTCTTCTCAGCACTTCTGAGGGCAAGCTCACCTTTATCATTCCGGACACACTTCTCTCCAATGACATCACAATTTTCTCTAACACACTGCCTCACAATCCTGAACACCTGTTTCTGGTCCTCATGCTGCAAAACAGGCTTGAATTTTCTATCCTCCGCTTCCCTTCTAGTTAAGTATACTTGTCGCCTAGCTTCCCTCCTGGTCTCTATGTAATGTACCCTGCTTCCCTCATTCTTCCATTCTTTCCATGCCTGTCTCTTAGCCTTAATTGCCTCATCTACCTTATTTTTTTTTTTTTGTTCCACCACCAAGTCACTCTCCTCCTCGCTGTGGTCTTGCTCCAACCACAAATCTCATCTGTCGCCTTTAGTAAATTATTTTTTAGGAACTCCCAGTGCTCTTCTACATTGAATGTTGTCTATCTGTTCTTCTTTACTGTCATAGGCGTCGAGTAAGATATCTTTAAATCTGTTACTGACTGAGGGGTCTTTCAGCTTCCAGATCTTTCTTCTCCATATATATATATATATATATATATATATATATATTAGTTATGTAATAAACAACATAAGATAATTATTTCATTTACCAGTGGTTTCTTGAAGGCAGATGTTGTGTCTGTCTTCAGTCGTGAGAATGAATAAATAACATGATGTTTTTATTAAATATGGATTCATATTTAAGAATCCATATTTAATAAAAACACCATGTTATTTATTCATTCTGACTACTGAAGACAGACACATCTGCCTTCAAGAAACCACTGGTAAATGAAATAATTATCTTATGTTGTTTATTACATAACTAATAAGCTCTGTAGCCGACATAGAGCACTCTTTTTTCCTGAACCTTTCCGACGGAAATACGTCATTACACACACACATATATATATATAAATATATACATACACACATACATAAACACATACATACATACATACATACATATATATATATATATATATATATATATATATATACACACACATACATAGACACATACATACATACATACACACACATACATAGATACATGGTGGCTGCCAACTCGTTTTCGAGTACGGCCACTACTTTATATCCATGTAGGAGAACCCCTACCGATGCGCTGAACGAGTGTGACTTTTTAGTCCATCCAGCGACTTGAAAACTCTGGTACAAACACTACACTTGTGACAATTACTGACCCCATGGGCCCATGGTACCATGTGATGACAAGTGCAGAGAGATCTCCAGATATAAAGCAATGCCTGTGCCGTGAAGCTTTTATAGTGAGCAAAGGCACTGCACAAAGCCAGTCCCACTCTCTTAACCAAGATGATATTTACCAAAAAGAAGAACAAGTCAACATCATTGGATACCATCAGGGTTGCAGGTGTTATATCAGAGTTTTCCTTCTCCTAGAATTCTGCCTTAACAAAGGTTAAGGGGTCATCTCTCCCGTTGCTTTTGGATGGCTATTGACTCTTAAGAGCTCCTTTGCCCTTTGACAGGTTTTGTTTTTAGTCCTGCAGAATGTCCAAAGTCACCCTCCTCACCAAGAAACCTTGGTGGGGTTGCCAGTTTAGTCGCCAACGACCCGACCATGAGACAGGTTGTACTGGGATACATGTTACCAGTAGCACCAACTGGTGACCTGACATAGATACATTAGATACATACATATATACATACATACAGGAACATTGGAAGATACTATTCAATGCTCGAACAAGATTTTAAAAAATAGACCAATTCACAGAGAAAGTTGTGCATGGGTACCTGAGACAAAAAATACAGACCACAGAGGGGATAAATCATAAAAAAACAACCTGGCATAGAGTTCAGACAAGTTTATAACAATACAGGAACAAGAAATCCCTACCAAATATCTACTATACAAAAGAGGAGGACCATCGGTCAACAATAAAAGTAGGCTATGCAAAACAAAGATCAAAGATGTTAGCCACATTATTACCAACGGTGAAAGAATGTCATCTCGTTAGTACCTCCCTCTGAGACACGAGGTGATAGCTAGAACCATCTAGAATGCACAAAAGAAAATAAATTAAAAACAAATAGGGAAGAATATGTTCAGATAGATGACACTAAGGAATACTGGTGGAATCTGAAATTAAAAACTACCACCAAATTGAAGCAAACCTTGCCACCAGCATAAATAGATAGATAGAGAGATTGGTAATGAGTCAAACAGATGGACGACACTGTAGACAGAGATTAAATATTTTAGAATCATTTACTCAGATTTTAATGTTTACAGACTTCAAGAAAAAAACCGTTTACAGACTTCAAGAAAAAAACCATTATGGTGGAGATTACATTAAAATACATTACAGATGACCGTATATTTAGCTCTGTACGAGCTTTTCAAACGAAAGCCGTTGCGCAACCTACGGTTAATATTATGCAATACCACCCTTATGCACGAAATTGCATTGCTCAGGAATGACTGATAGATGGTTTTGTTCACCGTTCCTATTGTGTGTACTACTTTGCTATATTCAGTGTGTATGTGTGAATTTTACTTAATTCTTTGCCCCCCTGTTAGTAGACATTGATAGATGAGTGCACAATTGGATGTTGTCACAAAAGGTGATAATCTAAGCCCTGTTAAATCATATCCGAGCTTCTAGGTTTCAGACTAGCTAGTCTTATGTATAATTTCTCTTTGAAGGGGGATGAATGGCATTTCTTAATATTTATTCCGTTCACAAGGACAGTAACACCATATGCGAAATAAACTGAAAGAAATCAATAATTGAGACTGGATCGTGATCTGGTCACAGCAATTGTTCACGGCGTTCACCCCAATGAATATGAAATGCAACCAATGGTATATGAAATGAAGGTATCTAAAATCTGATATTCATCGCAGATATTACTTAAGTTTTCATTTGACCGACCCTCTCCAAAATTCTGTTATTATGCAACAGTGAATGCTTTTGCGTAATCAATGCTTTTGGGGATTTACCAAAAGCCTTCATTAAGTTATATAGGGCAATAATTGCAGTGAATATAACTGTGTTATCTGAAAAGCACAGTTAAAAACTGGAGAGTACAAATTAAATTTCAAGTTAAAAATACAAATGATCTCTCTTCTATTACCACTCTTGTTTCGTAATCAACCAAGTAGAAATAATTTTGTTGTAATACACTCTCAACTAGTTTGTCCACAAATTGTATTTTATGAAGATTAAAATATATATAAATGTTAATGATTTAGGAAATAGTATTATATTTTCAAAGTTATTTTGATTAAGATTTCTCTGTGGTACTTTGTATTTTTATCAAGATCGTATGGTTGGTAAATCACTGAAGTGTTATTATGTATTAGGATTTAAACTGAAAGATGTCTATGAAATATACTGAAGAATATAAAGAAACTGGTTGTGTATGAGATATCTCCAAGAAAAGTGGGTAAAAACCCAAAGCTGTCTCTTATGAATTACCAAAAAGGAAAAGCAATTTGACATTGTGAAATGGTCAAAACTTGAAGAAAATTTATTG
>OZ024745.1:80337622-80365122 GCA_964016885.1 Eledone cirrhosa | reverse complement strand
GTTATATACTTTCTAATTATTGAATTAATTGTCGTATATGTTTGATTATTGTTCTGTATTAGTAATAATTGTATTGAGGAAGATGAAGGGGGGGATTTAGAGAAAATTCTTTTTTTCTTCCGTTCCCGGCGAAACGTGGTTAAGACTATGACCGGAACTCTTGCTACTGTGGTAAAAGCATGTGCTTTAATTTGAATTCATTACTTTAACAGATGCTTTTTTATTCACCCCTTCCTCGCATATTTCTTTAATTTAATACTAATTTAGAATATTTTCTGCTTGTACAAACAAGGAAAATAATTTGAGGTGAAGTTGATTTTTGTCGAAATTTAAATTAATTAAACGCATACTATATTGGTAATTTCCAGTAAACGTAATAAAATTAAACGTATATTGGCAATTTCAAGTTAAATAAATATTTGGTGTAAGTAAATACTAAGAAGTAGTAACGTTGTTTATAATAAAAATATTTTTAGTTCAGTTTTTAAGGAAAATGTATATTAAAATAAATTTTATATCTAGATCTGGCTTAACAGATGTGTAGAAATAGTTTTTTAAGTTTAGAATAATTTCGTGTAGTGTACCTTCTGTTACGATAAATAATCTTGTATATACATATATTGTTTGCTTTGCTAAAAAAATAGGTAAATATAAATACAAAGCTTTTTTTTTTCTTCATTTAATTTGTGAATTTAAAAAAAAAAAAAAAATGTACGTTGTGATCGTCGTTGAATGGTGAATGTTATTTTATTACATGATCTCATTCCCAGATAAAGAACAGCAAGAAGCAATAGAGCAGATAGATGAAGTTCAAAACGAAATAGATCGGCTAAATGAGCAAGCAAGCGAGGAAATTCTGAAGGTAGAACAGAAATATAATAAGCTACGTCAACCATACTTTCAAAAGCGCTCAGAACTCATCGCAAAGATCCCCAATTTTTGGGTGACAGCTGTATCCTTATATTACAAATATATTAAAATGAACGTTATTAACCGCCCTAAAAACAATGATTTTGATGTTAAATGTTATTAATTTACTACAGTATCGGTAGAGGGTCGGACGCCATGCTTTTCAGCATAGTTACGTCCCTTTACGGTCTGAGTTTCAAATCCCGTCGAGGTTAACTTTGCCTTTCATCCTTACGGGGTCGATAAAATAAAGTACCAGTAATGTACTGGTTGATTTGGCCTTGTGCCAAAAGTAGAAATAATTAATTTACTAATTTTAGGTTGTGTCGTACCCCAATATTTAGTTTTGTTTTCCTCTAAGTTGAAATCCGGCATTTTGTGGCAGGTTTTTGCCAAACATTTGCCCAGCGTGTGGCGGAACAGAACCCACTACCACGTGGTTACAAGACGACCCAACTATGATGTGTTTGGTAGTTCAGAAAATGAAAAATGTTAATTTTTCACAATTGTGTGTGTGTGTATGTTTTATGTGAATGTTGAATAATAATAATATAGTTATTTATCGTTAACTCGAAAAGTTTGTAAACCATCCGCAAGTTTCTGCTCTGTTAAACGAAGAGGATGAAGAAGCCTTACAATACCTCACGAAAGTCGAGGTTCAAGAATTTGAAGATATTAAGTCAGGCTACCGAATAAATTTTGTAAGTATATAAATATTTTTTTGCTATATTTTTTACTTTTACTCGTAATTCATGCGTCTACTATTGAAATGAGATTAAATGGCGTTAGGAAGGGCATCCATCCATTGATAGAAATAAAGCCAATACAACGTAACTTGATTGGCCAGTCGTTAATATGTAACAGCCGTCTAGGTATGGAAAATAGACATTAAACGTTGTTAAAGATGTTAAATCATTAATTTAATTGCTAATGTAAGGAGTTGGTGGACAGCTTTGTTTGCCCAGCTAAATAGAGATGAAACGATCATGTATTTGAAATAGTGAAATGAAAGATCAAATACCAGAGGAAGTCTTTGCCTCACCAGAGAATGTCGTTTATGAACACTAAATATTTTAATGAAAAATTTAGGGATAAATTAATCTTGCCTCTTCTACTAGCCACTCTGTTACTAAAAAATATACAATTTAATTTTTGGTTTGATTTTACAGTGTTTTGACAGCAATAATCCATATTTCGAGAATGACGTTATTTCAAAAGAATTCCATTTGAATGATACGGGAGAACCTTCATCTAAATCAACGCCCATTAAATGGAAGCCAGGAAAAGTTAGTTAACCGTTTATATATATATATATATATTTTCATTTATATATAATTATATATATATTGTATTTGTTTAATCCATCCTGGTAATTTTGCATCCTTCATTCCCAGTACTAATTTCCATACTTGGAGATAGTGTATAAAGTATGTGTTTCACTTTCAGGACTTGACCAAAAAATCCAGTCAACCAGGCAAGGGTGGTCGTAAAAGAAACCATGAGGAACAAGAATCTTTCTTCTGTTGGTTTACTGACCATGGTGATGCAGGAGCTGATGAACTAGGGGAGGTGATCAAGGATGATATCTGGCCAAACCCTCTGCAATATTACTTGGTAATTTCATTCTTTTATTTCTACCTTCACGAACATTCTGCTTGGAAATTAAGGTTTCATTTAGCTGGAAATTGGTAATTTTAGAAAATATGAACTATAGATAGTTTTCAAAACAAAAAGCTTTATTACACTGATTATTCACAACTAATGTTATTGTGGTTTAAGATTGACATGTAGTTTTTATAGTGTTGGGGTAAAATAAATTATGAAGTTAATTTATTAAGTAAAAGCCTCAATGTAACAAAAAAAAAAACCAAAGCTGCGCCCAGTTATTTTAGGTGGCCCAAATACTAACAGTTAACGAGTCAGATTTCATGAACCACTGCGATTATGTAGTCATTTAGTTCTCAGCAAGTTGCTCATGTTTCATTAGGTATTTGATAGGTTTTTAGCAATATATTTTGGCTATAGCCATTTCTTTCATCTTGTCTGCATCCTGTTTTGCTTTTGGGATCCAAATCTCCAAAGCAGTTTTCCTCTCGTTGAAAATGTTTATTTTTCCTTTTCAAGGATGTGGATGAGGATCTCAATGAGGTGAGTGGTTTTTCTTGTGGTTGCCACCTCCGTCACATACATTGCAACTGGCTATAGCTAGCTCTGAAAAGATGTCCACAGCTGTTTTCCTTGCATAATTTTTGAAATTGATTTCAATGGGTTGATGGGTGGTGACCAACTTCAGGTGGATATGAAAATATTCTTTAAAATTTTTATATTAATTCTAACACCTAATTGGCTGAGATATTAGATATGACAATAATGAAAATGGTGGAATCTCACGTCATATTGGAGTAGCTGTGTGGTTGCCTGTTTGCTACTAATTTGTGTGATAACCTAGTTCATGCATTGTATTTATTAGTAAGTTATAAAAGACAATTGCAAACTTATATTCCACAAAAATGTATGCACTTTTGGTAGCTGATTAAAAAAGAATTTTTTAAAAATTTATTTTATTGTATATTTGTTTGTGACAATTGGTTTATTTTGGATATGGATTCAGATTTTAAAAATCTACAGGTTAAACTCACTGGCAAGTAATGTTAAGTGTTAAAACTAATTTTCAGTAGGATTTTATATGCATGTATAATAAACTTTCAAATGATTAAAGTATAACATGGCTTGTCTTGACCTCACACTATAAGTATAAATTTAGGATTTGAATATCAACTTTCTACTGTAGAATGTTTGGTTAAGACCTAAATTTGTCTTATTGTCTTTAAGAATATATGAAATTCCAATTGTTCAACACTTAAAGTTTGCACTGTTGAGTTTAACAATATATTAAAAATTATTTTATTTTCAGGCATCAGAAGTAGAAGAAGATGAAGGTGGCGCTGGAGAGGGTAATTATGTTTTCTTTTTTAATATAAAATATAATTGTTGATGTAAAGTATGAGAAAGTTGAAATCAACATTTAAATGTTATGTTAAGTACAGAAAACCTGGAATATTTACACTGAGCCTGTTGTTTATATTTGGTGGTCTTCTAATATAGAGATTTTGTGAAGTTAAGTAAAACTTATCAGTTTTATGTTGGGACATAATTTCAGCACTTCTAATTGAATATTACATCCAGACTTGTTATTCTTTAGTCTCCTCTTTGACATATATTTTAAAATGCAACAAGTAATTAATTTGACAAAGTTTACTGAAGATTTAATGAATGTTTTATTTAGATGAGGAACTAGATGAGGAAGGTTTAGATGATGAAGAAGGAGAAGAAGCAGAAGATTTTGATGAAGAAGTAAGTTAAATATATTTCTACTTTGGCTAATGATGTCAATTAGTCTTAAATAATTCACCTGCCATATAAAGAATGGATTCATTCTTAACTATATTTTACATTGCTTTTATTTGAAATTATTCTGTCCATGTGGTAAAGTGTCCACTTTGTTCATCTCTAATATAGGATGTTGGAGAAGAAGGAGAGGAAGGTGAAGGTGATGCCGCTGAAGATGAGGAAGAGGAAGAAGGCTAGATTGATGTCACTGACAACATAACTGGTACTATTGCAGTACTAAGTGTAGTATTGACAGTTGCTAGTTTGTTACCAGCCTCACAAAGTGGTTCAGTATCGACATTCCTCCTGTTGACCCACTGCAGCCTCTCACTGTCTCTTGTAGTTTCAAGACAAAAGTAATGTCTTCTCATCTCCCCTATTTTCATTTTTTCCTCTACTATATATATATATATATTTTTTCTCTTTTTTTTTTCTCTCTCCCTTTTTGATTATTAATTTTTTTTGTCATCAATAAACTGTCCATCACTTCACTTTGGGCACCCTTTTAGAGTTGCTTTGTACTTTTGCTAAAATGAAAAAAAAAAAAAAAAAAAAACATTTCCCGCCCTTTCTTTTCAACACGTTTTGACTTCCTTCACATTCATTAATTCATCACATTTTCAACAGGGGTTTCTCAATAAAGGACAAAGACATTCAGATATCTTTTCTTTTTTTTTTCTCTCTCCCTTTCCTTTCCTCATTCAGTTACGTTATTTCATTAATGAAACATTTTCTCCTTTAATACACTTCACCTAACCCACCTAAGTTTGTACAATATTTGGGCATCTTTGTTTCTCTTCTCTCAAGTTCTTTTACTTAACACAGTAGAATACTTTTAATGGTAAAATGCTTTGTGTTGCTTTTATTCACAAAGCACAGCTAACCAATTGATCTAGTTCTTTTTTTTTGTTTTGGGTATTTTAGTTTAATGGAATTCAGCTTTTCACTAGAATTTAAGAAATAGCTGTGATTGAATTAAAAATTCTTAGTTTAGGGTAGCTGTTAGTTTCTTAATTGATTTACAACTCTGGTTTATTTAAATTCAGTTGAATTTTATCTGAACTGGCAGCAATCATCCCTGTGAGAGTCAGTATTTTTTGTATCTATGCCATGGAGAGGTTTTTTTTTTTTTTCTTAAAAGAAATTAATGTTCAGTGAGCTTTTGCTTATTAACTTCAATGCTTTGCAATTAAATGCTTAAACATGTCTTATTGAATTATTAGCAACTTATTTTTAGACAAATGATTTTCATTTCATCAATTTTGGTCGTTTAAAAAAAATTATTTTTGTTTTATAGAATTTGTAGTAAGTTTACTTGTGTATCAATCATTACATAGAATAAAATGTGGTGCGTGTATAATGGTTTTGAGAATGTTTTTAAGATTGTGTTCACTTTTATGAATGAAGAGAGTAATTTATTACCGAATGAAAAATTTCTCAACTACCATAATTCATCTTGATATAATTTCCTCTTACTTTGACCCCTCCTTCATTCAGTGTTCCTAAGTAATTTTTACTTTTGCATAGCAAATATTTAAAAATCTGATTTGTCAAATGTTGGCTGCGACCTAAAACCAGGCAGTTTGTGAGGATGAACTTGTTTTATTCCGATTTTCTCGTCATCAATGTAAATGGAATTAACAAATTGACACCAAACTACTGTATTTCTAAACTGAAATAAACCGTTCAATGTGACAACGGTGTTGGATGATTTCTAAAGTAATTTGATGAAATTAAAGATAAATTCTGCTAACCAATGTTTTTGTTATCCACAATTTTCCTTTCAATTGTATCCTTGAGATTATCTATTCAGATGTTTTCAATCATTTTATTTCTCCCACATTTCCAACACTTATTCTATTCTAATTAAGCAAGATAGATTGAAATGTTTTCTTTTGGAAAAGGCTTATGTAGCCTGTCTCGGTAAAAGTCTCCCAGGCTATTTAGCCTGTAAGAGTGTTGGACATCAGGAGTTGCGGCTCGAGTTAAGACAATTTGAAATCTTTTCCTCTAATTGTTAAAATGCAAGTTAAAATCTAGTCATTAGAATTCTGCTTGTTTTGCCCATTTGTAACATGTCACGTTTTAGTTACATCCACATCTAGAGTTTCTTGCCTTACGAATTTTAGCAGGAAGTCACCACCTGGGTTAAAAATAATCACTACTTGGGTTGTAAAACACCATTTAGTGGTAAAATAAGCTTCCGGTATCCCAGGCTAGAGTTGCGTCCCTTTTGGACTTACTGGTAAAGTAAAATACGCTTATAAAGCATGTTTTTACTGGGACCGGCCATGTAGCTATTTCTTTTTTTTTAGGGGGACCCCCCCCCCCCATTTTAAAATATATTCTGCTACGAAATGTGAAGGTGTATCATCATTTTATAGGATATTGATCTGATTAAATTTTTCTTTTAGTCTTTTAATTTAGTTTGTTTGGTTTCCATTTGTCATTTATGGTGTTTATGAATTTTTTAGACAAGTTTTGTCTCAACTAGTATTTTAAGTTAACTAGCTGCTGTTTGGTAATGCCTCTTTGTTTCAGTTTCAGTACATTACTGTTAATGTTGACTCGTATTCTATTTACTTGATTCTATGAATGGGACGGGTGTAGGTTATCTTTTTTTTTTTTTTAAGGATGCAAGTCTTGAAATGGAGTAGAAATTTGTCCCCAGATGGTCAAACATAGGTTTAAATTATTTTGAGATTTAGTTTTCTTTATTCTCTCCAATATTAAACTGAATTCTAATACAATAGTGCTGTGTCCTGCAATCAAGTTAATACATACCCCATCTAACCCATGCTAGCGTGGAAGAACGGACGTAAAACGATGATGGTGATGATGAAATAGCATAGATCTGTTGTAAAATCAGAGACAGTTAAGGAGGTCCCTATTGCCCAACTACATATGCCATTCACAGCATTTTAAGATTTATTACACACCCAGTAAGTACTCCTACTCGCAATTAGCCCATGTTGAAAAGTTTGTAAATTGGAATACATTATTTTGCTTTGAAGATATGAATTTTGTTTGTTAATGTGAATGTTTTAAATTCTCACTTTAACACTGAAGTTTTAGAAGAATTAATGTATTAAGCACCAAATTACCTGAAATGTACCAAAGCTAAATTATTTTAATGTGTTAAATGAAATACTGTTGGGAATGTGGTTACAAATAGGTTACTTTATATTTGATTATCATAATCTATTCACTGCTACTAGTTAATCTCTCAAAGGCTTCTAATTGAAATGTCTAATTTTTCTTCTGCTTAAATAATTAATCCCATTTCACAAAATCTTAATGCTGAGCGCTGTTGTAATTCTACATTTTTACAGAGCTAAAAGATGGTAGTATATTTGTAATCTTGGGATGGTAAATTCAATCTATTGCCTAATTCTGCTTTTAGTGGAGCCTGTCCTTTTGCAAGTATTTGGGTTGTGTCAAGCTCTTTTTCTTTTGTGATTTTCATTCTTAACATAAAAAATTTGCAGTATTAGAGTATATACTTAAATGTGATTTAATGGAGTGCAGGGTGTTAAGAAAGTAGCAATGTCAAAGATGTTAGGTTCTGGTAAGCTTAAGATAGAATTGTCACTTTATTTTAATGATGCAAAGAAATGTACATAGTATAAAATTAAGTAGATAAGTTGTATATTAAAAGATTATATAAGCAATCTATTATAGTGTACTCCATTGCAACTTGGTGCATATTTCACAATCAGGTTTTAACTGAATTCAAACATATCCCACAAACCAGAGTTTAAAACTAGTCAACGCTGGAACCTTTGATCAAGTTTAATTTTCCACTGAAGGAGTTGAACTGGATTGTAGTCCCTGATATACAAAGATCTGTGATCCCATTAATCATCATAGGTCCACTTTTTTAGGTATAAAGAAAATGGATGGAGTATATACAGTACATTGAGTGAGGTTAGATGCAAGATATATATATATATATATATATATATATATATATATATATATATATACGCACACACATACACGCACACATACACATACACATACACATACACACATACACATACACACACACTCACACACTCACACTCACACACTCACACACACTCACACACACTCACACTCACACACACACACACATATACACACATACACACACACATACCTGCCTCTACCTTTTGGATGGAGTAAATATAATGCATTGAATGTAGTGCAAGATATATATATATGCACACACACACACACACACACAGTTGAGACAAGTCAGTCCTGGAAATGTGTACTTGCAATTTTATAGTTGTGGCTTATTGGTTAAATGATGCTTTCCAGCTGTGAGAATTAATGTGTTTCTAGTATTACTTTGTTAGTGTTTTTCATGTGATAAATTTCCAAGGGTTTATGAATTTATCGACATGGCTGTAAACCACATTGTTCTGGCTGTTGATCCTGCTATAGAAATGTCTGTTCTTAGAGGGTAAATAATATCTAGAGCTTCATTTACCTAACTATAGCCATACCCCTGGGTGACCTAAAATAGGTTCCAACTATCAATTTTCTAATGTGTAAGAAATAAAGACCTAACAATATAGGATTAGTAGGTGTTCTGAGCAGATTATCTGAAGGCAGGAAGGGAACTGACTTGGTGAATGGAAAGAATAGCAGTACAAAGATACTAGGCAACAAGTTACAAAAAAATTGAAGCATATTTAGTGGCATGTCCTGACACTGAAAAGAAAGTAGCAGTGTAGTAGGGCAATTACTGATATGAAGACAAGCAAAGCAGCTGGACCAGTGGAGGTAGTTGCTGAGATACTGAAGGCATTAGGGCAGTGGCTCTCAACCGTTTTTTGCCAACGGCACACCTTGGAACACATGAAAAAATAGCGGAGCACCTGACTAAATATATATGAAAAATATTTGAATTTTACAAAATAAAAACATGGCGAATATAAAATTTTGCGGCACACTGGTTGAGAATCGCTGCATTAGGGACTGTTGGTCACCTGGTAAACCAATATAAGGGCAAAGATGTGCTTGACCAAAAAAGCTAAGAGGCATCAAATTGATGGACCAGGTCATAAAGGCTACAGAAAAGTTATAGCTCAATTGATAGGGGACCAGGTTAACGACAGCAATTGACAGTTCCTTGCTCCATAATCTGGTGTACTTTTAGAAAGCTTGAATAGATAAATAGTGCAACCCATGTCCAGAGGGCAGCAACGATTAGAATAAGTAGGGTTTGTTCTTATCCTCGAGGCTATAACTGCTAGATGCTCATGATCTAACCAACATCCAAATCAGTGGCAGCATTAGATAAGTTACAAATATGGAAGCAACTTGGTAAAGAGTAAAAGAAAGGCAAACAGCAAGCACTCATGGCCTTGCTCTGTGGGTAGAAATTTCATCCTCTGTTGCAAACGAAAACTACAGGTACACATGGGATGTGCAGCTAACAATGTAGGATTTATATGTGGTTGATGCACAGGCATTTAACAGCTGGACCTCACAAGAAACTATCAAATGCTCAGAAAGCTGTTAGCTGGGTCATTAAATTAATTTCCCCCTCAAAATGAAAGGCAAATTATATTAAGCCTGTGTATGAACAGCAATTGCAAAGAAGTGAGACCTGGGCACTGCATACCACCAATGGAGCTTCAATGTAGTGTACATGAACTGAGAGAAAAACTAGACAAGGACCAGATGCAGTGTACAGGGAAGGAGATTGGTGGTATGCATATTGAGGACAGCAGCTGTATAAAAAGGTGAAAGGTGCTCAAACTATGGTTGAGCAAGACCTAGGAAACTGGGATGAAGTGATATATGTAGATATAGATAATTGTATACACATGTATAGATGTCCCCACTGCAAAGTGGTTGTGGAGGTGTCGCGACAAAAAAGCGCCCAGCCCACACTAAAATGGTAAAGAAAGCACCTAGTTCCCACTAAATGAGGTTGGTGTTAGAAAGGGCATCCAGCTGTAGAAATCGAGCCAAAATCAGTTCCCGTATGAGCAAGACAAGGTCACCCTACCTTGGCATTGCCCACAACAGGACAACCTGGTGATATATACTGTATATACAATTATATGTATGTATATATATAATTCGAGAGTAAGGAAGTGTCTAGACAAAGGTGTTTGTTTTATATAAACGCAATGAGAGTGATTCTTACTATCATCATTGATTAATGTCCATCTTCCATGCTAGACAGGTCCCATTTAGAGGCAAGTTGGGTCGGGTGACTGTCTCGCTTATATAGGAGTGTTACTGGCTGGTTTTCTACGGCTAGATGCTCCTAATGCCAACCACATTGACAGTGTGTGCTGGGTGCTTTTTGCCGTGTCTTTTACACGTCCACTACAGTGTGGGCTGGATGTTATATACATATATGCACACATCATCATCATTTCCGTCTTTACATTCATTTTATCTGCTAGTATGGGAGGGCGGGGCATACTATATATATGCTTCAGCTTGTGCTCATGGGAAGTCAGATCTACTCAATTATTGCATATTGCCAGAGGTCTCGGTCATGTGTCATCACCTTTCAGAGGTACAATTGGGCATGGTTGGCTTTTATCACCTCATCCCAAGACTTCCTGGGTCTTCCCACTCCAAGGCTTTCAACAACTTTGAGCGCTCTGCACTTTTTATGCAGCTGTCATCCTCAATATGCAACACATGTCCATACCAATGCAATCCTCTCCTGCACACTGCATTTGGTTCCTCTTATGCCTAGTTTCTCCCTCAGTTCATTTATGCTTCACCGTTCTCATATATTACTTATTACACATCCATTAGAGCATGCAGGCTTCATTTCTTTCCAATCTATGCAAGTCAGTGCCCAAGCCTCACTACCATGCAATATAGCTGTTTGTATGCACGCATCATACAGTCTGCCTTTCCTTCTGAAGGAGAAGCCTTTTGTAGCCACCACTGGTAGTAGCTCCCTGAACTTCCTCTATCCCGTTCTTATTCTGGCTACTGTACTTTCAGAACACCCACCACCGCTGCTGATTCAGTCACCTAAGTAACAGAAGTTGTCAACTGTTTCTACAGAGCCCTCCGAGAATTTGGTAGTGGGCGTTTGCTGCGTACTCTTCCAGTGCAACTGCTACATGTAAAGCCTACGTTCTTAGCTAAATATCTCACTACATCTCTTGCGTACCCACAGTTTGTATATTGGGCAGAGGATGGAGTTTCTACCAATGCCTTTCCTACATACTGAACAAGGCCCTTTCCCTGAGGGGATCTGGGTTCAGTTTTCTCTTCTACTTACCTCAGTCTTTGTCAGGTTGACTTTAAGACCCCTTCTTTCTAGGCCTTGCTTCCATGTATGGAATTTCTTTAGTTCCACCATAGATTCAACTATGAGCGTAAGTTCATCTGCATACAGAAGTATACTTGTCGCCTAGCTTCCCTCCTGGTCTCTATGTAATGTATCCTGCTCCCCCCGTTCTTCCATTGTTTCCATGCCTGTCTCTTGGCCTTAATTGCTTTACCTACCTTATTGCTCCACCACCAAGTCACTCTCCTTCTCTCTGTAGTATTTCCCCAACCTCAGATCTTGTCTGTCGCTTTTAGTAGGTTATTTTTTATGAACTCCCAGTGCTCTTAAATAAATATATATATACAGGCTGGGAAGTAAAAAAAACTTACTTAAGAATGGTAAAATTCTAAAATTTCCAGACAACTGTTCATGAGCACAATAGAAATGGTAAATAGAAGGACCCCTAAGATGAAACACTCAATTATCAGTAGAAATTCATCTTACTAAAGGTATTATAGATGACTAGTCCCTATAGATTCAAAAGCGGATCTGAACATAATAATAATATGCGGGTACAGGCAGACCAACGGGAATGCTAGAAATAGCAGTGCGTTTGGTCTAAAAAGAAGCAGCTCTACTAAAATTTAATGTTAGGAGCAGAAGTATATATATTTATATATATATCATCATCATCATCACCGTTTAAAATGAGGTTCATGACAAACCACAAACTACTTCATATAAAAATTGTGGATCTACTAGAAGCTGCTAAACTAATTCCTATAATGTGAATTATAGGAATATGTAGTCCTGAAGCTCTTTGGTCATGTAAAACGTTTACAAAAAGGTATTTCTAAAACGTATTCTAACAAAGAGTATGATTCAGGGTAAAAGGAATAGAGGTAGGTCACTGAGGCATTTGCAAGACAATGTCTATAAATCGTCTGGTCTAAATCTATATGAACTAAATGACAACACACAATATAGTAAACTTTGGAAGTCATGTTAGTATGAAATCTGCCACAGGTAGAGACAGGGAATGATGATATATATATATATATGTGGACATGGATATATCATCATCATCATCATCACCATTGTTTAACGTCTATCTTCCATGCTAGCATGGGTTAGATGGGAATTGTCCCACTTGAGGCAAGATTGATCGGGTGACCGTGTCTCACTCGTATAGGACTATCTGGCAGGTTTTCTATGGCTAACACCAACCACATTTACAGTGTGGACTGGGAGCCTTTTTACCGTTTCTTCTACAGGACCACTTTACAGCATGAACGGTGCTTTTTTGTCGTGACATCTACACGACCGCTTTAGTTTAGACTGGATGTTCTGTGGTACCAACTTAACTTTACAGAGAAAGGATGGTGTTGGTGGGAGTGGGAGGATGGAGTAGGGGTGTATATTTGGTTAAGAGGTGCCTACTGACTATAGGTTTAATTTTGTACTTAGGGAAGGCGGGTCTTTTTTATTACTGCGTAGCGCCAAGGGTCTCGATCCAGTGACATTGTCTTAGAGAGGTGTAAGTGTGCAAGGTCGGATTTTATCATGTCCCAGGTTTTTCTGGGTCTACCTACTCCATAACTTCCATCAATTTTGATTGCCCTGCACTTTTTATACAGCTGTCATCTTTCATGCGCATCACACTGAACCATATAGACAATATGCACCCCTGCAAAGTGGTCGTGGAGGTGCCACGGCAAAAAAGCACCCAGCCCACACTGTAAAGTGGAAGTGTAGGCGCCACGGAAAAAAAGCATCCAGCACTCACTGTAAATGAGGTTGGTGTTAGGAAGGGCATACAGCTGTAGAAATCAAGCCAAAATCAGTTCCAGTATGAGCAAGACATGGTCAGCCGACTGGACACTGCCCACAATAGGACAACCCGTCTAACCCATGCTAGCATGGAAGAACGGACGTAAAACGGTGATGATGATGGTGTGTGCGTGTATATATGAAATTCACATACATATTTGTATACAGCTATGTCAAAGCTAAATTCTAATTTTCTTTTATGTTGAGCCAACTTATGCAGCTTTGTATGCAAATGAAACCAATCAGCCCATTTACACAGGTGAAAAAATTATATATTTTCGCCTGTCTCAAAGTCCAGCAGTAGGAAGAGGGAAGCATTGTCCTGATGAGAACCATTTAAGTTCAAAATGCATAGACAAGTGTCCCCCTTGATTCTGCTGGACCCCGCTTGACACCACTACTGTCAGTTTTCTATTCATAGCTGAGGCTTTCAAAACGTTTATTTATTAAACATACCGTATATCTTTAGATATACGAAATTCACACAGGGTTTAGATAGAGTTGCTAAAAATATCCCCAAAATATTAATTTTGTTGTGTGTTTTTTTAACAACGATTTGAAGATAGAACTTCAGCCTATATTTAACTTTCTACAAACGAGAAATTTGAGATCAGCTCTCACCACTTCCATCCAGGTCTTCCTTTACTGCGACTTCCTTCCACTGGGATTTCTTGGCACTTCTTCACCTAGCAAGCATCATCCGTTCACATCAAATGTCCATACCTGTGCAGTATTCTCTCCTGCACACTACATCTGATTCCTCTTATACCCAGCTTTTCTCTCAGTTCATCCATGCTTTGTTGTTCACGCATATTGACATTGCACATCCATTGAAGCATGCTCTCTTCCGCCTTTGCATATCCTCTGCAGTCACTTGCTTATGTCTTACTATCATGCAACATTGCACATCACACACAGGCATCATGCAGCAGGTCTTTCATTTGTAGAAATCTTTTGTTGTCAACAGAGGTAGAAATCTTTCCATCTTGTTCTTATTTTGGGTATTATGCTCCCAGGGCAACCACCTCCATTGTGAATTAGATCACCTAGGTAGCAAAAGCTATCAATCACTTCCATGGATCCTTCCTGGGATTTGAAAAAGGCCATTTCCCTGCTGCTCTTACTATCAACTATCCCTGTACATCTACATACAAAGTCTACCTTTTAATACTAGCAGTAAAATCCCTTTTATTCCTGAAGCCTTCATTTCATTTTAATTTTAATCAAATGTTAGAAATATTTCCACATTGCTACAATTTTGTCCAATAGTTTTTATAAATGTAGAATAAGTGTTTCAGTGTTTCAGTCTAGTCTAAAGTCTGTCTGAAGCTAGGAGGCTTGTCAGGATGGTGCTTACCCCAGTTTTGTGGTATAAAGCGACTGAGAGTACAAGACTTTCCACTGGACAGGACACCAGTCCATTGCAGGGTTACCTAATTTCACTTACAAGGCTATGGAAAATGATACTTGTGACACAAACTCATTAACCAATCAGTCATGCTGCATCATTAAAAAAAATATATATATTTTTGTGTTCTTTTCTTAATATATGAAACTAAAAAAGACTTGTAATTTCTTGACATTTTCTGCAGTTCGCTACTCTTCTTTAGATATTAAACAATGAGTCATTTATAAATTGTATTTTTGAAAATACAGATTTTTGTATAGTAATTTTTAAAGGAAATTTCCCCAATCTTTCTGGAGAATTTTAGAAACCAAAACTAACTGAAGAATGGAATAGTTCTTTTGTTATTGTTAATTAATTTTCTTGAGACTGATGTGCAACTGATTGCAGTTAGATTAGTGCCTAGAAAGGCAATCCTTGAACTAAGAGTGACAGTGATAAATATTTGTAGTATAGAATAGAGCAGGGAAATTTTAGGGAATAAACTTTTACAAGTCACTGGTTAATTCTGTGATTAGAGTAGGTACTGTACCAGGCATTAAGTAACATGTTGCTATAGTAGTTCTTTATTTCTGCCTCTCTATCTAAAATAATTCTGTTCCAATGTTTTCCCTCACAGACATATTTCAGCTTCTGTGTTCATTTTCTCAGCTCCTACCAACCTTCATAGTTTTCAGTCTGAATTTAATAAATGTTGGAGTATATTTCTCAATAAGGATACACTTGATATTGCCAATCATTTGTTTGAGAGCCCAGTTGATATTGATAACTGATCAATTTATCATTATATATAGGCATTCATTTGTCCAAATGACATTGATGCAATTTTTAGCAGCAAGTAACTTATATTTGAGATGAGGCATTCTATTTTGGTTATAAAAAATGCAAGATATAGAGCAGAGGTTCTCAAACTTTTGGGGCCACCGCCTCTTTCACGGCCATATAATACCCTCAGCGCACCCCACCCCTATTTCCAGAGACAGCTGCCTATATGCAAATTGTAAATATACAATAAATAAAATTGTTAATTTATATATAATAATATAATATATATTGTGTTTAAATAAATATATTTTTTATTTTACTATATTTATGTATGTATCATTTGATATTCTATTATATCATCTCTACTCCCCCCCCCCCCGACTTTCTCATGGGGGGGGGGGGGGGGGTAGCAGCGTCCACTTTGAGAACGTCTGCCATATCAATGGCACCATGTGTTGAGGGTGTGAAAGTGTAACAATAGATTTCTACAACAGAATGTTGCACTTCTGATAATAATTTCTATCCAAATGATATTCTAATCAATGTTAATAAAATAGTTGGACATTTTTTAAAGGATGTGGGTTCAAGATGCTAAATAAATTCTTCCTTACATGATATTGAAAGGTGTAGCCATATAGTAATGGACTGTAGATTAGTACCACTAAAGTAATATATTATAGATTAGTACCACTAAATTAATAGACTATGAAAGGTGAGGCATTGGGACTGACTAGGAACACCAATAAATGTCAAAGTTGATGGATGGTATTTTTCCCAGATTGTAACATTACATATTATTACAAGGTGGTTTAGATTACGAAAGTACCATTATAGTACTACTATAAATGAGTACCACTGTAGTAGACTGTAGGTAGTACCATTATAATAGACTGTACATTAGTACCACTATAGTAAACTGTAGATTAGTACCACTATAGTACTAGACTGTAGATAAGTATGACTATAGTAATACATTATAGCCTAGTCAAACATTCCACTAGTCTATTCGATGGTAATATTATCAACATATGATAAAAACAATTTGTTCTTCATTGCTGAAGAATAATTCCATCATAGAAAACAAAGAGAATGGTTAACCTCTGATCTTTCTCTATATTAATTTAATCCCTCATATTTCTCTACATTAATTTAATCTGATATCTCTCTGTATTAACTTAATCCCTCATATTTCTCTCTATTAATCCCTGATATTTCTCTACATTAACTCAATCCCTCATCTTTCTCTACATCAACTCACTCTCTGATATTTCTCTACATCAACTTAATCTCTCATCTTTCTCGATATCAACTTAATCCCTCATATTTCTCTATATTACCTGTGGGATGGAGCAAGAAAAGGTGCATCTGAAAAATAATTTGCCTAGAGTTTATCAAGTCCAATGTATTATGGTCAACTATGAGTGAAATATGATGGACTAATGTTTCTAAAACTTAATGCTGGTGCCTATATCTGAATGTGTGGAATTAACAGTTGTCCCCCCTCTCAAAGCTCATTGACAGTTGCAAATCTATTTCACGCAAGATAATCAGTAAAACAACCAGAACCTTCATAAGCAAACTTGCAGAAGTAAATAGACAATAATTTAACCCTTTAGCATTTAAGCCGGCCATATTCAGCCAGAATTCTCTCACCTTTTCCTGTTTAAATTGACTGTAACCAGCTGCTCATAATTATGTTGAGGTATTGTTCTCAAAATAAATAATATAAAAATCTCATAGATTCGATATTATGTGAGGTAAAGCCTTTTCCATGAAAATATAATAGTACATATAGAGTAATCATCATCATCATCATCATCGTTTAACGTCCATCTTCCACGCTAGCATGGGTCTGGACGGGAATTGTCCCACTTGAGGCAAGATTGGTTGTCTTGCTCAGGACTGTCTGGTGGTTTTTTTTTACGGCTGGATGCTCTTCCTAACACCAACCACGTTTACAGTGTGGACTGGGAGGTTTTTACCGTGTTACCTACACGGCCACATAACAGATGGACTGTGTGTTTTTTTTTGTTGTGACACCTACACGACCTCATTTATTTAGGATGCTAGTGTGGAAAGTGGACGTTAAACAAAGATGATGATGATGATGTAAATGCTAAAGCGTTAAACAAATCCAATTTCTTATTTGTTTTTAAATACATATCTTAGTAAACTTTACAGTCATTTCTTGGACATCCTATGTGTGTTTATGTGCAAAAGGAATAATAGATTCTGTGTAATTGAGTCAGTCATAAAGCAATAATAATTCTAAAAAAGGAAATTATTCCAGTCATATTTGAAGTATAAAATACAGCAGACAGTGGTGAAGTTCGGCTGTTCTAGTTGTAGCAGCAATAGGAACTAGAGAAAAATGGTTGCAACAAAATATTTTCAAAAATAAATATTTGTCATTTCATGGCAAATACATTTACAAAATAAGTAAGGCTTTGATTGCTACAAAGAGAATCTAGCTAGCAAACCTCTATCTTAGGTAAAGATTTGTAGATCTATCCAAATCATGTGAAAAATATAAAAACCTTGTGCTTTGCTGTGCAAGAAAATAGATGTTCTTTTGATGGCAAAAATTATGCAGGATGTTTTGCTATCAAATAGGTATTTGTAAGTTCTGAAATGTGAAACTGAACTTTTGATCTTTTAAATTGTCATCGTAGCTGATAAGGGATAAGATAAAGCATTTAAACCGGCCATATTCGGCCAAAATTCTATCACTTCTTTCTGTTCAAAACGGCTGTCACCAGCCACTCATACTGATGTTAAAGTATTGTTCTCAAAAGAAATAATATCAAAATCTCATAGATTCGATATTATGTAAGGTAAAGCCTTTTACTGCAAAGATACAATAGTATATACAGAGTAATGCAAATGCTAAAGGATTAAAGTAATCAAGGAATCTGTGTTATGGCATGGTCGGTTTATGAAATGAATAATCTCTTATTAATAAGAGTAAAAAAAATAAAAATGACCAGATCTTTCCAATATGGGTAGACAGAGATTGTTAACCTTAGTTGGCAATCTGTCTAGGAGAAGTATCACTCTGATTTCAAAACTGGAGTGACAACCTTTCTAGTGGCCAATGGCTTCGTCCTTGTGATGAAAGCGGATGAGCTGTGGCTTAGTAACCAGCTTCCGAGTAATAGTTGGATGAGGATTCAGGACCCACCAATGTCACTTTTTATTCATGGTCTCTGACCCTAAGTAATGAGGATAGTATGTCTCTCTTTTTTTCCCCAAAATAAATATTAATTACCATAATATGTAATATATAACAAACAAACAAACACAAATGTGATTATTTATCAAGCAACATCAAGAAACAGTTGACATCTGATAATATTGATAGCGAAACTAGATATTTTACTGTTATAATAACAACCTCATCTCATTGTCTTTCGTTTCACAAATAATATCAGTGATTAATAGTTACAGGTGTTTATTTAGATGAAATTGTGCAGAAAGCTCTCATTTGTAAGGACTTGTAGGGAGTATAGCCAAAATATATAAATCTTAAATTAAAGTATTTTCTGTGTATTTTTTTTTTTTTGGTGGGAATATGTGGGATGGCTGTCTCACTTTTTTGTGTGGAACTATACAATAGTTGTAGTTTATATTTGGTAGTAAGTGCAAAAATTAAATGAGAAAGAATGACATATGAAAAGACGCACAAGAAATCTTTTCAGTGTAACAGACTGTTTCACAAAGACTCACTTATGATGTTGCATGGTCATTTATTGAGGCTCAGTATTAAAGTCATTTATTCACATGTGTTTAGGAGAGAAAACCTATACAGAAAACTTACAAGTTAATAACTTAGGAACATTACATAGCACTACAGATGTCCTGAGATCAGACTACGAAAATTAAGGCAGTAATTAATTGCTGATATGTCAGTAATAAGAGAGGAGAGCAATTAGGGCATACAAACATAGAATAATTAGAGAGAAGTAGATTTATTATGACTTTCAAAAAGAGAAAAAATTGAGGAAAAAATATTACTGTCATAATATCGCTACGCCATTGATGCCGGCCATGACGGTGTGGCAGGAGTGTTCTTTGATGGGTGGGAGCCCAGGTACAGGCCACTTTGTGGTCCCAGCAATCTTCAGCTTGACGAGCAGTGAAGCCTGGGTTAGTTGCTGAAAAAACCAGGTTGTCACTGAATAAGTGTAGATAGAACCAGCAGTATTTGATAAATCTATGATGAAATTACTGGTAGAGCTGATTCGAATGCATAAAATATATTAAACAAATTGGTAGCATTATTGAACTAATTGAACAAATCTAATTATCATTGAAAATAATTGATATTTTTCTAAGAGATATGCCGTATATACTTGAATATAAGCGCCCCGCTTATTTTATGTTTGAGAAATGTGTAAAAATCCAAACCCTGTTTATAAACTGAGGCTTATCAACACATTGTTTAGATGGCGTATATAAGCTAACCTCACATTTTACTATCGATTTTTTGTCACATATTCCTTGGCTTATATTCAAGTATATACAGTAATTCTCATTAGTTTAAGGGCAAACACAAGCAAGATGCTATTGTACTGAAATTACTGGGAGCAGTTTGAGTTTCTATATTCATTCAACAATGTTTGGCTGTATAATATTTGTATTTATATTAGAAATACTATTTTGTTAAGTATGGTAATGTATGAACGAACCCATAACACCTGATGGAGTCATAGGGGTGCTTATATTAACATACAGGTAATTTTTTTAACCTGGCGGAGCCCATCCTTTACCCAGGTCCGAACATAGCCAATTTCTTGAGAGGGAGAGAGAGAGATATGACTCCAGTATCGGACTGTTAATTTTTTAATCGACCTTGAAAGGATGAAAGCAAAGTTGACCTCAGTGGGATCTGAACTTAGAGAGCAGAAAGCAAAAATGAATACAGCAAGGCATTCTACCCAATATTCTAGCAGCTCTGCCAGTAGAACAATATAAGCAGATAAATAGAAAACTTGCTGTAACTGAAATTAAGAAGAATGTTAAATAAAATAGATTTACAATGAGAATCCATGGAAAAAATGGATTGGTATTTGGAATTTTAACTGAGAAAGACAGATTTGACTAAATAAGACTTGAAATAGTGAATGCTAATTTAATATATAATGGCGGTGGAAACAAAATATGTGTGAAACCAGTCAAGCTTTTGAAGAGAGGAAGATATTAAAAGGGAGATGTTGATGTAAGTATAAGTGTATAAACATACATACACACAGATATACATGCATATTCACACACATATTCATCCATACTCACACACATATATACATCATCATCATCATCATCATCATCATCATTTTACGTCCGCTTGCAAGCGTGGGATGCATACTTACACATAAATACATACTCTCACACACTTACATATACACTCACTCACATACATACATATACACTCACTCACATACATACATATACATACACACTCACAATATTTGTAAAACATTGTTTTCAACTAAAAATCTATGTAATTTATGAGAAACTTCCAAAAGTCCACTATAATTTCATTTTACTACGATTGCAGAGTTATTAAGGTAACTGAAGTGAAGCAGATGAGTGAAATGAAAAAAAAAATATTTATAGGAAAAAATAAAATAAAAGTCAACATTCTCGAAAAGAGCAGAATTCTCCAGTACATAAGACAGCCTCTTGTTTGAACGTGGTTTGTAAGCTTTAAAATCTGTATAGCTTTAAAACTGAGAAGTTGCTTACCTATTTAACAAGTTTGTTTTCAATGATATAAAACTAGAAATATTTCTGATGGTTGCACTTAATGCTTCAATTGCTGAAATAAATAGTTTTAGTAAATATTTTTTTAATAACACACATTAAAAAAAAAAAAAAAATAATAGTGATAATATAAAAAAAAAAATTCTTAATTAGATTTAGCAAAATAAAGTTAAGTGTCTTGCCCAAAGACATAACACAAACGTATGAATTCATAACTCTAAGACTGACATGTCCATTAACATCTCACAATATAATAATAATAATAATGGTTTCTGATTTAGGCACAAGGCCAGCAATTTTAGGAGAGGAGAATAATAATATATACAGGAGGCACATGGCTTAGTGATTAGAGCATTGGCCTTGCAATCGAAAGGTTGTGAGTTCAATTCTCAGACTGGGTGATGTGTTGTTTCCTTGAGCAAGACACTTTATTTCACATTGCTCCAGTTTACTCAGCTGTAGAAATGAGATGATAGGGACTGGGGTCCCTATCATTCCACTGTAAAGTGGTCGTGGAGGTGCCACGGCAAAAAAGCACCCAGCACTCACTGGAAATGAGGTTGGTGTTAGGAAGGGCATCCAGCTGTAGAAATCAAGCCATAATCAGTTCCCGTCCCTCCCTTGCAAGCAGGGAAAAGCGGACGTAAAATGAAATGAAATGATGATAATATATATATTATATATATATATATAATATATATATATATATATATGTATAATATATATATATATATATATAATATAATATATATATCATCATCACCGTTTTACGTCCGTTCTTCCATGCTAGCATGGGTTAGACAGATATATATATAAATATATATATAATATGATGATGATGAATATATATATATATATATATAATATATATATATATTATATATACGTGGTAACAGATTATTGTTATAGGTAGTCCACTTAGGTGTAGTCCAGTTATGGTACTCCGGGTAGTGGATGATATCAACGCTTGGCTAAGTTTGACTCAACAAGGCGTTTCCATAGTGATGTTGCGAGTACGCTGTAATTCCTATGTTGTAAACACTTGGAGTAATGGTAAATCAGGAAAGAAGAGTGACATGGTTTGCTATACAAAAAAGGTTTTTAATCTCATTGCTGACAATTGTTTCTCTGAACTGGTAGGTCTAGAGATCGCTACCCGCTTGTTTTCACGTTATTCGATCACCAATACAAAGTTCTAATTATAACCAGTCAATTCATCAGAGCTTGTGAGAATGAAAGGAATATACAGGCATGGCTACTATATATAGTAGTAATGGCATTCAATCAGAACAATAACAACAATACTAACAATGCTAGCAATAAATAATTTGAAATAATCACAACATCAATCTAGGTGGGAAATATAGTATATCTACGATTTTAGTGTGTAAAACTAGCTGACATGAGGCAGATGTATAAAATTGACATGTAAAAGTTGTCATGGGGTGTATTATATATAGTGTAAAGATAAGACGGTGGCTTTAAACAATGTAGGTCTGGTGGCCGTAAGAATCATTTATTAACTGACAGATGAAAAATTTATCACTGTAGTGAGGGTAGTAATATTTGTGGTGTTAGGTTCAATATTTGTGTGGTCTATATTAGATGAAAGAGTTGTCTAGCTTTCTCATCATCAATAACATACATGTATAAGACAACATTAACAGAGTAGCAATATAATAGGCAAGTTAATACAGAGATTAAGGAGGCAATATATATATACACACATATATATATATATATACATATATATATATATATATATATATATATATATATATATATATATATATATATATATATATATATATATATATATATAAAGAGAAAACATGCTGACTACAATTATAACAGGAGGAAGGTAAAGTTCTGCTGTAGTAGTATTTTGATATGTTCTTTGGATTTAGGTTCATTTGTTGAGTCAAGGGTGAGGGAGTAGTGTTGACAGCAGCTGAGAGGAGATATATTTATGGGTTGATAAGGTACTTACCACCAGACCTACATTGTTTAAAGCCACCAGCTTATCTTTACACTATATATAATACACCCCATGACAGCTTTTACTTGTCAATTTTATACATCTGCCTCATGTCAGCTAGTAGATATACTATATTTCCCACCTAGATTGATGTTGTGATTATTTCAAATAATTTATTGCTAGCATTGTTAGTATTGTTGTTATTGTTCTGATTGAATGCCATTACTACTATATATAGTAGCCATGCCTGTATATTCTTTTCATTCTCACAAGCTCCAATGAATTGACTGGTTATAACTTTGTATTGGTGATCGAATAACGTGAAAACAAGCGGGTAGCGATCTCTAGACCTACCAGTTCAGAGAAACAATTGTCAGCAATGAGATTAAAAAACCTTTTTTATATAGCAAACCGTGTCACTCTTCTTTCCTGATTTATATATATATATATATATATATATATATATATATATATATATATATATATATATATATATATATATAATATATAGTAAGAAACACAGTAAACCGTGTGTCTAAAATTACAAGGGTTGAAAACCACATTTGTTTGAAATATTTAACCAAGAAGCAGACAGAATGATAAAATAAAAATATATTATTATACAAACCGCCTCAATAACCATTATATCTCTCGAACAGATTATCCCTAATCTGTTTCGCCCTGAGTGTGTTTGTAACAGATAATCTTGGGCATCATCAGCGAGAGAATCTGATTAAATGCAACAAACACTATGTACCAACGTTCACACAGAAAGATGAAATTTATCACCTCGTGCGCCGCTAGTCAAACTCTAATTTTCATTTATATTTCTGCTCCCTCACAAGTCGAGCTTATTAAGTTGTGTGTGTTGGACTGTTATTTCTATTCAATACACGCTTACCACGTTTGACTAGCGGCGCACCAGGTGATAAATTTCATCCTTAACGGGATCTTCTGAAACTAACAAAGTCAATCTGTAAACGCAGAACTGGATATTTCAAAAAACGTTGCAACCGGAGGAAGACAGGAAGACGATACTTTGGTTCGTGGTAACGTTCGCTGGCAAAGAACAGGAAAAAATGAATAATACGTCATTAATAGGAGCAGGGAAAAACAATTACGCGCAAAGACAGAACCACGTTTGTGGTATAAAAGAGGTCGTAGACTAATTTTCTCTTAGGTGGTGCATAGAGACGTTCTCTGGCAATGAACGAAAAAACGAAGATAATAAGTCATATGTGGAGCGTGGAGAACAAAGCACACAAAGACAAAACCACGTAAATGGTATAGCAGAAGTTGTAGACTAAAAATCTAACTAGGAGACCGAATGAATCTCCGCTACAGGATTAAGAACAAAGTAAATAAATACAATACAGAAGTAATAGAAACAAATAAATACATACACGCAAACAGATACGTACATACACAAGCATACGCAAAACCTTACCATAGGTATACAAAACCACGCACATATAAATATGTGTGTGTGTGTATGCTTATGTACAAATAAATATCCAAAGTATCGTCTTCCTGTCTTCCTCCGGTTGCAACGTTTTTTGAAATATATATATATAATATATATATATATATATATATATATATATATATATATATATATATATATATATATAATATATATATATATATATATATATATATATAATATATATATATATATATATATATATATATATATATATATATATAATATATATATAATATATATATATATATATATAATATATATATAATATATATATATATATATATATAATATATATATAATATATATATATATATATATATATATATATATATATATATATATATATATATATATATATAATATATATATAATATATATATATATATATATATATATATATATATATATATATATATATATATATATATATATATATATATATATATAATAGTAATAATAATAAATTTGAAGACTAAAATCCAAAGAGGGCTCGATAAGGATAAATATATATCAAATATATAAGAACCATAGAGCAAATATTTATTAAAATAACAGATTAAAGTTTAAGCAAAGAATCGCTGCTTTCACCCTTAACGGGATCTTCTGAAACTAACAAAGTCAATCTGTAAACGCAGAAGTGGATATTTCAAAAAACTTTGCAACCGGAGGAAGACAGGAAGACGATACTTTGGTTCGTGGAAACGTTCCCTGGCAAAGAACAGGAAAAAACGAATATAATACGTCATTAATAGGAGCGGTGAAAAACAATTATGCGCAAAGACAGAACCACCTTTATGGTATAAAAGAGGTCGTAGACTAATGTTCTTTTAGGTGGTTCATAGAGACATTCTCTGGCAATGAACGAAAAAAACGAAGATAATATGTCATATGTGGAGCGTGGAGAACAATTGCACGCAAAGACAAAACCACGTAAATGGTATAGCAGAAGTCGTAGACTAAAATTCTAACTAGGAGACCGAATGAATCTCTGCTTCAGAGTTAAGAATAAAGTAAATAAATACAATACAGAAGTAATAGAAATTAAATAAATACATACACGCATACAAATACGTACATACACAAGCATACGCGAAAACACTTACCATAGGCATACAAAACCACGCACATATAAATATGTGTGTGTGTGCGTGTATACAAATAAATAATTAAATAAACGTATATAAATAAATAAATACGTATATAATAAGCGCACACACATACCTACATGTAAATACACAAATGTTTGGAGACGTAAGTCAACCAAAACATGAAGTACACATATACACACACCCTACATACGTACGAACCTGCATACTCACACAGACACAAAACTCCCGTATACACATAACCAAACCATATGTACCAGAATATATAAAATTATACGCCATAACATATACAATGAAATATACCTACGAGAAAGTATACGTACCTTCACAAAACATACAGGTAATATATACTTACCCATGCAAATAAGTAATGGTATAAACAAAACATATACTTAGCTACCACATCAAGACGTAAAACATCCACGTATAGATCGTACTATCCGTTAGGGTATAACGTGGGGCTGTAATACAGGAAAGTTTTGTGCAATTTATGTTTACAAGCCGAAATTGCCTCAGATTTTTTGTTTAAGATGTGGTCTGTGGCATAGAGTATTTCCAGGGCCTCAGCGGCACAGAGGTCACATGGTCTTTTATTTCCGTTATACGATCTAGCCCCAGCTAGGATCTCCCAGTGTAACTTATATTGGGTGTGGTTGTCTTTTAGACTCCAGATATAAGCTGAAAGTGACGTCATATTCCTTCTTAGAGGGTAACGAAAAGAATGGGTATGCATGTAAAGACGCTGCTTGAATCTATTGGCGGTTAACCCTATGTAGGCCCTACGGGACGTGGGTGTTTCAACCTTACATTTGTAGACAATGTTACTAGAGAGGCATTTCTCGGATAGGGGGCAATCAACCCGATTCCTACAATTATAGTTAGTACTAACTACAGGGTTGCACGTGTTCCTACGGCTTGGTAGTTTAGCTAAATTTGAAGCTGTGATGTTATGTGCAAGGTTAGGAGTCGTAGAGTAAGAAATTTTAATAGTATTTCTATTAAAAATTTTACTATATTTATGTGTAGGGGGAAAATGCTTCGTAATAAGGGAAAGAAAGATCTTAGCTAATGGTGTGGCCACCTCCATATTATATGGTGGGTTATACCAACAAATGCGACGGGATCTATTTCTTCTAGGTCTATTTTCGTACTCTGTATATGCTACCTTATCGACAAATCCACTCCGAGCTTCATTGTAATAAGTGGAATGGTCGTTGAAAATATGCTCGTTAGTAGATAGACGAGAAAGCCTCAACGAAACGTTTCTTACCAGGTTCTTGGTTATGCTGGCAGAATGGTTGGAATGCTTACTTATGTAATTAAGCATATCATTCGGCTTTCTATACGGCTAATACAACCCATTCGATAAATTGAGGGTAACGTCAAGGTAATTAACGACCGAGAGATTGGCCTCAACTCGTATAGAGAGGTTGAAGCCTTTAAAGAAGGCTGTGAGTTCTTTTCTGAACCTGTCGCAAGCACGAGGTCCGCACTTAGTCATGGTCAAAAGACCATCATCACGGTACAAACCACCGCCTGCGTTGGGGAATTCGTCCTTGATAGAGAAAAGAAGGAAAAGGTCGATAAGATCAGTAACCTCCGCAGAATCGCTGGCGCCCATA
>OZ024745.1:80260122-80270122 GCA_964016885.1 Eledone cirrhosa | reverse complement strand
ATATTGTTTTTAAAGTTATATTGCTTATAATTATATTTCCAAATTGTAATATAATTCTTTTGTATTTTATATACTCAATTATACTATGTACTGTATTTATATATACTTCTCTCTATATGTGTGTATATATGTATATGCGAGTATTGACATACATGTACATATGTTTTATGCGTGTATGTCTATCTGTATGTATATATATACGTGATGCGTATCTACCTATTTGTTGAGGGTACATATATGTATGTACATGTGCGTGTATATCCATACAATTCGATTGCACTTATGTATAGTGATTATCCCAAGATTCGTGACAGATAGACATATAATAACAGCCATAACTACATAACAGGTAATCTTAAATTATCTTAAATTAAATTATCTTAAATTAAATTAAAGAATCCTTTATGTTTTGTGTGTATATATTATATACGTAGTTAGATATGTATATGTATTTTATAAGTGTGTATATATATTTATATGTATGTATTTTTGCGTGTGTATACGTGTTATATATTATATAGATCTTTAATAATATATGGATTTCTTAATATATAGATCCCAATTTTTAATATATTGATCTCAATATTTAAATGATTAACTAAACATCTAATCATATTTAAACAATGGTTAAATTTCTCATATTATAGGTATATTCCATTCATGATTATTAACATTTCTAATTTTATTTATTCATTTCATCTCAATTGTTAAGTTAACTCAACAAGATATGACTTAGTTTTTCGTTCTCTCCCCTTTTCTCTGTCTCCTCTCTCTCTATCTTTCTCTCTCTGTTGTTCTGGTCTTTCTCTCTCTCTCTCTTTCTTTCTCTCTCTTTCCTTCTCTATCTTTCTCTTTCTCCGTAACCCAACGGCTTATTTTAAAAATAAAAATATCCAATACTAATAATATAATTAAAGCTACAACTCCACTATCCGGGAGCTTCCAACAGCAATGGTTGCATTCTTTTAAGAGTATGTCAATATTTATTTATAAAACTGATCTATATTATATTTTATCTGATGAAAGCACACCATAATTTAACTTGGTGTCCTTGAAATATGTATAATGAAATAAATATGGTTTTATAAATATAGTTTCCATTTGTTAATATCGTATTTTTACTCCAAATATTTGTTGAGTGCTTTATATCAGTTATAAAAATATTTGCTTGTTGTATCCCAAGAATTTAAATAGAACTTTTACATATATATATATATATATATATATATATATATATATATATATATATATATATAATATATATATATATCATCATCATCATCATCACCGTTTTACGTCCGTTCTTCCACGCTAGCATGGGTTAGACGGGTTGTCCGGTTGTGGGCAGTGTCTGGTCGGCTGACCATGCCTTGCTCATACAGGAACTGATTTGGCTTGATTTCTACAGCTGGATGCCCTTCCTAACACCAACCTCATTTACAGTGAGTGCTGGGTGCTTTTTCATGGCGCCTACACGTCCACTTTACAGTGTGGGCTGGGTGCTTTTTTGCCGTGGCACCTCAACGACCACCTTGCAGTGGGGGGTGTGGGGGCATATTGTCTATATGCTTCAGCTTGTACCCATGGGAGGTCGGGTACTCTGTATTACTGCGTGACGCCAGAGGTCACGGTCGTGTGTCATCGCCTTTAAGAGGTGTAATTGGGTAAGGTCGGCTTTTATCACCTCATCCCAGGTCATCTTGGGTCTTCCGACTCCGCGGTTTCCATCGACTTCTAGTGCTCTGCACCTTTTTATGCAGCTGTCATCCTTCATACGCATCACATGTCCATACCAACGCATCTGCCTCTCCTGCACACAGCATTTGATTCTTCTTATGCCCAGTCTCTCTCTCAATTCATTTATGCTTTGTCGTTCGCGTATATTACTATTACACATCCATCGGAGCATGCAGACTTCGTTTCTCTCTAATCTACGTAAGTTTTCCACCTAATCGCACACACACTTCCGGAAAATAAAACGATGTTAATTCTCGCAGCAAAAACAACCTGCTCTATAAAATTGGATTAAAGAACAACAAGCTGTAATAATCTAACCTAATTCATCAAGCATCCAATATTGAATCCTCGTCGATTATGTGAAGGATATATAATCTATATATTACGTTTCCTGGATTGTGAAAATGGTGGTGTATACGAAAACCATAACATTATTTTGCTTCTCACTTTTAATATTTCTCTGCACACAAGCTTCTATATCATACATAAAAAATACTTTACCAATACAACCCCCATAATACTCTTGATTGCTCGCTTAAAGTGCTTGTATTCCATATAACACCTTGCCGCACTATAATCTTATATAAATAAGACACACGTGCATGCCCCACGTGTAACTATTGCATACACTAACAACTTCAAACTATCCTCTTGCATTATCTTCGTAAATTGCCAATGTTGTATTTTAACTTTAATTTTGTTTTAATTTTCTTTTAATATGACTTTAATCTTTGAATGTAAATTGCCATGCTAAAATATTATAATGGATGTCAACCCACTGTGCATCGATATATACATGTGTTTCTGTATGTCTCTTGTGTTGGAAAGGAGGTCATGTATGTAAACAATCATTGAATAATTTCTCCGAAGACTCCAAACCTCGGTTTGGAAGAAACAATTGTAAGCTAATAAATGGTTCGAACAGAACTTTGATTCATGTAATTTCTATATAACTGCTCTGTAGAACAACTGATGTTATTACATTGAGCTATTTATCTTACTGGTAATAAGGTAGTAATAAATTACTGTCTTTCACTGTTTAGGGTTTAAAATATATATAACTATAAAAGGTTTTAGTATATACACAACCATAAATAGTATCCTTAATACTATATATATATATATAATATATATATAATATATATATAAATATATATAAATATATATAAATATATATAATATATAAATATATATATATATATATATATAATATATATATAATATATATATAAATATATATAATATATATATAAATATATATATATATAATATATATATATATATATATATATATATATATATATATATATATATATATATATATAATATATGAATATATATATATATATATATATATAATATATAATATATATATATATATATATAAATATATATATAATATATATAGAGAATTAGTATATTTACCAACATATGCGTACAGATGTACACTAATGCTAGCAAATACATAAGTTATGTCATAGTACCTAGGTGGTTCAATGCAGGAGGATGCAGAACAATTATATGAAAGACGTAAAATAAGAAAATTTTAAAAATTAAAAATTAACTTACTTACTAAAATTTTGACTCCAACTAATTAGTTTCTGTAATGGGATAAAGATAGTTCCGCAATGTAACCATCAAGAATTAATTACGTCATCAGGGAGTCTATTCTCAGCTAAGTCTCCAGGCAATGCGCGGACACTAGGGACTCATATAAAAATAATAATTCGGTGGATGGAACAGCTAGCGGGGACTGAATTCCATAGCACTGAAAAAGTTCACTGTCTCTGGTCAAATGGCAGATTCTAAAGAATCAATCACGTGACACTGAGGCTAGTCAGAAGGAGTGGGATGGAAAAATTTTAGTAAGTAAGTTAATTTTTAATTTTTAAAATTTTCTTATTTTACGTCTTTCATATAATATATATATATATATATATATATATATATATATATATATATATATATATATATATATATATATATATAATATATATATATATAATATATTTATATATAATATATAAAATAAATATATATAGCAGTAATAAACGAAGCTAAATTTAAATCATTTGACTTTTATTTAACTTTATTTTACACTACTCCGGAGTAACCAAACCAACCTGCGCACTTCGTCGAGTGCTCCAGCCTGCATACTGATGTGTTGGTATACAACCAACATAAACTCAAAATCTATATATAATATATATATATATATATATATATATATATATATATATATATATATATATATATATATATATATATATATATATATATATAATATATATATATAAATATATATAATATATATATATACAATATATATATATATATAATATATATATATATATATATATACAATATGGAGGGTCCGGGTAACTATTTCAATCATATCTCATTTTGTTTGACCAGTTTAGCTTGTTCGCTTTTTTGGCTGAGGTGGTTAATGGCTTCTTAACCACCGTCTCAGCGTGTATGACCATTTTAACTTATGTTTATAGCGCTGGTATCTTCTTCATATCCATGGAGCACTTGTCTGCACAATACGGAAGTTGCGTTTCGCTAATTTCTACCCGTCGAAATGCGATTCTCGCTAAATTTATATTTATATATATAATATATATATATATATATCATCCTCTTGCATTATCTGTGTTAACTGCCGAATGTATTTTAATTTTGTTTTAATTTTAATTTTGATTTTGATTTTGAATTTGAATTGCTATACAGAAATAATATAGTATAATATATGTCACTCCACTGTACATCAATATATATATATGTATCTGTATGTCTCTTGCGTTGGAAAGGAGGTCAATTATGTGTACAAACATTGAAAAATGCTCCGAAGACTCCAAGCCTAGGTTTGGATGAAACAATTGTAAGTGAATAAATGCTTTGAACATAGCTTTGATTCTTGCGAATCTCTCTCTCTCTCTCTCTCTCTCTCTCTCTCTCTCTCTCTCTCTCTCTCTCTCTCTCCCTCTCTCTCTCTCTCTCTCTCTGTATATATATATATATATAATATATATAAATATATATAATATATATATAATATATCTATAATATATATAAATATATATATATAATATATCTATAATATATATATATATATATATAATATATCTATAATATATATATATATATATATATAATATATCTATAATATATATATATATATAATATATCTATAATATATATATATATAATATATCTATAATATATATATATCTATAATATATCTATAATATATATATATCTATAATATATATATATCTATAATATATATATATCTATAATATATATATATATATATAATATATATATAATATATAATATATCTATAATATATATATATATATATAATATATCTATAATATATATATATATATAATATATATATATATATATATAATATATCTATAATATATATATAATATATATAATATATCGATAATATATATATGTATTATATATAATATATATATATATATATATATATATATATATATATATATATATATATATATATATAATATATCGATAATATATATATGTATAATATCTATATATATAAGATATCTATATATATAACATATACTAGCAGTGGTACCCGGCATTGCACGGGATAAGGTATTTTGGAACGCGGCCCGCCAACAGACCTAATCGTGGCAAAACTGCATGCCTGGACAATATGTAAAGAAAATAAACCGAATACTCTGATGGCTGGATAATCTTTAAGATTTTCCTCGATGAAGCAGGAAAAATGCAGGTTTTCACCTAATAAATTTTTTTTATGTGCATAACATGCATTGAAATTTTGGCTAATTGGCTAGACGTAATGACTCCAAAAAGCCCTAAAAAGCTGAAAAAACGCAGTTTTTCACCTAACGCAGGTTCTAGGAGATCAAAAAGTTGAATTTTTATGTGCATAACACTCCCTGAAACATAAGTAATACACATGTAAAGTTTGAAAAAAATTGGTTGGGTACTTCTCGAGTTTTAGGGATTCAAACTCACAGACACACACACACATACAAACAGACATCCTCAGAGAAGTGACGTAATGCAGACAGCCAGACATACAGACATATATTATAAGGGCGCGACGTTATATGTATGTATCTATCCAAAAAGCGAAAGACTAAGAATTATAGAGAGAGATCGTTAAATCGCCTAATGCAGTCCCTAGGGCATTGAAAATTTGAAATTGTTTTTGCTCACAACACTCCCTGAAAGATAAGTATTATATGCGTAAAGTTTGAAAACAGTCGGTTGGGTGCTTTTAGGGATTCAAACTCACACACACACAGACATCCTCAGTTTTATATATATATAGACTAGCAGAAAACAACACGGTGGGTCGTTTTCTGCTTGTCGATATATATTTAACACACACACAAACACAAATACAGACACACACACACACATACATATATATATATATACACCCATGTTCATATTTTGAGATGCATTATTCTCAAATCAGATTATTATCTCTGACAGGAAGAACCAGTTTATAATTTTTAGTCTTTGGTGTTGTTACGGTCTTTGGTGTTGTTGTTGTTGTTACGGTCTTTGGTGTTGTTGCCGTTTTCCAGGTCTTTAACAACAGCCCCCCCCTCCACTATATATATATTATATATTATATATATATATATATTATATATAATATATATATTTATATGAGTTTCAGAAGATCCCGTTAAGGGTGAAAGCAGTGATTCTTTGCTTAAACTTTAATCTGTTATTTTAATAAATATATATATAATATATATATATAAATATATATATATATATTATATATATATAATATATATATTATATAATATATATAATATATATATTATATATATATATATAATATATATATTATATATATAATATATATATAATATATATATAATATATATATAATATATATATAATATATATATATTATATATATATATATATATATATATATATATATATATATATATATATATATATATATATATATATATATATATATATATATATATATATATATATATATATATATATATATATATATATAACGGGGCACTGGAGAAAGGAGTTGCCCCGAATCAGTGGAGGATCAGTAATATCGTCCCAGTGCCAAAGAAGGGAGATCTCTCTAACACCAACAACTACCGGGGGATCTCACTGACGTCACTTGTGGCAAAGACCCTCAACAGGACGATTCTTAACAGGATCCAGCCTGAGATGGAGAAGAAGCTCAGGGACAACCAGAACGGCTTCAGAGAGGGTAGATCAACCACCAGTCACATCCTGATGCTGAGGAGGATATTAGAGGGAGCTAGAGCAAAGTGCCTTCCTGCAGTCATGGTTTTCATTGACTTTAGGAAGGCCTTTGATTCTGTGGACCGTTACTGCCTGATGAAGATCTTACAGGCTTATGGAATCCCCAAGAAGATAGTAGACCTGATATCACTGCTCTACACCAACACCAAAACCCAAGTCATTACACCTGATGGGATGACAGAGTTCTTTGAGATACTGGTTGGAGTGCTCCAGGGAGATACATTGGCTCCCTACCTTTTTATCATCGTAGTGGACTATTGTATGCGCCTTGCACTGGAGAAACACCAGGACTCTGGCTTTACTGTAGCACCGGCTCAGAGCAGGAGAGTTAGGGCGAAAAAGGTATCGGATGCTGAATTTGCCGACGACATAGTTTTGGTGACAAATACAGTGAAGGAGGCAGAGGATTTGATGCTGGAGGTTGAGACTGTGTCGATGAGTGTGGGGCTGAGAATGAATGAGACTAAAACAAAATATCTGGTAGAGAATGTTGAGAAGCTAGAGGGGATCACTAATGTAGGCGGGAAGCCGCTGGAATTGGTTGAGGACTTCCTGTATTTGGGAGCAAAAATTGGGAATACGGAAGATGATATGGTTGAGAGGAAGAGCAAGGCCTGGGCGGCGTGCCACAGCTTGAGATCGGTGTGGAAGTCGGACCTTCGTAGAGATCTGAAAATCCGCCTCTTCATTGCTGTAGTGGAGTCTGTGCTGCTGTATGGGTCTGAGACTTGGACACTGACCAAGAAACTCACTCAGATGGTGGATGGGTGCTACACGAGAATGCTGAGGATGGCTCTGAACATTAATCAGTATACACTGAGGATGAAAAACTCAGAGCTGTATGGGAGCATCCCAAAAGTCAGCTCAAAAGTGACACAGAGGAGACTGAGGTTGGCTGGACATGCTCACCGACATCCAGAGTTGACATTGCACTTAGTGCTCCTTTGGGAGCCCCTACATGGACACACTAGAAGAGGAAGACCAAGGTTAACGTATGTTGATGCCCCAAGGACAGACACTGGTCTGTTGGAGATGCAGGACATGGCAGCGATAATGAGGGACAGAGACCGCTGGAGAGAACTCGTCCATGGATCTCGGGAATTTTAACCGCCTTAGATATATATAATATATATATATATTTTATATATATATATATATATATATATATATATATATATATATATATATATATATATAATACTAGCATTAAAGCCCGGCGTTGCTCGGGGTCATTAAGTTACCAAAGTTAGGTTGCACCACCCATTTTATGGCAGCACTTTTTTGTCTACTAGGCACTGGGTGAATGAATTGCAGACCTGGAAGCAGGAGCTGCGCCAGCAGTGACAATTGTAGTTTCGCCTATGGATATTATCTCTGTGCAAAAAAGTGTTGAAATTTATTGTTTCACAGTACTTGCGCAACATGCACGTAGACGATGCCAGCCGAACAACAGAGCTGCGATGGAGTTGTTCTGCATGGTTGTCTGTGTGTTTTCTAAATTTCAGACAGTAGGGAGGGTTGTGATATGAGGGAGAGTTAGCTGTTGTTTCTAGCAGGTTTAGTTACCTCATAGAGGATATATGTTTTCTAAATTTAAGACAGTAGGGAGTAGTATGATATGGGGGAGAGTTAGCTGCTGTTTCTAGCAGGTTTAGTGACCTCATAGAAGATATGTTTTCTAAATTTAAGACGGTAGGGAGGGGTGTGGTATGGGGGAGAGTTAGCTGCTGTTTCTAGCAGGTTTAGTGACCTCATAGAGGATATTATTGTTTATCATTATCTATAAAAGGCAGATTGTTGTTGTTGTGTGTGTGCACATGTTCCATGTTTATACATTTGCACAATTTCAAACCGAATCGACTCAAAGTCTGTAAGAATCCACGTTCGTTGAGAGGTTTTAAAAAAGATTTATCGCTTGTTGTTGAATAAATGTATCTGTTGCTTTTGAATAATTGTCGTTTCGTATGAAATGTAATAATTGTTTCTACTTTTTTGGCACAAGGCCAGCAATTATCCAGTACATTACTGGTACTTTATGTAATAATAAACGTTCTCTCTTTCTCTCCCTCTCACTCTCTTCGGCAATCACGCATGTTGTTTAATTGCTTTAAATGTTTTTTTATCATTTGAAGTGAGTGTGTGTTTGTATGCGTTTGGAAATAAATCAGTAAGTTTGAAGTATAAAAGAGAAAGTAGCAAAATGTGTGGGTTGTAGATAGAGGTAAGCAGATGATATGAGAGAGTAAAACGGACAGTATCACCATCAAACTTGGAAAGAGAAAGTAGCAGAAAGTATGAAGTTGTATAGATTTTGAATGGTAATGAAAAGAGTTTACCAGTTTAAATGAGAGAGAAAAATCGTAAAATATTGAGTTTTAACTATTTTTTGCGTAATTGTGGGTGAAATTGAAAAATTTATATGTGCCAAGACGCAATCGAAGCTATTTCGAATACTGAATTGTAAATTTCAATTGAAGAAATTCTATATCGTAGATTTCTATAACAAGGGAGCATGTCCATACACTGAGCTTTATAGATATATATATATATAATATATATATATATATTAGAATTGGAGCTTTGAAATAGCAATATATATATGGATGTATATATAATGTATTTTGCAAACAAGGGGAGATAAGCCGACAAGGCCTTGTTTCGCATTTATTGATGCTTATCAAGGCTAACTACTCCCTCTTGTCTACTGAGATCACTGATGTTATATTCTAGAATTCTATAAGAATATAACATCACTGATCTCAGTAGACAGGAGGGAGTAGTTAGCCTTGATAAGCATCAATAAATGCGAAACAAGGCCTTGTCGGCTTATCTCCCCTTGTTTGCTGAGATTAAAGTAAGTGAGTTTGTCACTACTCTAAAAAAATAGCATACGGTCTTCAAAATGCTTTTAATTAAGCATAAAGTGTATTGC
>OZ024745.1:80252622-80255122 GCA_964016885.1 Eledone cirrhosa | reverse complement strand
CAAAAATTATCTATCAAATCGCATCTAGCAAAGATCATTTTTTTTCTCTCTTTTTCTCTCTTTCTCTCTCTCTTTCTTTCTCTCTGTGTACAATTTTGTCACTACCAAATCAACCTTCTCAAATGCAAGTAGATGTTGTTACGGTATGTCGAATCTATTTATCTATAAAACTGTTTATATTGTATTTTGTCTGAGGAAGGCATAGCATATTGTTAATATGATATCCCTGAAATATATATAATGAAATAAATATGGTTTTATAAATATAGTTTCCATTTATTTAATATTGTAAATATACTCCAAATATTTGTCGAGTGCTTTTATATCAGTTATAAATATTTACTAGTTGTAACCCAACAATTTAAATATAACTTTCCATATATCTTGCTCCAATATTGTTGAGCGCTTTATATTATAACTGGAAAATGGAATTCTTTAAGATTACTTCCTCTTTAAAAGACATACCTCTACCTAGAAACAAAGACTTTATAAAACAATTAATAGATAAATCTGACTCTTTTATAAGGAGAATCAGGTGGCGAGCATTCCACTTTGATAAATCTAATACAAACGAAAATGTCTCGGACTTAAACAAAGTTTTCAAATCTAAAAGAAATTCACCCCCTAACAAACTTTTATCTGACTTTGAAAACGATATAATTTCTATCATACAAGGGGTCAAATTCAAGAGAAACTTCAAAGGCCAGGAATATCTGAAAGGCATTAAGGATAACATTGAGAGCTTAGAGAAAACTGAGAAGATCTTGGTGAAATCTGACAAGACCAACAACCTCCATGGAGTGCAGAAAGACATGTATAATGGCCTCATACTGAAAGAGCTGAGGAAAAAGTACAAGGTAGCAGATAAGGCCGAGCTTGAGAAAATGAATGTCGAAGCATCTTGTATAATGCACGAGTTGGAAATTGAGAACAGAACACAACCTTTCGCGCCCAGGAAACCGAAGATCAATATGAAAGATCACAAGCGGAATTTTGAAAATGACCTGCCAGTTAGATTGATCGCACCATCAAAACCGGACCTGGGCAAATTAAGCAAAAACATTCTTGACAGGGTGATACAGCAAATTAAGAACTTGGATTGTTTATCTAACCTGAGCTTGTGGAAGGGAACTGGAGAGGTCGTTGAGTGGTTTAAGCAAATTAAATATAACAATAATAATAAGTTTATTCAACTTGATATAGCTAACTATTATTCTTCTATTACCCATAATCTACTAAATAAGGCACTAAATTACGCATTCAAACATACTGACCTAACTAGCAATGAAATGCATATTATATTATCGGCTAGGAAAACTTTGATAGAATTTAATGACCAACTATGGACCAGAGCAGATAGAGATAGCAATTTTGACATTACTATGGGATCATCCGACTCAGCCCAGGTAACTGACCTTGTGGGTTTATTTTTAATCAATTCGCTACATAGGAAAATACCCGGTACTACCGGAGGTTTATATAGAGACGACATGCTTTTACTTATTGATAATAATAACTCTGAACTAAATAGAAAATGTAAACAAATTACACAATTTTTTAATTACTTTAATCTTAAAATAGAAATTGAAAACAACCATAGAATAGTCAATTTCCTAGATATAACATTAAATCTCAACACATGTCTTCACTATCCTTTTCACAAGTTGAATGAAAACTTAAACTATGTAAACTTTAACTCTAACCACCCCAGATCTGTCAAAAACACTATAGTAAACTCTGTCCAAAAACGTATCTCTAGGATCTCGTCGAATAGAAAGATTTTCGACGAAAAAGCCCAATACTACAATGAAGCATTAGCTAGAGCAGGATATGCTGATAAGATTGTGTACATAGATAATGATAGACAAACTAAACAAAGTAACAACTTTTTTAATTACGGCAACATCCTTAACAACTATAATAGAAAGCATTACAATAATTCCAAAGGCCAAAAAAGAAATAGAACTAGGAACATAATTTGGTTTGCCCCCCCTTTCTCACTAAACATTAAAACCCACATCGCTAAACTATTTTTTAAAGCTCTTGATAATCGCTTCCCTAGAACACATAGATATCACTCAATTTTCAATAGACATACAATTAAATTAACCTACTCATCGACCAAAAATTTAGCACAAAATATCAATAGAATAAATAATAGGAACTTAAAATCTAGTGATAACAGCATAAATAATATACAAGTTAACAAATGTAACTGTAGAGATAGATCTAAATGTCCGTTAAATAACAACTGCTTAGTTAAAAATATAGTATACAATTGTAATGTTAATACTGACTCTAATTCTTTTAACTACGTCGGTTCCACATCGACGGAATTTAAACTTCGCTATAATAACCACAAGAATTCTTTCACAGATCCAAGTAAAAAATCTTCAACGGCACTATCAGGCGTACTATGGCAACTTAAGCTAGATAACGTTAGATATTAGACGGCTTGGAATATAGTCTCAAGAGGGATTCCGTTTAATTCATCCTCTGA
>OZ024745.1:80167077-80227422 GCA_964016885.1 Eledone cirrhosa | reverse complement strand
GTGTGTTTGTACACCATTGTGCATTCATCCCCCAAAATTGCCACACATCTTTGCAATACTTGGGCAGCTCGTGAGCCTTTCTTTACATGGCACATGGGCATTTCAGGTGTACTGACGAAGGGTGATACCCAGAAACTTTAGTGTCTGCAGTTCTGTTAACATGCCAACACAAGAGCAAGAATGAAGTTGTTCATTCTACTAACATGGCTTTAAAAATGAGGCTTGTTTGCATAATTGCAAACGAATCGAATGTTATTAATATTTGAAAAACTCAGATTATATTTATTATATATATATATGTATATATATATATATATATATAAATATATGAAAAGATTCAGGACTCCGACGACTGAGCTCCGGCTGTTTTGACAGCTAGATCATATTACCCACTCTACTACTCCAAGTAATGAGTACTCTGGTGCGTTATGGGTCCACCTGGTATCTTACCACACCCTCTTTGTTATATATATATCATCATCATTGTTGTTTTATTGAACGCTTTCCCTGCTAGCAAGGGTTGGACGAGTCTACATAGACCAAGTCAGTACTGAAGCGAAGTTACTGACCTCCCAGACAGGCCAAGGGTATACATCTCTCTTATGTATAGTCTTACATTCTACCAAGTGAACAGGATAGGTTGTAATGTCTTTGACACAACTGAAGAGTCCTCCCAACCCTTTGTTTGGCAAGCTTTCTATGGCTGGATGTTCTTCCTACCACATGTACTGAGTGTATTTATCAGGTATATCACAACACTAGAGAGGTTGGCATACGGTGGCACAAATGAAGAGTCCTCTTGACCCTTTGTTTTTTCCCATGGAAATGAGAACATCGAAGTGGTGGGGTTGGCACTCACCAGTGATGGGAAAGGGAGATGTATTGATGGAGGGGATAGCTAAGGAATGATAGTGGAGGGCGAATAGGTGGGGTGCAGAGAGTAGCTACTAGGATGCGATAGTGGGGGCATCTAAAGCATTTTCTTTTTATTTGGTGGTGGTGGTGGTGGAGGAGATAGCAGCTAAGGGATGAGTTTGGGAGGGAGTATAGTAGGAGTGGGTTATGTAGTGTTGATGAGGATAGCTGCTAAGAGTGCTAGTGGAGAGGGAATGGGTGGGATGCATAAGAGTGAGGAGACTGGTTACTAGAGTGCGAATATTGAGGGTGTCTAGAGGCTTTGGAGGAGGCAGCAGCTAATGAGTGAGTGTTTGAGGGGGTGGTGTAGTGATGGTGAGAAATAGCTGTTAGGGAGTGCTAGTGGAAGGGGAAGGAGGAGGGAGAGGGAGGGAGGACATGGGAATATGTTAGGTCACATTGACTGCTGTTGGTCGGGTCTTCACCACCATAGCATAGAGGTGGTCCTTTGTCATATCTGTTTTTAAAGGTCGGTTTTCACAACTTCATCTTATGTCTTCTTGGGGTTGCCTCTTCCATGGATCCCAGCCACTGGGTTTTTTTTGCATATCTTTATGCAGCTGCTTTCTTCCATATGTATAACATGTACATACCAATGCAGTCTTCTCTCTCACACAGTACATCTAATTCCTCTTATGCCAAGTTTTCTTCTCAATTTGCTTATGCTATGCTGCTCATGCACATCCATTGGAGAATGCTCTATTCATTTCTTTCTAGCCTCTGTAGGCATTATGCAGTCGAGATTCATGTAGCATTGCAGTTCACACACAGGCATCATATAGTCTACTCTTCATTCTGAGAGAAAAGCCCTTGTCAGCAGCGGTAACTGCCCTCTAAACTTCTTCCAGCCTGTTCTTATCCTAGCTATCACACGTTTGGTGCATCCTCCCCAACTCCTCATCATCCAGCTGCCTCAGCCAAAATGGACTCAACAATTGATCTCTACGTGGGTCTGTCGTTCATTGCCGATGCCAAGTCCTGGATTTCAATACCAGAATCTCTGGAGATTACATCAAGGTAGGAGAAGTTGTGCCCCCTGTTATTAGTGACTGCTTGTGGTTTCATAGGTGGCATGATGGCAGTGGCTAGCAAATTTTACTCTCCTTTTATGTACAAAGACCAAAAGGAAGCTCACGAAATTAAGCTCACATACCTTAGTATCCCCAGCGCGCAAAAAACTGCAAAGTCTTTTTTCTCAGTACAACTCAAATCCAACTAGCTTACTGAAAAGTGAAATGACCCAATGCAAAAAAGATCTTGATGAGGCTACACAACTGCTCTTGCAGAGTATGTAGAAGGAAAAATAAACAAACTTAAGACCCTTCATATGAACAAATAGCACACAGCTACATGGGCTTTAATCAATAAAATAACTGGCAGAAAAGAAAAACCTTCACCCATCATCAAAGGAGGCTTTCAAGAAGCTAGGAAAAAGAGCTGGACTGGCTCCTACTCCTAATTTGATTGCCTGTGTAACAAAAGTTGTCAACTACGTCTAGGGAACCTCCCAGGCAACTGAAGGAATCTGTCACATATAAAGTCTATCTTTTCCGTTAACCAGCCTGCAATCCCACTCCATAAATTACATGCTTGAAATTTTGTCTTTAACTCTCCTATGGATTCAGCTATGAGGACTAGGTCATCAGCATATAAGAGCTCTCATAGAGTGCCAGTTTTAAACTCCTCAGGGATGGCCCTGAAGGACAATGATAAAGAGGAGTGGACTGAAGACTGAGCCCAGGTGGACCTGCACCTGCACTTCAAATTCATCACTGTACTCATTGCCAACTCTCACTCTGCTGGTCACGTCTTTATACCTGGCATGCATGAACCTCACAAGCCATTTGTCTATACCTAGTTTTTTGAGTGCCCACCAGAATATAGAGCGTGGAACCCTGTCAAAGCATTCTCCAGATCTGCAAAAGCTAGATACATTGGCTTAACTCTTAGCTAAGTACCTCACCAGAAAGAAGGCATTGGTAGTGCCCCCATTTAGCATAAATCCAGACTGCATCTCATCTAACTGGATTCTATCCATGATTAATTGTGCTATAACACTTTCATCAACTTTCATGATCTGGTCCATTAACTTGATACCTCTGTAATTACTTCTCTTTAATGTATCTCCCTTGCCATTGTAGCAATTTACTGTGATACAGCTGCACCAGCCATTGGGTATAAGCTCTTTAGGTCCTACTTGATTAACTATGCATCTGATTAGCACATATCTTACCATGCCAGGCGCTTTTGGCAGCTCACCAACTATACCAGATGGTCCAGCTGCCTTCCCTACCTTCATGTTTTTAATTGCTTTATCTACAATCTCTGGTCACACTGCATCAGGCACAAAATTCCTTCGCCTACACTCCATACAACAGTGACAGATGACCACATCACTGAGCAATCCATAAGTGAGTACACACAACAACAACTGAATAAACACCGTAACACCACTATCCACCCTAGCATCATACTCGCTATACGCACACATAATACATCTCTCTCTCTATATATACTAATACAAAGTATCATAACATATATAATATGTATGATGAATATGCTTCTCAGCAGAAAAGCTCAATGGATGTTTGTCCAGAGCATCAATAATTCAAATTAAAAAATATATGTATATAGCATATACCGTATTTCCCGGCGCCGAGACGCTTCGTCCTCGAGGACGCACCCTAATTTTGGCAACCAAAAATTTGAAAAAAAAAAAATAAACAACCTTCGGCCTCCAGGACGCATGGTAGATTTTTGAGACTTATTTTAGGAAAAAAGTAGTGTCTTCGACGCCGGGAAATACGGTAATATTTGGGAAACAGTATATACTTCAATGCGAAAAAGTTATATATATATGCTTTATATATACGTACAAAATACTGTTTCTCTTATGATATAATACTATATACTTATACTTTTTAATTTGAATTATGTATCATCACCGTTTGACGTCCATTTTCCACGCTAGCATGGGTTAGACAGGTTGTCCCATCAAAAGCAAGTTGGGTTAGGTGACCGTGACTTGCTCATATAGGACAATTTTAAGTCAGGTTTCTACGGTTGCATGTTCTTCCTAATGCCAACCACATTTACAGTGTGTGCTTTTTGTCGTGACTCCAACACGACCACTTTATAGTGTGGACTGGGTGCCCTTTGTCGTGAGACCTACAGACACACACCGCAGGGCGGTAGATTTGCAGTATCGGTAGAGCGTCGGATACTCTACTTCGCGACATAGAGTTACAGCCCTTTGCGTTCTGAGTTCAAATCCTGTCGAGGTTAGCTATGCCTTTAATCGTTAAGGGGTCGATAAAATAAAGTACGTCACGCACTGGAGTCGATTTTCCCCTCCCCCAAATTGCTGGCCTTGTGCCTAAATCTGAAACCATTGTAGATAAAAAAAACATTACACCCGGACTACCAGGACATCATAACGCCATTACCACCACCACCACTACAAGTAGTGGGAAGGGAGATAAAATAAGCAGTGTGAAGAATGCCAGACGGGGAGTAACAAACGATCTTTACATTAAAATAACGTAAAGGCAGTGAGTGATATGTGGCAGAGAAAAACGAGCTATACACGCGAATAAACTTTTACAAATTCACTCACTACTTCATTTTATCGTTCCAGGAAGTATGAAAGGTGAAGTTGACCAAGGCGGGATTTAAACTCGCAATGTAAAGAGCCAAAACCAAACAATTAACAACTTGTTTACTTATTTTACTGAAAGACACGAGAAATGACTTGATATAAAGGATTTCAGGATATTTCTAGGTAATTCTTTTTCTTATTTCAAACTGCTGTACATCACAGGGATGTATATGAAGGTATATGTATCATAAACACATTTATATATGTATCATAATTTATATATGTATCATAAACACACCCACACATAAGTGCGTGACAACATAGGAAAGGTTCATGACAACACGACTCTTCGTTTTTCTGCATTTAAATATCCAAAACACGACGTGTGTCAAGATGGCGTCCCTACGTCCTTATCAAGTTGTAAAAGCTCGTTACTTTAATTTTTATAATAGTGTCTGTGTCTGCATATTTTATTATAAAATATAAAAACGATAATTAAGATGTGTTTTGTATTGTGTAATTTATAATCGTGGATATTAAAATTCTTTAATTAACTAACGCAGCATATTTTGTAATATATGGTAATTTTATTACAGTTGTATAAATTTACAGTAGGATAACGTTGCAAATATGGTTTAAATATATACATAAATAACATAAAAAATGCGTAAAGAACACCAAAAATTGCTCGCAATTCGTTCAGAAGGACAAATATGTTTAAACCGTGTATAATAACACAATAATATAAATTCATGAACAAAAATGATAAAGGAAAGGGGGGAGGGGGGGTAATTCACCACCAAAGTGTAACAATCTGCAACACCTCACACCTTGGGGGTTAACTTTCAGGCAAGCCAACACGTGATGGCTAGGCTAAGGCGCTGAAATAACCAAGCACCCACACGGGCATCACCTGACGCCTCAGTAAGGCGAGCCATCAGTGAAGACAAGAACTTCGCTGTCAGCGACCCAACTCGACCGAACGTCTGGAACGCCACAGGTTGAAAAAAATAATTGTTTGATAAGTCCTGGTATTTCCGAATTTTATTCCATTCGGCAGCAGAAGCTGTGATCCCCGCATTCACTGCGGCGTCCATGATGTGGGAGGGGGCAAAAGAGTCACTGATTGTGATGTCCCAGATGAGACACCTATCTCTCACCCAGGGACAAAGGGTAAGACCGTCTGATCTCTTTCCATTACTTCTGGCTAAACCAGCCAGTTCCAGAACTGCGGGGACATTAACCCGAGCCAGGGCCCGTTTGATGATCAAATTTAGCACGGTGTGACGGGCAAAATGACCAGCATTCAGGCGGCAGGACAAACCATGTAAACCTGTGGAGTCGAGGGACCTACCACAGCGGCATCTCAGACGCCAACAGATGTCGGCTCCCACACGAAGTGCAATGGAGATGCGGAGTTCGTCCTGACTGAGAAGGCCACCAATATTGGCCACAGGCAGGGCATCAGTCCAGTCCCCCAAGAACTTTGTGCTAGCAGAAAGTAAGCAGCACCTAGAAAATTAATTGGAGAGATCAAAGAGAGAGTTGGCAGTTTCCCTCGAATGCAGATTGTCCTAAACTTTCTGCTTCCGTCTATTCTCATCAATAACTGGGACTGACAAACCCAGCTCTCTCCACTGTAGGAAAGCTTCATCCAACTCCCTGGTGGAACTAGTCCAAGCTGGGAAAGAGAGGATGTCACCTACTAAAGAGGAGCAGGCGTGGATGGAGGAAAGAAGGCAAGGTCGGGACAATGAAGTACACTTATGCAAACCGTTTGGGTAAGGCAGCTTGGTTGCGGGACTCTGGAGAGAGTTGGACATTGACCAAGCCCTCGAGCTCACTGAATATAAGATCGTCGAAGTGTTAGAGAGGCGACGAGAATTTGTAAGAGGGACTAACTCTAAGGAAATACAACAACTTAGGGATTGACAGATGATTCCGGAGAATGAAAAAACCTCTCTAGGAGAAAGTTACTCTGATATAAAACCTGCAACTTCGTTTGCATCCAGTGATGTAGACCAGCTCTTTTTGGGTAAATGCATTCGATGTTCAGAGAGTGGGATTGGCTCCGTGCAAAACCTTTCCTCGCTTAAAAAAGCTTCAAGCACAGGTATTGCTTGATATGTGACATGGTATTGACCCTGTAAGGATGAAAATAAAAAGCAAAGCTAAACATGGCGGGATTTTATCTAATAATAATAATGGTTTATATAGGCACAAGGCCAGCAATTTGGGGGGAGGGGGAAGTCGATTAAATTGATTCCAGTGCGTGACTGGTACTTTATTTTATCGACCCTGTAAGGATGAAAGGCAAAGCTAACTTTGCCTGCATTTGAACTCAGAATGTAAAGGGCCGTAACTATATGCTGCAAAGCATAATGTCCAATGCTCTAATGATACTGCCAATTCACCACCTTTAATAATAATAATAATAATAATAATAATAATAATAATAATAATAATAGTGATGGTGTCATGATAAAAATACTGAGTTGCGTAACCTCACAAATGCAAAACCTCTGAGTGAAATGTCAAAAGAAAGTATATAAAATAAAGGCAAAAATGGGACTGGAACCCTAGATGATGAAGGTGTCTAGTCCGTCAGTCTCAGTGCAGTTGGTCTGGTCTGAGTCGGTCGTCCTCCCGCAATGGACCAAAGAATGGGGAGAAAGCAGTAAACAAGCTTGTAATAGAATGTTGGATAAAAAGTGACCCCACAATTAGAGGGTAGTGTAAGAAAATGAACCAAATATGGGATGAAAGGGGAATATTTCTGGCTAGTGAACAGAGAATAGATTGGACAAAGGCAGAGTAGGAGGCTTTGGATTGCAAAATGAGGAAGCTGCTGATGATATATAGAGCACATCCCCCCAAGGCAGATGTGGACCAATTATAAAAGAGCAAATGGAGGCTGAGGTTTGATTGGGATAGAAGATTGTGTTAGAATAGAAATGGAAGGGTGAGAGCAATATTTATGTGTGTCCAGTGAGGAGTTACTGGGGGCAATGAATAGAGCAGGTTTGTTAGGAACTAATACTGGTGGCAAAAGTAAAGAAAAGGTACCGAGTGAACATGAAACTGCATATGAGGGCAAGGCACTACACAGGCAATTCAAAAAAGCAACAGATGATGTGAAATTAATGAAATTGTGAGATTGGCTAAAGAAGGGGCATTTGAAAAAGGAAAAAGAGCACAATAATTGCAGCACAAAATCAGGTAATTTGCATGAATAATACCAGAAAAGCAGTATATAGAGATGTATCTCCTCTGTGTCGATTGTGTGGTGGTTCAATTGAAACAGTGGCACACATTGTCTCAGAGTGTCTGGAACCTGCTTAAAATGAATGTAAGAAGGTGAGTCATGATAGTGTGGCCAAAATAATCCACTGAAAACAGTGAGAAGTGGAGATTTGAAAAGGCAGACAAGGAGTACATGCACCAACTGGAGAAAATATTAGTCAGAAGACTGCAAGATCTTATGGGATTAGCCCATACAAACCATTAAAGGGCTAGAGCATTATAGACCAGACATCACTGTAATCGAAAAGAAAAACAAAACATGACAGTTGATAGATCTAGCTTGTCCATTTGATACTCATATAGAAGGAAAAGAGGAAGAAAAGTGCACAAATTACGGACCCCTGAAGTATGAAATTTCAAGAATGTGGAAAATGTAAAAGATGGATGTGATACTAGTGGTCGTTGGTGCCTTAGGGACAATCACAAAGAACTTTGATAGATTGATAAAACAACTAAACCTAAATCTCACAGTGGAAATGTTACAGAAACCCTGGTTGTTTGTAACAATTAGGATAATACAAATGATATTAGATACAATCTAAAAAGAAGGAAACTATGTAATGATACATAAGACCACTGGATGTGGTTCGTTATCTTGACTAAACCAGGAATTAAGATCCTGAGGGAGGACATGATAATAATAATGATAATAGATAGGCTCCATAGTCAGGAACTTGGCTTCTGTAGATCAAGATATTTCTTCCAGACATTTCATTGCTCATGTCTTCTCTATGGATATAACATTTGTTCCTATGGATTGAGAATCTCTACTGTGTGGAAGTATTCAACAACTGATGTGTTTGATATTCAGGTACATTACTCTGGAAAGCTACAGCCTTCCGTGCTCAAGGCATGGATTTTTGGAGGTGGTGGGTAACTGAATCTAGGGTTGCAGTTCATAACAGCAGATCATTCTTTGATCTCAGGTTCAATTATCTTTGTCTCCATTGGTAGAATACAAAATACTTTCAAATTGTACCTATCTTGGTTATCAACACATGGCAGTTGTTAGGACAGAGGTTCATCTGCAAAAGGTGGAGAACCTGAAAGATAAAATACTAATTACAAATACCACACAAGTCTAATTGCAAGATTTTAATTAGCTAGTTATCTAATAGCTTGACTTTTGCATACTTTTCCTGTAATTTCTATAAATTGACAGAAGAAAGTGTGTACCTGTGTCTACCATTGAAGCATTACTGACAAGTATATTTGTTGAAATTATAACATTTTTTATCTTAAAGGTATTAGATAATGCTAGTTCAGTTCTAGATGGTTCTGCTGAGTCAACTGAAGGATCAACTACTATGGCAGAATTAATTACCCCTGAAGATGTTACAACTTTACCAAATTCTTCAACATCAGGTAAGAAAACACATAAAATTCTGTTAACATCATCATCTTTTCCTTCTCTTCCTTGCCTTCCTGAGGGTCCTATCAGAAGCAACCATCTCCTTTGCTGGATCCTCAAGAGAGATCACTTTATCATGTAGGTTGACTTGTACATGACAGTTTTGTGGAGTTTCTTGACTTGAGGTAGTCTCAGGGTGCAGGTTATTTACTATTTATAACTCATATTGTTCATCAATATGTTCATATTATTGCTGTAATATTCTACAGAATTCTTTACATATCAAAATGAAGACGAGTCTTGAATTCTGCCAATAGTTTATGAAGTGTGCTGTTGACAATTTAGATTTATTAGTGAAGGATAGAATATAGAAAGTTTAGAAATAGCCCAAACTCAGTAGATACATTTTAATAAATTGTCATTGGAGAAGGAATGATGTCTATAAACATTGCAGCCTTCCTAAATGGGTGTACCCAATGTAACACAAGACGGATTATAGGCAGGCTGATTGACAGAAAAGGTAGACCTTGTATATGACAGATGCACATGAGTAGTTAGCAGTAAGAACATATGTGAAGTAAATTCCCTCAAATGCTCAGATGGTGCACTAGAATTAGTTGATAGCTTCCTTTACCTAGGTGAACCAATTAGTAGTGGAGGTGGGTTTACCAAAAGTATAGTAATCTGACAAAAAAAATAATGAATAATGTTCTGGAAGCTGTTACCCCTGTTGGCAACACGCGGTTTTTCTCTTGGAGTGAAGATGATGCTGTATGATGTTTGCGTATGAGTTGCAATACTGCATGGCGTTATACTAGTGTTAAGATGTGTTTTATTTTGGTGGTTTACATTGAGCTCAAAATTTTATCAGTATAATTCTTTATTGACCTGCAAACCATCAAGATTCAGTCCATGACAACCTGTCCAATCCATGCTATAAAATTATGACAGCCTGTGACAACCCCTCCAATACATGCCATAAAATTATGACAGCCCATGACCTCTCGCCCAATCCATGCCATAAGATTATCATCATCATCATCATCATTATTTTATGCTTGTAACAGTTGAACAGGTCTTTTCCAACACAGCATCCTTCCATTTGTCATGGTTGGGTAACTATTTCCTACTGCTAAGACATTTACAGAAAGCGTAAACATTACAGCTTCAACCTATGATTTTTTTTAATTTTAGGTATTCTTCCCAAATCTCAAAATCTTAAAAATAAATATTCCTGTATGGATACACCTCCAGTTCTGGCTGTTTTATCTATGGGTTATAAACGAAATGTAGTCAAAAGAGTAGTGAAAAATAAAATCAAAGAAACAGGTAAACCTACTTATTGTTTTGTTTTCTTAATTATTTTCAATATACAAAATGAAGCTATCCGATATTTGTGTTTAATTCATCATCATCAGCACAATCACTACCATCATCACCACCACCACCACTATCATCACCACCACCACCACTATCATCACCACCATCACATTTTATGAATCTGTCCAATGATTCTCTCCTCAGATATTTCGACCACACGTCCATAGTATCAGAGCTGTGATCTCTCAATTTGGAGAAATAGCTGTTAAATATGCAACTCTCTGATCTCTGAGCTACCCACTCTATCAAGTAATTTTACTCCAAAGACCCATTGGAGGAACCCCATTACCCAAGATTCATGACCATAGGTAAGTGTTGGCACGAATACCTGATTAAAGATAGTGAGTTTGGCTCCTTTCTTTTGATGATTGAATGCTGAACCTGGCACATTACTGCACCAGCTTCTGCAAGTCTTGCACATAATTCAGCCTCCAGCTTTCCATCACCCGTGAAAATGACCCCGAAATACTTTTACTACTCCTTTGCTTCAGTGAAACTTCACTCACACGTAGAGTGTAATATGCAGTCTTCCTTGAGAAGACAAGTGTCTCAGTCTTCACAGCACTGATTTTCATTCCTGTCATACAGCACTCAGCAGCAAACCTATCAAGTGCATGTTGGAGATAACCTTCTGATGAGTTAAGTAGTACTATATCAGCTACAAATTCCAGCAGAATGATCCTACATCCATCAGTCTTGATCTCACTTCTAACATGGCTGTGCATTATCTAGTCCATGAAGTTTATGAATAGGAGAAGTAGTAGTGCTACTTAGCACCATTTGTCTGAACAGAAATCAGAGATCAATAATTGATTTTCTTATTGTCTCTCATCTCTTTGATTATGTTGGCTGTTCGTGTTAAGAGAGAGGCTGAGCTGTCAACTGATCACCTAGTTATCTGCAACCTAAGATTACATAAAGCTAAGAAAACACAAAAAACTGGCAAGCACTGGCTGATAAGGAAGTTAGGAACATGTATATAGATACTATAGCATCCAAATTCAGAGAACACCCTGAACAAACTGAGGATGTTGAAATGGAGTGGAAACTGTTCAGCTCAGCAGTTTCTGCTTTAGTTGTTAAATGCTGTGGGCAGAAGTGGCTTGGTGTGGTGCCAGGTGGCAGGAAGACCCATTGGTTCAATGAGGTGGTTAAAGATGCCATCCAAGTCAAGAAGGGAGCTTACAAAGCTTAGCTTGGAAAAATGTTTTCCTTTTTGCACTTGCAGTACAAGCAGGCACAAAAAGTCCTAGCAGAGATACTAAAGGTGTCCACATTTAAGATATGGGAAGACTTTGGGGTTAAGCTGGAATTGACTTTTCAGATCGGCAAATAAAGTGTTCTGGCAGACCATCTGCCAACTTCTTAATAAGAAGTTCCCCTCCAAACCTATTATCAGGAACTCATCTGGAGTTCTCTTCTCTTTACAGAGGTGTATCCTCATGAGGTGGAGAGACTACTTTACTGATTTCCTAAATCCAGTCACATCTGATGTACTTGAGGTGCATCTTCGAGCGATGACTGACCTCACGGAGGCTGAAGTCACTAAAACAATTAAAGAGCTCAGATGTGGCAAGGCCTCTGGGGAGAATCAAGTTTGGTCCGAGATGTTAAAAACCTTAAATAGAGAAGATATTCTCTGGCTGAATCATGTGTGTTGGGTGGCCTGGATCTCTGGAAAAGCACTTAAGCAATGGCAATCAGGAATGATAATCCCAATTTTCAAAAAAGGAGACAGAAGAAATTACTCCAATTATAAGGGGATCTCCTTGGAAGCATCCCTGGTAAAGTGTATGCTAAGTGTCTAGCAAAGAGATATATAGGGATATTGTTGAGTCCAAGCATTGATTTTGCCCCTGACGAAGTACAGCCAACCAAATATTCACACTTTGGCAAGTCTTTGAAAGAACCGTGGGAGTATTGCCAAGAGGTGTATGCTTGTTTTGTTAACCTCAAAAATGCATCCAATCACATCCCATGAGACTTGTTGGGGAAGGTTCTGTAGGAACATGGGATTAATGGAGAGCTTTTTGTTGCACTAATGTATTTATGAAGTCTTTCTACAAAAGCTTGAGTAATTCATCATCATATCCATTAAGTTAAACATGAATTTCTGATTAATTGGTCTTCTTTTAGCAAGTTTTTCAAGGAAGAGTGAATATAACTGTTTAGTAACTCCTTTGTTAATGAAGTTTCAGAACTATTATGTAAAAATGTACCAACTGTAGGGTCAAATTTTCAGAACTAATCTGTAAAAATATACCAACTGTAGGGTCAAATAGATTAGAAGGCAATGATATTGTCAAAAACAAAATGCACTGCTACCACTAGGGTTTTTTATTATTTGGTTTATACATTAATATTTCTGATTCAAACTGAAATTATAAAATGAGGCTGATAAGCTTTAATAAATACTTTATGCTTTAATAAATACTTTCTTCTTCTTGGCCCACTTATTCCTGAGAGGGTTGTAGGGGCAGAGTCCTCAAATACTCCTTCCAGCTGGTCCAGAAGCAACCATCTCCAACAGATCCGACTGGATCTCCAAGTGAGACCAGCCAAGCTCATGGATGTTATCTAACTATCTTGCTCTGGGTCTCCATGCCGGTTGGTTTTGCTTGTAAAATCTGTCCAGCAATTCTTTCCTGAGACATTCCAACCACATGCCCATAGTATTGGAGCTGTGATCTCTCAATTTGGAGAAGTAGTGGCTCTACCAGGAGTGACTCTCTGATCTCCAAGCTACACACTCTATTAAGTAACGTTCCTCCAAAGACCCTTTGGAGGAACCTCATTTCGGTCACTTGTATTCTTTCGGTCATTACTCAAGATTCATGACCATAGGTAAGGGTTAGCACGAATACTGAATTGAAGATAGTGAGTTTGGCTTTTACACCCACCTCCTTTTTTCTGATAACTGAATGCTGAAGCTGCACATTACTGCACCAGCTCCTGCAATTCTTGCACTTAATTCAGCCTCTTGCCTTCCATCACTCATGAACACAGCCCCAAGATACTTGAACTTCTCTACCTGTTTCAGTGGAACTCCATTTAAATGTAGAGTTCACTGTGCAGGCTTCCTTGAGAGGATGAGCATCTCAGGTTTTGCAGCACTGATTTTCATTCCAGCCATGCAGCACTCGGCATCAAATCTGTCGTGTGCAAGTTGGAGATCACCTTCTGCCGAGTTAAGTAACATCATGTCGTCTGCAAATTCCAATTGTCTGATTTTACACCCGCCAGTCATGATACCACTTCCAACCTGGCTGTGCATGTCGATACTGTTCATGTAAATAATTGTTTCTACTTTAGGCACAAGGCCAGCAATTACCCAGTGCATTACTGGTACTTTATTTTATCGATCCCCGTAAGGATGAAAGGCAAAGTTAACCTTGGCGGGATTTGAACTCAGAATGGCAAGGGACGTAACTCTATGCGTCAAAGCATGGCGTCCGGCCCTCTACCGATACTGCCAATCCACCGCCCTGTAAATAATGAACAGGACTTGTGCTTTCCTCCAACAAAATTTTATTAGTTATAAGCCATCAAATTTCTATATTTGAAGTACAGATAGAAACCTAACAAAGCAATATAGAATTATGAAAACAGTGGGTAAATAGGATTTAAGCGTATACAAGATTTTAATTATTCAAATATTTTACAAAGCCTGATGTATATTTTTTTTTGTTTTTTTTCAGGTAAATCTTTTTCAAAAGCATCCCAGTTACTAGAAGCAATCCATAAATGCCCTGATTTTGATGATGATATTGAAGATGTAAGCGATGAAGAGGAGCCTGCCCAAACAACAATAAAAGTTGGCTCTGAAATGACAGCTAGTAAGTAAATAAGTGATTATTCCTCTATTTCTTTATATATTGAAATGATTGTTAGTAAATATTAAATGATTCCTTTACTATCTATAAAAGTACTGACAGTGAAGTAGCTGCTACAAAATGATCCTTCTCTTGTTTTACACGGATATTAGATAGTTATTGATTCCAAGGCAAGGAAGCATCCATGAAAACTTCCACTGTCTATACCATGGTCAATGTCAGATACCCTCCAGAGTCCCGCGACTGGGCTACCTTCTCCCAAACAGTTGGGAGGTCTCGGTCTGTGTAAATACTTGTCACTATCTCTTCTTGGGCGACTGGATTGATGCCCTGCCTGAGACCAACATTGGTGAACTTCTTAATCTGTGCATACACCGCATCTCCATTGCTTCTGAGCGGGAGCTGTTGTCTGAGATGTCACTGTGGTAGGGCCCCTCGGTACCGCAGGCCTCTATGGTTGTGTTGCTGCCCGAATGCTGGTTGCTTCACCTGCCTCACAAAGCTAAACCTGATCATTAAGTGGGCCCTAGCTCAAGTAAATATCCCCTCAGTTCTGGAGCTATGTGGATTATCCAGAATTGATTGGAATAGATAAGATGGTCTACCCTTTGTCCCTGGGTATGAGGCAGATGTCTCATCTGGGATGCCACAGTCAGTGAGTCTTTTGCTCCCTCCCACATCATGGATGTTGCTGTAAATATGAGGGTCACTGCTTCCATTGCCGAATGGAATAATCCTAAATTACTGGGAACTATAAAAAAACGATTAGATACGTTTGGTAGAGCTGGGCCAGTGACAGCAAAGTTCTTGTCATTGTTAGCAACTTGCCTTACCAAGGTGTCAGGTGATGTCTGTGGGGTGCCTGGTTGTTTCAGCATCTTAGCCTCACCATCAGCTGCAGTGAAGCTGCGAATGTGTTGGCTTACCTTTGTGGTCTGTGGCTGATTGTTGCACTTGGTGGTGAAGTGATGGTTGTTTTTGTTTGTTTTTTTATCTCACTTTGATCATATATTTTTGTGTATTATATTTGTAAGGTTCCCAGCAATAATTAATTGTATTTATTATGTGTTTATATTTTCATTCTGTAAGAATTATAAACAATTTGTAATGTTATTTAATTTATATGAATAAAATTAATTTCTAATATGATCTTTAGTTTAAAAATAAATATCTGCTGTACTTTTCACTAAATTCACTAGCCAGAAACTAAGAAAGAAAATGGCTTTAGCATTTACATTACTTTATATTTACTATTGTATTTTCATGGTAAAGGTTTTACCTCATATAATTATCCCACATCATATCAAATCTATAAGATTTTGATATTATTTATTTTGAGAACAATACCTTAACATCAGTATAAGCAACTGGTTATGACCAGTTTGAAAAGAAAGAGGTGAGAGAATTCTGGCTGGATACAGCCGGTTTAAATGTTAAAGGGTTAGAGTAGTTATAACTATATTAGATGTACTCCATATTTCCCTTTTCAGTATTGAGAATACTATTTTTTCTTACATAATTGTTGATGTTGTTTTTAACCCACATTTAATAATAATAATGGGTTAATTTAAACTAAAGTGTTAATTAAAAAAATGTTTCTTTATATATTTTTGTAGTGCACCTAACCACTTTACACAATAAATTCATTATTATCATTATTATTATATCACTTTAGGGCGGTGGATTGGCAGTATCAGTAGAGGGTCGGACGCCATGCTTTCCAGCATAATTACGTCCCTTTACGGTCTAAGTTCAAATCCCGCTGAGGTTAACTTTGCCTTTCATCCTTACGGGGTCGATAAAATAAAGTACCAGTAATGCACTGGGTAATTGCTGGTCTTGTGCCAAATGTAGAAACAATTATTATATTACTTTAATTCTTGATCATATTCATTGATTTTCTTCTCATTACTTTACATTCTATTATCATGTTTCTGATATTCAAACTGTAAATGTCTTTGTTTTATTTTTATTTTTTCAGTATCATATGCTGATCTAGTTAAAGAAAATAATAAGCTGAAACAATACAAACTTTGTAAAATCTGTTTAGAAGAAGAATTGGGTGATGTGTTTTTACCATGTGGCCATTTTGTCAGTTGTGCATTATGTTCTCCTGATTTCAGTAACTGTCCTGTGTGTCAGAAAAAGGTTCTTAATCGTGTTAAGGCATATTTCTGAGGTATGGTTTGATATTCAACATACATGCATCTAGTACAACTCTTTTGAGACCCATAATTGAATATTACTGCTACACATATATATATGTAAATTATATATATGTGTGCTGTATTAGTTCATAAGACTATTTACTAATTATTATTTGTACACCAGGTTGACTTTGCCTTTCATCCTTACGGGGTCGATAAAATAAAGTACTAGTAATGCACTGGGTAATTGCTGGCCTTGTGCCTAAAGTAGAAACAATTATTTGTACACCATTTCTATCATAATAAAATACACATTGCCTGTCTGTTTTGCCATGGCCAACTGATTGGTAAAATTATACTTTGTTCTGTTATTTGTGTGTTGGACAACATGCTTTGTAGCATATAGTTACAGCCCTTTATTTTCTAAGTTCAAAACCTATTGAGGTTTGCTTTACCTTTTATCCTTTCGGGATTGATAGAGTACAAGTTTGTTCATCCTCCCTATTGGAATAAAATATTCATTGCTAGGAAATGTATACTTTGTTGTTCCGTTATTTGTATTAAGTTGTCAAAAAGAGCGTTAAATAAATGTATGGGCTTGTTGTAATAAATAATAGTTATATTGCAAATCTTAGTAGTTATATTGTAATAAATAATATTTATCTATAATAATTATAAAAAGGAAGTTTGTTTGTATGTTGTCCACTAATAACACTAAATAAAATTAGTAATAATTAAGGTTTTTCTGTGTGTTTTCAACTAATCTGACATGATCGTCATCAACTTTTTCTCTGAAAACGGAATGACGGGTAAGGTGGAGAAATTTTGCTGCTGTTTCTAGCACAGTGACTCTGAGACAGGCACTCTTGCTGGTTTATGCATTCATATAATTTCTCTCTATCTCATTTAATGTCTCTATCTATCTCCCTTTGTCTCTCTATCTATCCCTCTTGATGTCTCTCATCACTTTCTCAACACTAAATAAAATTGGTAATAATTAAGGTTTTTCATGTTTTCAACTAATCTGACTACCGACATGCTCGCCATTGACTTTTTCTCTGAAAATGGAATGAGAGGCGCAAGGTGGAGGACCTTTGACTTTTTCTCTGAAAATGGAATGAGAGGCGCAAGGTGGAGGACCTTTGACTTTTTCCAACCTCAGAGATTTTTCTGAGGAAATTTTTTTTTTCTTTTTTAGTTTTGTTTTGTTTATTTCTGACATCCAACTCACTTGCCAATGACTCCTTTTTCTGAAAATAGAGGCAGGGATGGAGGGGTACCCTTGGAGTTACAGATAAGCACCCCTCAGCCATTTAAATTTATAGAAAAGCTCCTGGTGACGGCTGCAAAGGAATTTGTTTTCCTAGTTTTTTTTGTTGTTGTTGCCTGTTTTTTTTTGAAAACAGAATAGAGGTGGGCGACTATAAAGTATCATCATCATCGTTATCATCACTATTTAACGTCTATTTTTCCACACTAACATGAGGTAGACCACTTGTTTCACTGTGAGACAAACTAGATCAGATGACCATGACTTGCTCATACAGAACTGTTTCTGGCTTAGCTTCTATGCCTGGATGTCCTTTCTAATGTTAAACACATTTATAGTGTGGACTGGGTGTTTTTTGTCGTGTCACCTACACAACCACTTTACAGTGTGGATTGGGTGCTTTTTGTTGACACCTACACAACCACTTTACAGTTTGGACTGGGCGTTTTTTGTCGTGGCACCAAAACGACCTCTTTACAGTGTGGACTGGGGGCTGGGGTGTGGGAGGATTGGTGAGGTAGATCTAGGGTGGGGCACTTATCTGGGGAAGTGTAGGGGTGAAGGTACGTGGGTGAAGTGTGGGGTGTTAGGACATGAGGGGTGTATGGAAGAGGGAGATTTGAGCACAGTACAAACTGGAGCGAAAACTGCTAGAATTGTAATAAATAACATTTATATTGTAATAAATAATAGTTATAATGTAATAAATAGTCATTCATCATCATCATCATCATCATTTTAACATCTGCTTTCCCTGCTAGCAAGGGTTGGCCAGGTCTACATAGGCCAACTCAGTACTGAAGCAGAGCCTTTGATCTTCCAGGTCGGCCAGGGATTGTGTCTTACTTTATGTACGGTTGACACACCAGCATATGCACAGGAGAGGTTGTTATGTCTTTGACACAACTGAGTGTCCTCTTGACCCTTTTGTTTGGCAAGATTTCTATCACTGGATACCCTTCCTATCACCAACCACTTTACAGTGTGCATTTATCCTATAGATCACCAAACACTTGGGAGGCTGTCATGTTCTTGACACAGCTGAAGATCCTCGTGACCCTTTGTCTGGCAAGCTTTCTACAGCTGGATGCCCTTCTTATCACCAACCACTTTACAGAGTGTACTGGGTGCGTTTGTTGTGTAGATCACCAAATTCTAGGGAGGTTGTCATGTCCTTGACATGACTGAAATGTCCTCTCGACCTTTTGTTAAATAATATTTATATACGTGAACGGCAAAGCATAAACGAACTAAGGAAAAAATTAGAGATAAGAGGGATCAGATGTTGTTTACTCGAGAGAAGGCTGCGTTGGTATGGACACGTGATGCGCATGAAAGTCGATAGCTGTATTACAAAGTGCAGGGCAATAAAGATAGACGGTAGCCACGGAATAGGCAGACCTAGAAAAACATGGGATGAGCTGATAAACTCCGACCTCACACACTTACACCTCTCCAAGACAATGTCACTGGACCGTGACCTTTGGCGGTACTCAGTAACAGAGAAGACCCGCCTTGCCAGTAGGCATCTCTAACAAACTACACCCCGTCCCGCCACCACCCCCACCCCATCCACACCACCCCGTTCCATGTAAAGTTATGTTGGTGCCGCGCCATCCAGGCCGAAACAAACGAGATCGTGTAGGTGTCACGACAAAAAACACACAGTCCACGCTGTAAATGTGGCCGTGTAGGCAACACGGTAAAAACCTCCCAGACCCACACTGTAAATGTGGTTGGTGTTAGGAAGGGCATCCAACTGTAGAAAACCTGCCAGACAGTCCTATGCGAGCAAGACAATCACTCTTGCCTCAAGTGGGACTACCCCCGTCCAAACCCATGCAAGCGTGGAACACGGACGTTAAACGTTGATGATGATGATGATGATGATGATTGTAATAAATGATGTTTATACTGTAATGAATACTAGTTATTTTGCAATAAATAATAATTATATTTATTATAGTTACTATCAGAAGAACTGCCCTTTGGGCGGTTTTCTGATGGCATATGTAGTGTGCATATTGTAATTATACGTATATATATATATATATATATATATATATATATATATATATAAGTGGTTACACAGCAGTTAGTTCACCATACCGAGAACAATTGTTTCACCTTCGCGGATCTTCAGCTCGGGATGTGTATGGTTATAGGAACAGGAAGGACAACTGTACGAACGCGCATGCGCAGAAACTCGGTCACTTCACACGGGCAATACTAGACTGTGTGCGGGAGGTGTAAGGGAGATAACTGCGAAAGTCCGGAAAGTTTTTAGGTTGAAAATAAAATTACAAAGAATCAGTCCGGAGCCTTGTAGTTATGCAATAGATGTTTGGTGACATGTGGACAACGTGTGAAAAATTCACTTCTCGTGTTTAGGCAATCACTATTGCGTAATCTCTTTAGGATAGTTATTCGTCCGTCGATACATAAGCCACAATTGTTCTCGGTATGGTGAACTAACAGTTGTGTAACCACTTCTACCTAACTCGTCTCTTGGACTGAGTGCTCTACCACTACGGATATTACATTCCAGTGTTCCACCACTATATATATATATATATATATATGCATATAGATATGATATGCAGAGTCCTTCTCAAACATTCCTTCCAGCGAGTCTCTAACTGATTCAGCTGGATCCCAAAGTGTGACCAGCCTAGCTCATGGATGTTATCCAACTATCTTGTTCAGGATCTACCTCTGGGTCTTTTCCCAGTTGTAAAATCTGTCCAGCGATTCTTTCCTGAGACATTCTAACCACATGCCCATATAGGAACTGTAATCTCTCAATCTGGAGAAGTAGTGACTCTGATCTCCGAGTGACACACTCTACTAAGTAACGTTACTCCAAAGGTCATTAAGAGGAACCTCATTTCCGTCACTTTTATTTGCAATTGTATTCTTTTGGTCATTACTCAAGATTCATGATCCTCGGTAAGAGTTGACAGGAATACCAGGAAGACAGCGAGTTTGGCTTTTACACCTACCCCCTTCTGGTTGCTGAGGCTGGCACATTACTGCATCAGCTTTTGCAATTTTTGCACTTAATTCAGCCTCCTGCCTTCCTTCATTCATGAACATAGCTCTGAGATACTTGAACTTCTCTGCCTGCATCAGTGGAACTCCATTCACATGTATATAAATTTGAGCGACTTCTGTCCATCACAAAATGTATGTAAAGGGAAGGATACACACACATCTATATGTCTCTAACCTAAAAATGGTGACGCACACACGTCTCTAATTCAAGAACACTGACAAACTTAAGCACGCGCACATACACACAGTCCTATTACCACTTATGAGTGTTGGCCTGGGCAAACATCCCCTCGATTTTAGAACTCTCTGGGTTGTCCAGAATTGATGGACCTGATGGTCTTATCCTGTGCCCCTGGTTAAGAGGCAGGTGCCTTATCTGGGATGTCACAGTTAGTGACTCCTTTGCTTCTTCCCACACCCTGGATGCAAGTAAAGGGGAGAGCTACAGCATATGTAGCTGAACGGAACAAAATCCTAAAATACTGTGATTTGTTGGTTAACTACATTTTCAAGCCTGTGATGTTTGAAACGTTTGAGGGAGTCGGGCTACTGACAGCGAGGTTCTTATCTTCACTGGCAGCTTGCCAAACAGAGGTAACTGATGAAGCTTGTGAGGTTGCTTGGTTGTTCCAGCACCTCAGCCTCGCCATCACTCGACGTAATGCTGCGAGCGTGCTGGCTTGCCTCAAAAATTATTAGAGGTTTTTCAGTGCTCCTCGCTATATTGTTATCTTCTGCTCTGGTAGTTGTTCGTTTGTCCACCCCTTTCATCTGCCTTTTGTTGTATGTGGTCTAAGATGTGTGTATCACCTGCTTGTGTTTTTTTTTCTTTCTTTTTTTCCTTTCCCTTTCCTTTGTATATATTATATTTGTTTGTGTTTTTGTTCTGTAAGCATTATATTATTATATCTTTATATGACTGAGTTAAACCTGTAACAACAAATGAGTTAAACTTTGTTGTTAAGAATAAGTAAATAAAAAGTTATACTTCATTTTACCCTCCCATTTCCCCATTTATCGAATGCTATCATGCTGTGTGCGTATGTATGTTTGTGTGAATGTATGTATATGAGTATATTTTTGTAAGTGTGTCTGTGTTTGTACAATTAGTTATACTAGCAGAAAAACCATCCTTAGGGTGGTTTTCTGCTAGCATGTGTAGTGTGCATATTGATATTATACGTAAGTATATATGCATGTAGATATGATACATCAAATAAAATCATAATTGACAATATACACAGAAATTGAATGAAGACTGTGTTACACTGTCTTACATAATCAGTAACGTAATCCGTGATACATTAAAAAAAAGACGATATTATATATAATCTACATTAGGAGAAAATTAGTGACGGAAATATATGAATGTCTATTTAAGCGATCGCTAACCGGAAGTGTTGACATTTGAAAATAAGCAACAAAATTATTTATATTTAATCAAGAATAATGAAATTTAGTAGATAAATTATGTAATATTCATTCATTATTTATTCAAAGTAATTCAACTTATTTTTCAAGCGAGTTAAAAAAATATATTCTGGAGTAGGCAGACCCAGAAAAACCTGGGATGATTTGATAAATTCCAACCTTGCACACTTACATCTCTCTAAGACAATGTCACTGGACTGAGATCTTTGGTGCTATGGAGTAATTCAGAAGACCCGCCTTGCCTATATACAAAGCGAAACCTACAGTCTGTTGCTGCTACTCCTGAAGTTGTTTAAATTCTTCCATGCCAAGCTCAATTTTGTGGTCCTCAAGTAACTTCTCCACGTCTTCATTGTTAACTTCCAAGTCCATGTTTTTGTCTAGAGACATCTATCTATCTAAGGCGGGTAAAATTCCCGAGATCCATGGACGAGTTCTCTCCAGCGGTCTCTGTCCCTCATCATCACTGCCATGTCCTGCGTCTTCAATAGACTAGTGTCTGTCCTTAGGGCATTGCTCATACTGGAACTGATTCTGGCTTAATTTCTGTCAGAGGTTACAAAAAATCATTCCCTCAGAAATACACCTTAACCAGTCCTTGAATTTTTTTTCGACACAAAGGACAGTTTGTGAGAGCAGACGCACATGATGCACATGTGACCAAATGGCCACATGGTAAAAACACCACACTCAATTCTTCATCTAAACAGATTTTACAAAGCTTTAGTTCTTTCAGCATATTATTTTCTTTAGTGAGTGCAATATCAAATTCTGAAAAAAACAAAATAAAAGAAAGACGTTTATGGTTTGAATAATAGAATGTAAAGTAATGAGAAGAAAATCAAGAATGAATATGATCAAGAATTAATGTATTGGTGAAATACAATGATTTCTACTATAGCCACAAGACCAGCAATTTGGGGGAAGGGAAAGTTGATTAAATCGACCCCAGTGCATTACTGGTACTTTATTTTATCGACCCCATAAAGATAAAAGGCAACATTTGAACTCAGAACATAAAGGGCCATAACTAAATGCTGCAAAACATGTTGCCTGACACTCTACTGATACTGCCAACCCATTGTTGAAATATAAAATGTAACATACAGAGAAATATATTCTAAATATCTGATGAGCTTTTGATTACAGAGTTGGGCCAGATCAATATAGGTCGAACCTTGAACTGATCAATAGTGAAACGTGCGTCACAAATGATATATATATATATATATATACACACAAATTATTCATTAAAGTATTACCAAATACAGTTTCACACTAAATATTGATTTACAATTGTTTCGTCCTTATTTGGACTTTATATATATACTAGCAGTGGTACCCGGCGTTGCACGGGATAAGGTATTTTGGAACGCGGGCCGCCAACAGACCTAATCGTGGAAAAATTTCATGCCTCGACAATATGTAAAGAAAATAAACCGAATACTCTGATGGCTGGATAATCTTTAAGATTTTCCTCGATGAAGCAGGAAAAATGCAGGATTTCACCTAATGCGGGCCCTAGGCCATCAAGAAAATAAATTTTTTTTATGTGCATAATATGCCTTGAAATTTCAGGAAAATCGGCTAGACGTAAAGCCTAAAAAAAGCCCTAAAAAGCTGAAAAAATGAAGTTTTTCACCTAATGCAGGCCCTAGGCCATAAAAAAGTTGGATTTTCTTTGCTCATGGTATGAAGAATAGACTGACTAATACATAGTTACAATTTCAAGGAAATCGGTCTGACGTAACGGCTCAAAATACCCATAAAAAGCTGAAAAAAAAGCAGTTTTTCACCTAATGCGGGCCCTAGGGGATCAAAAAGTTGAATTTTTTATGTGCATAACACGGGCCGCCAACAGACCTAATTGTGGGAAAACTGCATGTCTGGACAATATGTAAAGAAAATAAACCGAATATTCTGATGCAATTAGTATTAGGCATGCTTCTCCTTCGACATGGAGAAAATCGGCTTGGTGCTTTTGTACTTTAATAAAGTGGCATGAGTCAGCAGAACAGATGTCACCACTTATGTCAGAGGGAAGTCTGCAATGCTTGAGCAAGGCATGACGTGCAATCGGACAGCATGTGGAGCCTTCTCGAAGGAGTCTACCGCACCTTAGTAAGTAAACGCAACTGGACAAACGTTTACCAAACTGGGTATAATTTAACAAATTTAAAGAGGAATGGTGCAATAAAATGGGCCCTGAGGTGTGTGCGCGTTCACTGGCAGCCCTAAACGAAAGGGTCGCCATCAGCTATTTCAAGGGCCCTTAAAAGGGTTGTGTAAGCCATTCACTGACACCTCAGTAAGGAGGGTAATCATCAACAATTTCAAGTGATGGTCCTAAAAAGGGCCATGTGAGCGTTCACTTGCAGCCCTTAATAGTGACTTTGACTGCAATCTCTGATATTTGAAGGAGGGTGTTATGGTTGCTTCCACTGGTAGCTTTTAGAATGAATCAGAATGCATTCGCAGTCCGTTTAACAGCCATACATTGACAGGCTGAGTGCGAAGCGGAAGGTCCATCTCTGAAGGTAGTCACCTGAAGCCGAGGGAAATCGTATTTAGTGTTGTGCGAAATATATAACCGCCTTAGCTAAGCTTAGTATTGCCACAACCATGGCTGGCAAAGAAGTAAGGGTCTGGTGGTACATAAGTAAGCAACACTGTGGCTTAAAACGCGAGGAAGAAATTGTGTGCACTTACCAACTGTTTGGGGAATGAGTGTGAGATTTATCTTGAGCATGGGTGGCAGCAGACAGCCATACATACAGACAGATATTATAAGGGCGCGTTCTGGATGCAGATAGAATTGTGGGAAGTGATGTAATGCAGACAGATATTATAAGGGCGCGACGTTATATATATATGTATCTATCTAAAAAGAGAAAGACTAAGAATTATAGAGAGAGATCGCTAAATCGCCTAATGCGGTCCCTAGGGCATTGAAAATTTGAAATTTATTTTGCTCAGAACACTCCCTGAAACATAAGTATTGCATGTGAAAAGTTTGAAAACAGTCGGTTGGGTGCTTCTCGAGTTTTAGGGATTCAAACTCACACACACACACACACAGACAGACATCCTCAGTTTTATATATATAGACTAGCAGAAAACCACCCGGTGGGCGGTTTTCTGCTAGTAAATCTAGTGTATATACTGATATTGTTGAGATTTGGATGAGAAATGTTTTCGGCACCACATGTTCACCGTCTCTCGGTGTGTCTTTTATGCATGTATAAATATATATGTTATCTATACGGTGAAATCTTTGAAATAAATATATGTTAAAACGAAAAAGGAGAAAAAGAGATTAGTGACGGAAATATAAACGTTATGATACATAAACGGTATGATATAACGATGGAAATATATAAACGTTTATGATAAAACGATGGAAATAGAAACGTTTATATATAATGATAAGCCGAAACACTCGTAAAGCGAAACATATAAATAAAGATTAATGTAATGAATTTGAAAAGCATAGAGATTTGAAACCGGGTCTATTTGTTTCCTTGGCATTTTTTACAGACAGAGAGACAGACAAACAAACAGAGAAATGCCCATTATATATTATAAGTAGACTTGGCATGGTGTCAAGTGAGAAGCGCCTCGAACTGGTTACTTCTGACTTGTGCAAGGTGTCTCTATAGCAACCAGCGATTCCCTCGGCCTTAGTGACCAAAGTCAGTGGAGAGGGGAAGGTAATGTTTCTATAGCGACAGTGTTTCTCTTGGTAGTACCAAAGTGGAGAAAGGAAGGGGAAGGTAATATTTCTGTAGCACCTACATTTGAGTTTTAGGGAAGGACAGACAGACAGACAGACAAACAGAGAAATGCCCATATATTTCTGTGTGTGTATATATATATTACACACACAGAAATGTATATATATTTCTGTGTGTGTATATATATATCCTTATAATATATAACCAGCAATTTCTCTGTCTGTCTGTCCGACAGTGGAAACACGTGCGCGCGTGGTTGCTATCTCTCTCTCTCTCTCCAGCTATCCCTCTCTTTTAATCTGTCTGTTTCTCTCACTCTTTCTCTTTGTAAAACACTAACATTCCTCCCCTCTATCGCTGTGACGAATGGGGAGATGGAGGAGGAGGAGAGAGTCACTTCGTCACTTCCCCTCTGCCTTTCTTTCTCTCCCCTCTCACTCCCTCATTACGTACAGACATTAGGGCGGTGGATTGGCAGAATCTGTAGAGAGTCGGACACCATGCTTCATAGCATGGAGTTCCGTCCCTTTACGGTCTGAGTTCAAATACCGCCGAGGTTAACTTTGCCTTTCATCCTCACGGGGTCGATAAAATAAAGTACCAGTAATGTACTGGATAATTGCTGGCCTTGTGCCAAAAGTAGAAACAATTATTAGAAACATTGCTTCATTTTTACATATCTAAGCATTAGTAAAATAACTAATAATTTCAAAAGTAATTTTTCAATTCCAATTGTTATGAACAGCAAAACATTAATAATAATTTTGTTCTAAGAAATATATATACATTTCTGTGTATGTAATATATATATATATATACACACACAGAAATATATATATATACATACAGAAATATATATACATTTCTGTGTGTGTAATATATATATATATATATATACACACAGAAATATATATACATTTCTGTGTGTGTAATATATATATATATATACACACACAGAAATATATAGGCATTTCTCTGTTTGTCTGTCTGTCTGTCCTTCCCTAAAACTCAAATGTAGGTGCTACAGAAATATTACCTTCCCCTTCCTTTCTCCACTTTGGTACTACCAAGAGAAACACTGTCGCTATCGAAACATTACCTTCCCCTCTCCACTGACTTTGGTCACTGAGGCCGAGGGAATCGCTGGTTGCTATAGAGACACCTTGCACAAGCCAGAAGTAACCAGTTTGAGGCGGTTCTGACTTGACACCATGCCAAGGACCATTTGAAGATATATTTCCATCGTTATATCATAACGTTTATGTATCATAACGTTTATATTTCCGTCACTAATCTCTTTTTCTCCTTTTTCGTTTTAACATATATTTATTTCAAAGATTTCACCGCATAGATAACATATATATTTATACATGCATAAAAGACACACCGAGAGACGGTGAACATGTGGTGCCAAAAACATTTCTCATCCAAATCTCAACAATATCAGTATATACACTAGATTTGCTAGCAGAAAACCGCCCACCGGGTGGTTTTCTGCTAGTATATATATATATATATTACACACACAGAAATGTATATATATTTCTGTGTGTGTATATATATATACTACACACACAGAAATGTATATATATTTCTGTGTATATATATATATTACACACACAGAAATGTATATATATTTCTGTGTGTGTATATATATATATATTACACACACAGAAATGTATATATATTTCTTAGAACAAAATTATTATTAATGTTTTGCTGTTCATAACAATTGGAATTGAAAAATTACTTTTGAAATTATTAGTTATTTTACTAATGCTTAGATATGTAAAAATGAAGCAATGTTTCTAATAATTGTTTCTACTTTTGGCACAAGGCCAGCAATTATCCAGTACATTACTGGTACTTTATTTTATCGACCCCGTGAGGATGAAAGGCAAAGTTAACCTCGGCGGTATTTGAACTCAGACCGTAAAGGGACGTAACTCCATGCTATGAAGCATGGTGTCCGACTCTCTACAGATTCTGCCAATCCACCGCCCTAATGTCTGTACGTAATGAGGGAGTGAGAGGGGAGAGAAAGAAAGGCAGAGGTGAAGTGACGAAGTGCCTCTCTCCTCCTCCTCCTCCATCTCCCCATTCGTCACAGCGATAGACGGGAGGAATGTTAGTGTGTTACAAAGAGAAAGAGTGAGAGTGAGAGAAACAGACAGACTAAAAGAGAGGGATAGCTGGAGAGAGAGAGAGATAGCAACCACGCGCGCACGTGTTTCCACTGTCGGACAGACAGACAGAGAAATTGCTGGTTATATATTATAAGGAGATATATGTACACACGCACATATATATATTTATATTTTTCTCTCTCTATATATATAAGTTTTTATATTTTCTTTTGTTATTTATTTGATAACTATCTTTTAGTTCATCGTAGATAATTAGATTTGGTCTGATAGTACATCATGACTGCAGTTAGCTAGTATTACTGCTTAATTAATGTAAACAAAGCTTTGTGGCCTCTTAGTGTGTGTGCTGAGATCAATATGTTTAGGTATTTGTTCATAAAATGATGAAAAAATTGTAAATTAATATTTAATGTGAAACTGTATTTGGTAATACTTTAATGAATAATTTGCTCCACACGTAATTTTTTTTAACACAGTAGGATTTTGTACACATGCTTGAAGTATGATACATAGGCTTATGTACTGTTTATTATAATAAATTACCGTATTTTGAGCTGTTTTAACTCCTCCACCTACTTCTTTCCAGTTTTTATATTTTAAAAACGAAATTCTTTATATATATATATATATATATATATATATACAGGGTGCGGACGATATCTGTTCGCAAGATTACTTATTTTTTAAGATTTATTTATCAAACTTGGGTCAGTTTGTCTTCATGACTTGTTCTTTCGATCTCACTCGATATACCCGCCATTGGCTTTGATGATGGCTTCAAGGCGGCCTCGGAACCGGCTACAAGGCCTTCGTCACTGTCCCCCGACTTAGACCCCTAAAGGCACTTGTGATCCTGGCCTTCAGATCATCTTTCGTATTGCAGCTAGATCTGTTGGTGTCTCGTTCCACTGCGCCCCACACAAAGAAGTCGAGAGGGTTGCAGTCAGGCGAGCTGGGAGGCCAGATGTCAGGGAAAGTGGGTCTTTCGGCTGGTATGGCAGAGCGCTGAGTCTTGCTGCCACACGTACAGCCTACCTGCAGCTACCTGGTCGATCCAGGGCTTTACTACCTCGCTCAGAACACGGATGTAGCTATCAGTGTTCACCTTGAGGTCCTCAGGGAAGAAGTGAGGTGGCATGACATCACCTTGACTGCTGACGACACCTAAGAAATTTGTTACAGGCTGAGGGCTCCTTCCATTTCCATATACGTTTAACCCTTTAATGTTCAAACTGACCAGAATTCTCTACCTCTTTCTCTTCAAACCGGTCACTCAAACTGATGTTAAGGTATTGTTCTCAAAATAAATACTTTCAAAATCTCATATATTTGATATTATGAAAGATAATTATGTGAGGTAAGGCCTTTACCATGAAAATATAATAATAATCACTGATTTACTTACTATATATAAAGAAATAGAGGAATAATCACTTATTTACTTACTAGCTATCTGTCCAGCACCAGCTTTTATTGTTGTTTGGGCTTGCTCCTCTTCATTGCTTACATCTTCAACATCATCATCAAAATCAGAGCATTCATGGATTGCTTCTAGTAACTGGGATGCTTTTGAAAAAGAAGCACCTTAAAAAAAACAAAAAAAAATATACATCAGGCTTTGTAAAATATTCGAATAATTAAAATCTTGTATACGCTTGTATACTCAGCTGTAGAAATGAGATGATAGGGACTGGGGTCCCTATCATTCCACTGGAAAGTGGTCGTGGAGGTGCCACGGCAAAAAAGCACCCAGCACTCACTGTAAATGAGGTTGGTGTTAGGAAGGGCATCCAGCTGTAGAAATCAAGCCAGAATCAGTTCCCGTCCCACCCTTGCAAGCAGGGAAAAGCGGACGTAAAATGAAATGATGATTATATATATATATTTCGTTGACAAATATATCAATATGCCCAGACATGTAGATATATTGCCCTTGGTGTGACAGTGTGGTTTTAGCTCAATGTAGGATAACTAGTACTACAGAGCCGTTATAGTTATAGGAATAACCAAAGGGTGCTTAGAAATACATTATTTTATTAGCTAACAGTGTTTCATCCATGCACCATGGCAGGAATCCTCAGAGCCTATAAACATGAGTATATCAGTAGTTGCATGCTCCATCAAGCTGCGTCACCAGAACAAGGTTAAATGACCAGCAGGGGGTCCCAAGGCCATCATTGGTGGTGACATCATCAATACCCAATGTGAAGAACAGGTCCTCTGTTGGACGCCTGAGGCAGATAGGATGAAATGGTCTCTGAAAGAGAGGTAGGAGGGCTCCCGATAGGCTTGCCAAGCAAAGTGGTAAAGCTGAGGGGTTCTCTCTTTTACTGAACAAATGATGACATCCTGACTGATGGAATTGAAAATATTCCTAAGATCTAGTTTGAGGATAACCTTAGGGGTCTTAGAAGGAAAGTTGGTAAATGCTCTGGTGGCAGCCTCATAATCCAGCTTGGCACTCACTCCTAGCTGAATAAGGAAACATTCAGCAGACAGGCAGTCTGAAATGAAGGATAGACATAATTTTGCAGAGAGCTGTCACAGTGTGCACCCAACTCTATGGGGTGAAGGTCACCATTGGGTTTTGTGAGGCCAAACAGTTTAACCCCAAAGAAGAGGGGGCAAATATAAGTGAGGATACTCTCTGACAAGAACAAGTTAATGAACTGGGTGAGGTTCTCGAAGAGCTCAAGGCCAGTATCTTCAGTAGACAAAAAGATACCATCCTTATGGTGCTGAGGCTGTAGACTATCAATCCCTGTACCAGAAACCGCAGTAAAGGATATAATTGCCTTTCTGATGCGAAGATAGGCGGTAAATAACCTGGTGGATTGAGCCAGTATAGGTGGTCATCTGGAGAGGCATGAAGATGTTTCTCCCTCAGTCGATTGAGTAAATCAGTTGTGCACTGGGTGAGGGAGGACAGAGAGGTAAGGAGGCGAACAGCCCTTTTAATATCAAATTCGTTGAATTTGGCATTGATGGTCTTCTTTAAGTTTGGTGATCATCCATTGATCAGAACTGAGATAAGCCGTAGTTGGGGTGGAATCAAACTGCTAAACCTGCCGTTTTAGGGAAAATGTGAGGAATCCAGATTTTGCGTTGGATATGTGGAGAGACTAGAGAGAACAAGAATAGTTTCTGCCAATCCGAGATGTTGGACAAGCAGACATTTTCAGCAGTTTGAAGAGAGCATGGACGAAACAGGTCCAAGCTCCCTTTGAGATTCTGTTCATGAGTTTGAACATAGACAAGTCCCGGAGGGCAGCAGCAAAATCCTCTCCAGGGATCTAAATGTCAAAGCTAGGTTCTGACCTGCGAAGTAAGTTGGAACTGAAGTGGCATTGGTTACACGTCCAGTTTGAGAAACTTTCAGCTTGACCCTGAGTAATGCCAACACAGCTCCTGTTATAGCTTAGGCTAGATGAGTGACATTTGATGGTCTTCAAATATTGACTTGTATGGGTGCAAAGAGCACAGTTTGGTGGTGAATTGTCAGCACCAGAGGGGTTGGCATTAGAATTAGGATTCAGATGGGGAGGAGAAGATAGTGAGGGTAGGTTAATGATAGAGGTAGAGGGAAGAACTGGGTGAACAGCATTAACTCTGGCAGTGGGACTCAGTTGGGGCTAGGTGGCATTGGAGGCAAGCTAGCTGCTATGGGAGTAGTGGGTTGAATAGGGGGATAAACAGGGCTAATTTTGACTGAATCTGAAGATAATGGAGGGAGGGAAGAGATAGGGGACACAAGTTAATTGCCTGGAATGTGATGGGGGTGGCGGGGAACAGGAGGGTGAAGGCTAATAGGATGTTACGAAATCATTTAACCATGCAGGTATCCTGGTCACTTGGCACATGACCTTAAAATAATTTAGATTTAAGTCTAAATGATGAAATCTTTTTTTTTAACTGTTAAATCTACCAATTAATGGGCATGTAAAAGGGATGTATGGACCATAAGGGAATAGGCGGTTGAGAGTGAGCTAAAACAGAGAAATGAAATCTGTGTTTGTAAGTAAGATGATGAGATGAATATCGTGTGTTTGTAAACATTTAAAACAATAAATTTAATAACTGTAAAAACTGCAAAAATAGAACAGTGAGCTATTAAAAGATTGAAGAGAGGAAGCTGAAACTGAAAAAGAATTTTGAGATGTACCAAAAACAAGGAAATGTGTGAGATGTTGAGATGGATGTTTGTGTGTGTGTGTAAACATTTAAAACAGTAAATTTGATAAAAGTGCAAACTAAAAGCTTTCAATTTTTTAAACTTATTTTCAAAATTAATGTAAACAGCTCGGCAATGTATTTCATTAAAAAAGTTGTCATGAAATATGTTAAAACATCTGACAATAAAAAAACTGAAAAAACTCTGGGAAACTAAATCAGAACAACCTGCCATCTCCTGCACATAATCATAGACTGGAATCAAGGTACAAATTGTTGTCCTTGAATGCACGTAGTCTATGCAATAAGATACATCTTCTTGACTCCTACATCAAAAGTATCGACCCTGAATTCATTACAGTCACAGAAACATGGACACATTCCTTACTCTGTGATGGGGTTTTCAGCATAACTGGCTACAACTTGTTTCGTAAAGACTGCATGTGGTGGTGTAATGGTCTACGTTCGGTCAAATTTTTCAGCAATTTCTTGTGTTGATTTGAACCAGCAAGAGGTATTTTTCTGCGATATACGTATGACCATGTCAACACTGCTACTTGGAGTCATTTACTGTCCCCCAAATTACTAACAGGACACTTAACTTTGTGATATCCTCAGAGCTGCTGCCAGGAAAACAGCCACTTATGTTTTTATTGCAGGGGACTTCAATCACCCTAAGATTGACTGGGAAACTTTTCATTGGCGGCAAAGTGCAAATGATTTCCTTGAGCTAGTGCTGGACTCGAACTGGTCCCAAGTAGTCACCTCCCCAACAAGAGGTGACAACACTTTGGATCTGCTCTTCACCACTACTCATGAAACGGTTATTACTACTGAGGAACCTTTAGGTGACTCTGATCATGCTATGATCATTGGCAATCTATCCCTCATGGGCAGTAACAAAAACCACAACCATCTCCAAACTGCTCACTTTGACTGGAATAAAGCAGACTGGAACTGTTGCTGCATCAAACTGCAACATCCAAACTGGCTTGAGTTTTATGACTCTGGAGATGTCAACACTGTACTCCAGAACATCCTGAACTCAATATGGACAGCATGTGCAGCATCGGTACCACGTAAGCAGAAAAAACATCCCAAAAGTGCAATTTGGGAGACTGCAGCCATCCGTCTTGCCAGAAAATAACGTTGTAATGCTGCATCATCATCATCATCATCACCGTTTTACGTCCGTTCTTCCACGCTAGCATGGGTTAGACGGGTTGTCCTGTTGTGGGCAGTGTCTGGTCGGCTGACCATGCCTTGCTCATACAGGAACTGATCTGGCTTGATTTCTACAGCTGGATGCCCTTCCTAACACCAACCTCATTTACAGTGAGTGCTGGGTGCTTTTTCGTGGCGCCTACACGTCCACTTTACAGTGTGGGCTGGGTGCTTTTTTGCCGTGGCACCTCCACGACCACCTTGCGGTGGGGGGCATATTGTTTATATGCTTCAGCATGTACCCATGGGAGGTCGGGTACCCTGTATTACTGCGTGACGCCAGAAGTCACGGTCGTGTGTCATTGACTTTGAGAGGTGTAGTTGGGTAAGGTCGGCTTTTATCACCTCATCCCAAGTCATCTTGGGTCTCCCCACTCCGCGGTTTCCATCAACTTCTAGTGCTCTGCACCTTTTTATGCAGCTGTCATCCTTCATACGCATCACATGTCCATACCAGCGTAACCGCCTCTCCTGCACGCAGCATTTGATTCCTCTTATGCTCAGTCTCTCTCTCAATTCCTTTATGCTTTGTCGTTCACGTATATTACTGTTACACATCCATCGGAGCATGCAGGCTTCGTTTCTCTCTAATCTACGTAAGTCTTCCACCTTCAGCGCCCAGGTCTCACTACCATGCAACATCGCTGTTCGGATACACGCATCATACAGTCTGCCTTTCATTCTGAGGGAGAAGCCTTTTGCAGCTAGCAGTGGTAGTAGTTCCCTAAACTTCTTCCATCCCGTTCTTACCCTAGTTATTGTACTTTCTGAGCACCCACCTCCGTTGCTAATTCGGTCACCTAGGTAGCAGAAGCTGTCTACTGTTTCTACAGGGCCCTCCCAGAGATTGGTGGTACTTGTTTCCTGTGGCTGTTTGCTTGCTGTTTCAGCACAGCTGCTGCATGTGAATCCTACATTCTTAATTAAGCTTCCTGAGATCCCGCTACATCTCTTGTGTACCCATTGTTTGCATTTGGGGCAGAGAATGGAGTTCCTACCTACACCTTTCCTACATACTGAGCAAGGCCATTTCCCTGAGGGGATCTGGGTTCTGTTTTCTCGTCTACTTATAAGGACCTTAGTCTTTGTCATGTTGACTTTGAGGCCCTTTCTCTCTAGTCCCTGCTTCCAGGTTTGGAATTTATTCTCTAGTTCTACCATAGATTCAGCTATGAGTGCGAGGTCATCAGCATACAGGAGTTCCCATGGGCATCCGGTCTTAAACTCCTCCGTTATTGCCTGCAGGACTATAATGAACAGGAGAGGGCTAAGAACAGAGCCCTGGTGGACCCCAACCTGTACGCTAAATTCCTCGCTATACTCATTGCCAATCCTAACTTTGCTGACTGCTCCCCTATACATGGCTTGTACCGCTTTCACAAGCCATTCATCTACTCCTAGTTTTCTAAGAGCCCACCAGATTACTGCATGTGGAACTCTGTCAAAGGCTTTCTCAAGGTCGACAAATGCCAAGTAGAGTGGCTTACTTTTAGCTAGGTACTTTTCCTGTAATTGCCTCACAAGGAAGAGGGCATCAGTGGTGCCTTTCCCTGGTACAAACCCAAATTGCATCTCGTCTATATTCACCCGGTCCCTAATCAGCTGTGCTATAACTCTTTCTGTTACTTTCATGACCTGGTCCATCAACTTTATACCTCTATAGTTTCCTCTATCTAGTGCATCGCCTTTACCTTTGTAGCAGTTGACAATGATGCTACTGCACCAATCTTTTGGTATGGCCCCCTCTAGTATTACCTGGTTAACGATACGTGTGGTTATAGTGTGACCTACAGACCCAGATGCCTTCAGCATCTCGGCAGCTATACCCGATGGACCGGTTGCCTTCCCTATCTTCATATCTCTGATTGCCTTACTTACTACGCTGCCGCTGACTTGTACTGCTGGTCCCTCTATAGGGTCTACGTGGGGTAGGGTCTCTTCTTCCCATGCATTCTCCTCATTTAGTAATCTATCATAATGACTCTTCCATGCATCTTTCTTCTCAGCACTTGTGAGGGCAAGCTCACCTTTATCATTCCGGATACACTTCTCTCCAATGACATCACAACTATCTCTGACACACTGCCTCGCAATCTTGAATACCTCCTGTTTCTGGTCCTCACGTTGTAAAACATGCTTGAATTTTCTATCCTCTGCTTCCCTCCTAGCTAAGTATACTTGTCGCCTAGCTTCCCTCTTGGTCTCTATGTAATGTACCCTGCTCCCCCCGTTCTTCCATTCTTTCCATGCCTGTCTCTTGGCCTTGACTGCTTCATCTACCTTATTGTTCCACCACCAAGTCACTCTCCTCCTGCTTGAGGTCTTACTCCAGCCACAAACCTCATCCGTCGCCTCTAGTAAGTTATTTTTTAGGAACTCCCAGTTCTCTTCTACGTTAAATGTCTCTATCTGTTCTTCTTTACTGTCGTAGGGGTTGAGTAAAATATCTTTAAATCTGTTACTGGTTGAGGGGACTTTCAGCTTCCAGATCTTTCTTCTCCAGGTTGGCCTCTGTTTCAGGGCTCGTCTAGTTCTGACCGTGAGGTCGCTGACAACTAAGCTATGTTGGGATGTACATTCCTCACTAGGGAAGGCTTTTGTGTTTACGACCGTCCATCTGTCACGTCCTCTGATGAGGATAAAATCTAACTGACTAGAGTGCTCCCCTGATCTATAGGTGATCAGGTGGTTGTCGGGTTGTACTGCATGTGAGTATAAACTGCGTAAATCAGATATCAATAGGAAAAAGCGAAATAAATCATCCAACCATCTCAAGCAGGTGACAAAAAAGGCAGTGCTTGAATTTGAGCACCTCATAGCAGCCAGCCCTGACAGTAAGGTGTTCTGGAAGTATGTTCACTCAAAGCAGAGGCCTCACTCTCCAGTTGGTCCTCTTCACAATCCCCACACAAGCCAGGTTACTGACGACCCCAAGAAATGCGCAGAACTCATTGCCGAATGCTATGCAGGCATTTTCATTATTGAAGACCAGAATGTACCGTCTCTCCATCTCTGACATCAGATTCTATTACAACTATGGAATTTACACCTGCAATGCTGCGACGTCACCTTAAAAAAAAATGCAACCATGCCTCTCTTGGTCTTGATGGTATTACGTACCTGCCTCTCAAACGTGGTGGGTACTTCCTTCTGCACCAGCCATCATGCTTCTTCCAATTCTGTCTGAACAACGGTGCTACTCCAGAACAGTGAAAAACTGCCAGTGTCATTCCTCTATTCAAAAAGGGTGACTGCACGATGCAACAATGGATCATGGACAGGCAACTCAAGCTGGCTGTGGACAAGTGTATCACCATGCATTTTGGGAGTAAAACCCAGGGTCCACATACTCCCTCCACAACACTAATATCAAGAAGTCTTCTTGTGAACATGACCTGGGCATTAGTCAGCAGCGATTTGCGTTGGACGAACCCCGTCTCTAAAATTGTCAAGAAGGCCGAGGGTGTCTTAGCATCACTCAGCAAGACCTTCGTCAGCCGCTCTCCAGCTATCTATTTAAAGCTGTATATAGCTATGGTGCGGCCACACTTAGAATTTGCATCACCAGTCTGGAACCCCTATCTTGCTCAGAACATCGACCGCTTGGAAGCTGTTCAGAGATGTGCAACCAAGCGAATACCCTCCATCAGTCATCTACCATACTCTGAACGCCTTGCTTCCCTGGGCATGGATACATTGAAGCTCCGACGTCTGGCAACAACAACCCTGAGTACCTTTTTGATTTCTATGTGTCTAACACACATGGGCATGCCAACAAAGTCAGAAAACAGCACAGCTTCTGTGACTTTCGGAAACATTTTTTCACGCTCAGAGTTGCTGAAGCATGGAACAAACTCCCTGCATCAGTTGTTAGCTGTCGAGACACTGCATCCTTTAAAACCTCCATGCTTCCTGAGATTCGCCAACACTACATCTAATACTCCCCCTCCATACACACGCGCACATGTATATCATGACTCATACACTATTCACTTCCCTGACAATTGTACATTATTCTATGTACTATACATGCACCTTTGATGAGTTGTAGTGCACCTGAGTACTGTACACAATAATTTCATTATTATTGTTCTTTGAGTCTCAGTCATTGATGTTAGTTAACTGGGAAGTTTGTTGAAATGAATATCAAGCCACTACCTGCAGCCTCAGATATTCAGGACGTATCGGAGGGTTCTTGCTGTTCCCAGCAAGCATGCCTTTTGAAGCGTTCCAAAAAGCGTGAAGGGGCCAATTTTCTTTAACCATCCCTGGAAACTTTTTGAGATAGTACCTAGTGTGCCTATGACAATCGGGACCACTTTGACTTCATGGCAGTTCCAAATCCTTTTTACCTCCCACTTTAAGTCCTGGTATCGGTTAATTTTCTCCTTCTCCTTCTCTTGCACTCTCGTGTCGAATGGGCAGGCCACATCCACAATCAGGCACGATCTTTTTTCCTTGTCCAAAACTACCAGGTCAGGTCTATTGTGTTCTAGTGTCTTGTCCGTCTGTATCCTAAAATCCCACAGCACCTTCACCTGATCGTTTTCTATCACCGACTCTGGCTTATGCTCATACCACTTCTCAGAATGTGGTAAATTGTTTACTTTGCATAGGTGCCAGTGGATCACCCTGCCCATCACATCATGTCTCCAGCCCTTATAGTGAGTCTGGGCTAGGTGTTTACACTCGGATACAATGTGAGCCACAGTCTCCTCTCTCTCCCCACAGATGGGCTAGCCTCCTCCTTGTAAATATGGTGTTTCAACCACTTCGTTTTGAGAGCCTGCTCTTGCGCAGCCATTAGCATTCCTTCTGTTGCCTTTTTAAGGTCTCCTCTTTTCAACCAGTTCCATGTCTGTGGATCTCTGAATTCAGTTTTCTCAAAGAAGGTACTATGAAGGGATTTTTCATGAAGGCTGCTCTTTCTCCTTGTTGTTATTTCCTCCTTGGACATCCCCTGGTCTATTGTCCTCTCCTTCAGTACAATTCTGAGCATTGGCTCCTTACTATCAGTCACGTATTTGTGTAGGTTGTTTTTCTCCATCTGAACACAGTCCTCTATGCTGATAAGACCTCTTTGATAAGATCTCCTTAGGTAGAGTCTATCGACATCACTCCTCTTGTGGAACATGTTGTAGATAGTCAATAGCTTCCTAGTCTTCCTATCCATTTCTTTTTGTTCAGCAACATTCCATCTCATTATTATTATTATTATTATTATCATTGGTAGTATCGGTAGAGGGTCGGACGCCATGCTTTCCAGCATAGTTACGTCCCTTTACGATCTGAGTTCAAATCCCGCCGAGGTTGACTTTGCCTTTCATCCTTACGGGGTCGATAAAATAAAGTACCAGTAAGGCACTGGGTAGTTGCAGACCTTGTGCCTAAAGTAGAAACAATTATTATCATTATTATTATTATTATTATTATTATAACATTGATGGTTATGATAATAAATTAAACACAAATATTGGATAGCTTCATTTTGTATATTGAAAATAATTAAAAAACAAAACTATAAGTAAATTTACCTGTTTCTTTGATTCTATTTTTCACTACTCTTTTGACTATATTTGGTTTATAACCCATAGATAAAACAGCCAGAACTGGAGGTGTATCCATAGATGAAGGTGTATGTTTAAAATTTTGGGGTTTGGGTAGAGTATCTAAAATTTAAAACAGAATTAAAACTTTATTAGAAAATCATATTTAAAAAAAAAAATGGCATTTGACCATTTCGTGTAGTTTTTATCTGTTTCTTTGTGTAGTTTTTAGCTGTTTCTTTGTGTAGTTTTTATCTGTTTCTGTAACTTTAACAGTCTCCCAAGGGTGGTGCCCTGGAAAAGTGTTTTGTTGCTTGCTCAAGGCAGAAATGGAAAATCATAAGTTGAAGCTGTGATGTTTATGCTTTCTATAAATGTGTTGGCAGTAGGAAATAGTTGCCCAACCATGAAAAATGGAGGGATGCTGTGTTGGAAAAGACCTATCCAACCCATGCAAGCAGAAAATAATGATGATGATAATTTTATGGCATGGATTGAATGAGCTATCACGAGTTGTCAACATTTTATGGCATAGATTGGTTGGTGTATCACAAGTTGTCTCAAGGATGTATAAAGCATTTTTAAGGGATGGCAAATGGAGGTTCATGTTTTTTTAACAGCAGAAAATAGTTTCCTCCTCCTCCACGTACATGACTTCTGTAGAACTAAATCTACTGGAGACATATTTTTTTCCTTTCAGCACTTTCTAGATTCTACATTAAATATTTTGTGCAATCTTTCCTTCCCAGTACTCTTATCCTCTTGAATTTCATTCCCTGTGCACATTTCCCATCAGGCATCAAACATCCAGTCCACCCTGCAAGGTAGTCATACTGGTGACATGATGAAAAAGTACTCAACTCTACACAGTGAGGTGGTCATATTGGTTGGTATCACAATGAAAAAGCACCCAGTCCACCCTGTAAGGTGGTCATGCTGGTGACATGATGAAAAAGCACCTAGTCCACTCTGTAACGTGTTTGGCGTTAGGAAGGACATCTAGCTGTAGAAACCAAGCCAGAAACATGAGCAAGACTTGGTCACCTGACCTGTCTAGCCTCATGATGTGACAACCCATCTAACCTATGCAAGCATTGAAAATAGACATTAAGAGATGATGATGACATCAATTGCATACATATTGGAGATACTTCCCATCCTTCTCTGATTAACTTATAAGAGAATTTTAGAGAAGTTCTTATTAATTTTTTTCGTAGGCCATTTATTGATTACTACAATTTCTAATCTGTAGAAAGTGTCTTTATTCTGTCCTTCAATCCTACACTGTCAAATCCCAGCTATCATTAGCAGTCTTAATTATATTACTTTATGACCTATCAGAAGAACAAAAGACTCATCTGTTCCTGTAAATACCATCCAATGGTATTTAAAAAAATCTTTAATCTAAATTCATATTGCTTACATACACATCAAACTCTTCATTTTGATATTAAAAGAATTCTGTAGTTAATTGTTAAGAAGAGTACTAACATTTTCTTAAACATTGCAATAATATGAAAATAATAGGGAAGATAAACAAATAATGGGGCTTGACAGACTGCTTCCTATTTGCACTGGTAACCTCAGCCCCCAAACTGCCATCTTCTTCCATAAAATTAGAAAGACTGCAGCCGACCTGAAGAAGGAGCCCCATGAGGTACAGTGGCTCTTGCAGCAGGTGTCACAGTCCATTCTCTGTGGAAATGCCTTCACCATTTTGTTTGCAGGGCACAGCTGAAAAATACTACTCAGACAGGGGTTTGTAGTCTGTCACTCCCTCTCCCTTTCTTTCTTTGCTTGATTTCTTTTTTTCTTTTCTATTTTTTCGTATCCATTTAATTAAATATATATATGTATATGTATATGAATGTGTATATTAAATATGGAATGTGGTTTATTGAGAAAAAAAAAAATCCAATAAGACGTTTACAGACATAGATTTGTGTATTTTCTTACTTGAAGCTGGGGTATTTGGGAAAGCTGTAACATCTTCAATAGTAGTTGATTCTTCAGTTGATTCAAAATCATGTGAAATTGAAATTCCATTGTTTGCAACCTTTAAAAGAAGTAGATGTTATAATTTCAACAAATATATTTGTTAGTAAGGTGGTAATGATAGTCATACACATGACACAGACTTTCATTATATTATCTATAAAATAAAGTACCAGTAATACACTGGGTAATTGCTGGCCTTGTGCCTAAAGTAGAAACAATTATATTATCTATATTATCTATAGTTAAGGCGGTGGATTGGCAGTATCGGTAGAGGGTCGGACGCCTTGCTTTGATGCAAAGAGTTACGGCCCTTTCCATTCTGAGTTCAAATCCCGCCGAGGTTAACTTTGCCTTTCATCTTTACGGGGTCGATAAAATAAAGTACCAGTAATACACTGGGTAATTGCTGGCCTTGTGTCAAATGTAGAAACAATTATATTATCTATAGTTAAGGTTTTACTAACATATCTTCTCAAAAACCATTATAAGACCTGAAAGTTAAGTTACATGTTAGACTATGCTTGGCCAAGGAGATCAAAATGTGACGAGAATTGTCACCATAATTACTAAAGGTTAGATTCACTCCCATTTAAATTTTAATCAATTTAAATTTTGGAGTCCAACGTAAGAAGAATTCTCATGAATGCTAATAATTTAACTTTAAAGGTGTAATCTCAATTGATTAAACATTCTTTTGGGCTTCCTATATTAACCTTTTTAGGACCGTATTTCAATTAATTAATGAAGAATTTTGAGAGATTTACTAAAATTATTAATTGTGTATTTACTAAGACAGTAAGTTAACACAGTTCTTATATAAATGTTTGTTGGAAGATATTAATTTAAAGAGAATATGATTGTGATTACAAGTGGCCAAAACGGGGTTCCTCCGAAGTGTCTTTTGAATGAGTGAGTAAAGGGGAATCCATTGTAGTGAACAACAGACACATTCATTGTCAGTCTGATGTAGAGGGATAGTGAAACCTCATATTCTGTCACCTCTTTCTTCATCAGTTCTCCACCCACAAAGGTACTGTGCTATGATGTTAAGCAGCATAGAGAAGTGCCAGTTCTTTCTTGTATTGTATGGGCCCATAATTCCTGTTGGAATTGCAGAAGTGCCTTAATGACGTATGGCATTTTTTGGGCATTTTGTTTAAACTTGACAGAGCCCATCCCTTCCCCAGAGAAGGAGAGAGAGTGATAGAGAGGAAGTGAGAAAGTGATATAGAGGTAGAATCGACTTCAGTACTGGGTTGGTAGTTATTGACCTCAAAAAGATGAAAAGCAAAGTTGATCTTGGCAGGATTTGAACTCAGAGTGAGTGCAGAGGGTCAGAATGAATATCGCAAAGCATTTTATCCGAGACTTTAATGAATTGCTGCCTTGCAATTATATTAGTGAACTGATAAATTGACCTTGTATGTAAAAAAATAAACTATTATCACAAATGCCTTGAAATATGAGAGAAAAATAGTATGAGGTAAGAAAGAGCAAAACAAAATGAGACAACAGCTAAAATGAATTTTTGTAAAAGTAATGTAAAAAACATTCCTAACAATTTTTACTTACTTGGTTATATGAAGATGTTTCATTTCTCATACTTGCTGATGCGATGTACTGGGAATCTTTCATCTGTTGTACAAAAGTACACCTTGGAAACCACCGAGCATGTTCGTGCCATGGTTGGTCATCATCATCCCAATTACATAAACCACCATCACAGCTAAAACATATAACTGTATCAGACTTTCCTGTAGGCCAATAGAAAAACAAAAGTAAACAGTTTAAAATTGAAGGATTTTTCTTAAGAATCAAGAAAGACAACTCTGGTGGGACTAGAACTTAGAATGAAATTAAGCCGTTGTGGAATTAGAGCTCAATAAAACTAAGCTCTGGTAGGACTAGAGCTCAGAATGAAACTAAGTCCTGGTGGGTCTAGTGCTCAGAATAAAACTGAACCCTCATAGGGGTGTATATAAAAGCATATACAATATCATCATCATCATCATCGTTTAACGTCCATGTTCCACGCTTGCATGGGTTTGGACGGGAGTTTTCCCACATGAGGCAAGAGTGATTGTCTTGCTCGCATAGGACTGTCTGGCGGGTTTTCTACAGCTGGATGCTCTTCCTAACACCAACCACATTTACAGTGTGGGGCTGGGAGGTTTTTACCGTGTTGCCTACACGGCCACATTACAGTGTGGACTGTGTGTTTTTTTGTCGTGACACCTACACGATCTCATTTGTTTCGGCCTGGATGTTGTGGCACCAACATAACTTTACATTGAAAGGGGTGGTGTGGATGGGACTGGGGTGGTGGGATGGGGGTGTATTTTGTTAGAGATGCCTACTGACTGTAGTAGGTTTTACTTTGTATTTAGGTAAGGCGGGTCTTCTCTATTACTGAGTACCACCAAAGATCTCGGTCCAGTGACATTGTCTTGGAGAGGTGTAAGTGTGTGAGGTCAGAATTTATCAGGTCGTCCCAGGTTTTTCTGGGTCTGCCTACCGTCTATCTTTATTGCCCTGCACTTTTTTTATACAGCTGTTGTCTTTTATGCGCATCACGTGACCATACCAACGTAGCCTTCTCTCGAGTAAACAACATCTGATCCCTCTTATTTCCAATTTTTCCTTTAGTTCGTTTATGCTTTGCCGTTCGCGTATATTACTATTACACATCCAGCGGAGCATGCAAGCTTCGTTTCTCTCTAGTCTGCGTATATCCTCTGCACACAATGCCCAGGTCTCACTGCCATGCAACATTGCTGTTCGTATGCAGGCATCATACAGCCTACCTTTCATTTCTAGGGAGAATCCTTTAGCGGCTAATAGTGGTATAAGCTCTCTGAACTTTTTCCATCCATTTCTGACTCTAGCTACTGTACTTTCAGAGCACCCTCCCCCACTGCTGATTTTGTCACCCAGGTAACGGAAGCTGTCCACTATTTCTATAGAACCCTCTGCGCAATTGAAAGAGCTAGTATTTTGTGGGCACTTGCTGCTACTTATTGCACCAGAGCACCGGCCACATGTAAAATCTGTGTTCTTAGTTAGCTTACCTGTGATCCCACTACATCTTTTATGCACCCATATTTTGCATTTGGGACATGAAATGGAGTTTCTACCTACGCCTTTCCTACACACTGAGCATGGCCATTTCCCGGAAGGGACCGGCGCCTTATTTTCTTTCCTACAAACTAGAACTTTAGTCTTAGCCAGGTTAATTTTAAGGCCTTTTGATTCTAGGCCGTGCTTCCATGTTTGGAATTTCTTCTCTAGCTTGGCCATTGATTCAGCTATGAGCGTTAGATCATCTGCGTATAGGAGTTCCCATGGGCAGCCAGTCTTGAACTCCACTGTTATAGCCTGAAGGGCAATAATAAATAGTAGGGGCTAAGAACAGAGCCCTGATGAACACCAACTTTTACGCTAAACTCTTCACTATATTCGTTGTTAATTCTAACCTTGCTGACAGTTTCTTTATACATGGCTTGTATAGCTCTCACAAGCCATTCATCAACACCTAGTTTTCTAAGAGCCCACCAGATAATGGAACGGGGAACTCTGTCGAAGGCTTTCTCCAAGTTGACAAAAGCTAAGTATAGGGGTTTACTTTTAGCTAGGTACTTCTCCTGTAGTTGTCGTACAATGAAAAGAGCGTCTGTGGTACTTTTGCCTGATACAAACCCGAACTGCATTTCATCTAGATCAATTCTCTCTCTGATTAGTTGCACTATTACTTTTTCCGTGACCTTCATGACCTGGTCGATTAATTTAATGCCTCTATAGTTACTCCTATCTAGGGCGTCTCCTTTACCCTTGTCGCAGTTAATGATGATGCTGCTACGCCAGTCCTTCGGAACAACCCCATTCTGTATGACTTGGTTTACTATCCGTGTGACCATGGTGTGTCCTACCGTTCCAGAGGCTTTCAGCATCTAAGCAACTATTTCCGAAGGCCCAGCCGCCTTACCCGTCTTCATATCTTTGATTGCCTTACTTATTATACTACCCTCGACTAACACTGCTGGTCCCTCTATTGGGTCGATGTGGGGGAGGCTGTCTTTCGCCCATCTATTCTCCTCATTTAGTAGCCTTTCATAGTGGCACTTCCAAGCTACCTTCTTATCAACGTCAGTGATGGCAAGTATGCCATCATCATTAAGTACACACTTCTCCCCGACAATATCACGGTTTTCCTTGACACATTGCCTAGCAATCCTGAACACCTCACGTTTTTGGTCCTCGCATTGTAGAACATGCTTGAACTTTCTTTCCTCTGCTTCCCTTCTTGCGAAGTACACTTGTTTCCTAGCTTCCCTCCTGGCAATTTGATAGTCTTCTCTACTTCCCCCATCCTGCCATACTTTCCAAGCCTGCTTTTTGGCCTTAATTGACTCCTCCACCTTACTGTTCCACCACCATGTTACTCTCCTCCTGCCTACAGGCCTGCTCCAGCCACAGACTTCGTCTGCCGCCATCAGCAGGTTTGCTTTCAGGAATTCCCACTGTTCTTCTATATTGTACGACTCTAATTGCTCTTCCTTACTGTCGAAAGCATCAAGTAATATGCTTTTAAATTTATTTCTGGCTGTAGGGTCCTTTAGCTTCCATATTTTTCTCCTGAGGATAGTCCTCTTCTTCTGTCTAGTACGTCTCGTCCTGACTATGAGGTCGCTAATTATCAGTCTATGTTGGGAGGTGCATTCTTCATGGGGGAGGGATTTAGTGTTTACAACAGACACTCTGTCACGTCTTCTGGTAAGGATATAATCTACCTGGCTGGTATGTTCCCCTGATCTGTAGGTGATCAAGTGATTGTCTCGTTTTTTGAAGTTAGTGTTACAGATAGTTAGGTTATTTGCATCACAGAATTCCAGGATTCTGGAGCCTTCCTCGTTTCTAGTACCAAACCCATAGCCTCCGTGGATTCCGTCATAGCCGTCACAATGTTGTCCAATGTGGCCATTTAGGTCGCCAGCAATAATTATATAGTCACTGTCGGTTATTTGGGAGGTAGTGGGCATCAGTGTCTCATAGAATCTGTCTTTTATAGCGCCGGGCAGTCCGGATTATGTATAATAAACATAAAAGTCTGGCTATGAATTTTTCAAATTGTGGTTATGTCACTTCTATCTCATTAGCCACTGAGAATGCCAGATAGCTGCTTCTGTATTTTTCTCCTTCATCAATGACATTTACTCACTATTGAGACAAGAGTAGGCTAAATCCTATCTGATTTTTGTGTATAAAACATCAGTCTAGACTAGCCCTCACTTAATGTATGATCATTTTCCTCATCTGGTCATGGTTTTCAGGCTCTAGTCCACCCACTTCATCTTTCTATAGAGGTCCTTTTGGCCATTGAGGTAATGTTGGTGGTCTTCCTCTCACTGGCCTGATGGGACAGAGGCTGTACTGTAAATAAAACATTGGCTGGGGATACACATCTCCTCACTTTAGGCCAGACAACTTACCTGTCAACACAAGTTAATATCATTCCATAATATAAATAAAATACTTATTACATATAATTGTGTTGATTATAATTGTGTTCATTACACAATATAAATAAACGAGTAAAGGGGAATCCATTGTGGTGAACAACAGATGCATTCATTGTCAGTCTAATGTAGAGGGACAGTGAAATCTTATATTGTCACCTCTTTCTTCATCAGTTCTCCACCCACAAAGATACTGTGCTTTGATGCTAAGCAGCACAGAAAAGTGCCAGTTCTTTGCCCCAAAGCTGTTGCCACATACAATTTTGGCATACAAAACAAGATTACTGGAGTTTAATAAAAAGAGAAAACAAAAGGAAGAATGTAAAAGAGGTTTGGAATTGTTTTTTAAAGTCAGTACAATGCCAGTTAGAAATAAAGTAGTGAAAAATGAGTAAAGTAAGATGAAACAATACAACAGTTTATTATTTTTACCATATATTTCACGGTTAACATTCCTTTTTCAATAGAAAAAGAAAGTGGAGCATGATAAAGATGGGAAGCTGGGCTCGCTATCATTATCAAACTCTTAACTAATAAATATGAACAGTTGTTTTCTTTTGTTTCACTTTACTTTTATTTTCACTCCTTTATTTTTAATTTGCATTGAACTCAAAATCAACCAATAATCAAGTTCCTGCCACTGGTGCAATCAGTCATTGGAGTCCCACTCTAGATGTGTGAATAGTGCAGCCTGTCATTGGAGTGGCACTATAGATGTGCCACTGGTGCAGCCAGTCATTGGGGTACCACTATAGATGTGTCACTGGTGCAATCAGTTATTGGAGTTGCACTTTCGATGTGCCACAGGTACAATCAGTCAAAAGGGAGACAAGAGAGATTGTTCCAGTGAAAACTATATGATTTTTTTTCTTCTCTTTTTGTTGTTTTTAATAAACGTAAATAGGTTTATTTACAATAGTTTATAACTTTGCCTATTAATCTCTATGGTGAGCAAATGGAGTCCCACGTGCTGGCATCCCCACAGCTCCGGCAGACAGGATGGAGAAGGCATTTCCCCGGAGGATGGTAAGGGAGATGTGCTGGAAGAGCCACTCCAACTCGTGAGGCTCACACGAGCGGCTGGCCAGCTCAGCGCCTATGGTGGTGAATAGGGAGGTAGCCCTAGGGCCAAGGACACCAGAAATCTCCACTGCCAAAGGCACGACCGCGAACCTGTCAGAGAGCGACCGGTACTTGGAGAGTTTGGCATCCTCAGCCCAACGTGCAGCAGTACCTGGGTTAGTCACAGACTGTACCAGGTTACGGCTGGAGAACATGTTGCTGCAAGTGGCATCCCAGACGAGGGGTTTGCCACCGCGGAACGGGAAGATGGTCATACTGTCTGGCCTTTTGCCATCCTCTCGGTCCAGCCCCACCAGTTCGAGCTGGGAGGGGAAGCCTGCAGTGTCCAAGCCATGCTTAATGACCTCGTTGAGGGCAGCATGGCGTGGAAGGTGGCTAGCACTGTGGCGACAGGAAAGCAGGTGGAGGCCGAAAGTGTCCACAGTGGTTCCACAGTGACATTTATGTGGCTTGCAGATCCGGAATCTAAGCCTCAAGGAAACGCCAATGTGCAGGCTATCGTTATCCAGCTGCATGCCAGTGGAGATAGAGGGCAAGACACAGAGCCAGGCACCACTGTGGACACCACTGAGGACACGCAAAAACAGGCAAGGCGGTGCTGGTCAAGCTGAGGCCAGGCTGCACTTGATGGCATCCCATACGCTTTGGGGGGACTTGGTGTCAGCAAGGGGAGAAGGAGGAGGGACGTCTACTGGGCTAAGTCCCAGCCTGTCCCACGTCTCACAGGTGACCTCATGTTCCCTGAGCACAGAGGGTTCTGTTGTGTTTTGGAGAACCCTGCTGACGAGGATGTGGCATGAGGTTTCCGATGAAAGAAATGCCGGCAAAGCCAGCAAGATTGGGGACTGGAGGCCAAGGCCACCATATGTGACAGGCCTGTTGCCATCCAATGTCGTCAAACCTGACGTTGCATATCTCCTCAGCTGCCGCTTGGATACAAGTATTGAGATCAGCGAGGAGAGATGCGTGGCTGTAGCATGGAGCGCTACGAAGGGTGTAGAGGAGCTTCGGCATGGCGAAGCAGTTCCTCAACAGGAAGAGAGCTGGGTGGCCGTCGATCAAGCCCAATCACCTCATGAGGGTCTGGAGTTGTTGGAGTCTAGACCTGATGGTGGAGCGGATGGCCGGCGAGTGGATCGGTGACCCGAGGATAAGGACATCCTCTTTGGGGTCACCTGTACCTGGTGGAGAATGCACCACACGTCCGAGGCGGAGGCTGCAAAACTCTCAGCCTCATGGCTGACATTCACCACCTCGGACTTGGATGAGTTGACCTGGAGGCTGATTCCCGCCAGGGCAGGAACCACCGATTGAAGGTCATGGCAGACAGTCTCCACGGGTCCACCCAGCGTAGCATCATCCAGGTACCAAACGTTGAGAGGGGCCGTGATACTCTGGGCAATGTGGTCTATACCGAGGGCAAACAGGAGAGGCCAAAAGGGTCGCCCTGTTGGCCCCAGTGGCCGAAGGTATGACCGTATCAGCAGCAAGGAGCATGCTCAGGGCTCCATATGACAAGTAGGCCAGCGGGTAGGTGGAGGGGTCTCGGCTGAGGCAGGCATCGAGCAGATGATCCCGGCGTATGCAGTTAAAGGCATTCCTCATGTCAAGCTTGACAATGAGGTGCCTGGAGTCCTTGGATGCCGGTTCCAGTGGGCAGTTATTGAAGAACTGCCTGGTTGCAATGGGAGCCAGACTCTGCTAAGGGTGCATACTGTCACTTCTCCTGTTCATAATTTTCATGAATTGGATTGACATGCGCAGATGGGTTGGAAGTGGTACCACGACGGGCAGGTGTAGGATCAGTCAGTTGAAATTTGTAGATGACATGGTATTAGTCAACTTATCAGAAGATCTCCAACAGGCACTTTATACGTTTGATGTTGAATGTGTTATTTTGCACATAGACATCAGGGTAGGGTTAATAATTTGATCCCCTCAAATCTTTCTTAGTTATTATGTCAATGTATATTTGTAGTAAATGAAAGTTTTATAGATGTAGCGTGAGGTGTTTTGGTTGGCATTGTTGTATTAGTTTGTTGTTAACTTTTGTGTGGCAGATGTAAAGTAATGTTGGCTTGATGAGTGATTCTATGAATTGCTCTTTCCCATATAAGCGCTGTGGGAATGTTTGTGACTTATGGCAAATGAATTGAGTGTGTGTGTCTCAGTGATCGAGATGTGTGGCTGTACTTGTCATAGTCAGTAGTTGAAAGTTGGAGGTTGAAAGTGAAGCAGCCATTAGAAATATCTGATGAACAATAACAAACATCACTACTATAATAATTTTTTAAAAAGAAATAACTGAAGTTGAAACTATTTTGACAACACAAGAAAATAACAAAGAATCGAGTGAATTGTGTGTTATGTTTATGTGGTTGATTTGCAAGATGCATGGAACTAATCTTAATAGAAGTGCCAACCATGTCAAGAGGCTGGTGTTATTTTTACAAGTGCTACATCCCTCTGCTTGATGGAGCAAAAATTATGTAATGTGTCTCGTTTGTGAGACGAGAGCAGAATGGTTTGGAAAAAGTGTTATTTTTGATAAACTCTAAATGACTTCCTTCTCCTGACTGGGCAATGCCAAAATTTGAAACATAAGAAAATTAACATATGTGTTGCCCAGAGGTCAGCATGCAGTGCTGACATCAGCACAAGAGTTCAAAAGACTGCTCCATATTTACCAACAATATACAAAATATTCAAAACCATGTTATACAATTTAGCAAATTGGAATTAATATTATAAAAAAAATTAATCAACGACAAAAACATAAAAATTGTGTTCACCTACCATTATGGAAAAAACCAGCTTCTGCTAAAACTTCTGGTTTTTGCTTTTTATCCTTTGGCCACAAAGAAAATGTTTTAAGGCGTTCACTTAACAAAGCAAGATTTGGATGTGTAGGGCGGTCAAATAGAATGTTACTCCGAGCTTGTATTAGTACATTACCTACCAATTTCTCACACAAGAAAGGGCAGTTCGGAGAAACTGACCTATGTTTTTCTTTAATGTTATCACCTGCTTTCCAATTATTGATTTCACATTTGCAAAAAATACAACAGACATTATCTGCAGGCCCCTTGTGGTAGAAACCATTAGCTGCCAAATCTTTAGCTTTTAATGGGTAAGATGTCGTCCATTTGACAAAACTTTTTATCCGATTCAGTTCGTATTTCAAATCCATTTTCATAAAAGATTCTAAATTTGGACATTTCGGACTAAAACGTGTATGTTCTTTATGGACATCATCATTTTCTTTCCAGTTGTGCAATTGGACAGAGCAGTATGCACATTTAACAGTATCTCCATAACCTAAGTAATAAAATCCATTCTTGGCAAGATCTGTGGGTGTTACTGGCACATTTTTGTTCCAATTGTTATAGGTATCCAGTCTTTTTTGCATATCAAGCATTTCATTCTTATTTGAATTAACTTTTTCAGTATTAGTTGGCATTACAGAATCAGTTTGGATCTCAGTGCTCTGAGCATTAAAAGCTGCAGCATTTTCATCATCTGTTTTAGTTGGGATAACACACTCATCTTGCATCTCAGTGCTCTGAGCAAAGTCTGCCCCGTGTTCATCATCTGCTTTATCATATACATATACTGGAAAACTCTCAACTTTATATCTACACGAATGATCATGTTTGAAACTGGAATCTGAAAACTTAACTACAGTTTTACAGAAATAGCACATTATTTTTTTTGCTGTCGTATCGTAATAATAACCATTTCCAGAGAGTTGTACAGATGTTAACTTTGGATGAATATTTTCAAAAAACGTCAATAATCTTTCAATTTCATAACGTAAATCCCCAGCAGGTGTGCTAAGATTTTTAAAAAATTTTCTTTCAGTAAGAGTGGCCATTGCTTATATCCTAGAAAATGCAAAAATATGAGATTAATTAAATATTTGTTTCTACTTTAGGCACAAGGCCAGCAATTACCCAGTTCATGGGGAGACCCAAGATGACTTGGGATGAGGTGATAAAAGCCGACCTTACCCAACTACACCTCTCAAAGTCAATGACACACGACCGTGACTTCTGGCGTCACGCAGTAATACAGGGTACCCGACCTCCCATGGGTACATGCTGAAGCATATAAACAATATGCCCCCCCCCCCCCCCCACCGCAAGGTGGTCGTGGAGGTGCCACGGCAAAAAAGCACCCAGCCCACACTGTAAAGTGGACGTGTAGGCGCCACGAAAAAGCACCCAGCACTCACTGTAAATGAGGTTGGTGTTAGGAAGGGCATCCAGCTGTAGAAATCAAGCCAGATCAGTTCCTGTATGAGCAAGGCATGGTCAGCCGACCAGACACTGCCCACAACAGGACAACCCGTCTAACCCATGCTAGCGTGGAAGAACGGACGTAAAACGGTGATGATGATGATGATGATGATGATTACTGGTACTTTATTTTATCGACCCCGTAAGGATGAAAGGCAAAGTCAACCTCGGCGGGATTTGAACTCAGATCGTAAAGGGACGTAACTATGCTGGAAAGCATGGCGTCCGACCCTCTACCGATACTGCCAATCTACCGCCGTTGGGATTAATTAAATATTAGTGCACTTAGCCTCAATGATACTCAGAAACATTATTAGAATTTGATGGAGGGACTGGCTACCAAAGAATCAATCAAGTGTCATACCCATCAGTATAGTCATTAATTGTTACAAGGATAAAGGTGATGTGTAACAGAGTTATTTCATGGCGCGTAACAACTATTCATGCGTGATTTGATTACTTTGAACAGATCCTAAGTCGCGCATGAATATTAATTATTTTCGCGCTTCTTTTGTTTCACTTTACTAGTTGCTGCTTTGACACCAAGAAGTTAACCTCCATTTTTTCCTACTGTGTCAACAACTAGCCAACATGAAACAGTAATAAGAAATATCGGCCCTGTCGGCTAGGAACCGTCTTCTTTGCATATAACACTTAATTTTGTTTGTTCACTTTATTTGGCAAAATAACCTTGGACATGATATGGGAAAATCCTTTTCCCAAGGTTCTATCACTACAACAGCAAATTCTCTTCTTTTATGGTGACAATCTTACAACCGAATAACAACTTAAACTTCAACAACTTCTTCTACGTTACATTTACTTTCGACTAACATTGCCATATAACTAAACCTACATTTTCTCTTGCTAGTACAACAAAATATTTTCTCTGCTAAAGATGTACTAACAGAATTACAGAAGCATAAAACTAGTGGATCTGGTAATGAAAGTGACAGAAAGAGTTTTAGCACAACTAATTAGAGTCAAATTAGATGAGATGCAGTTTGGTTTTGTCAGAAAAGAGCACTACAGATGCCTTCTTCTTAGTAAGACAACTGCAAGAGAAGTTTCTTGCTAAGTGTAAGCCATTATGTGGATTGGCAGTATCGGTAGAGGGTCGGACACCATGCTTTGACGCCCTTGCCATTCTGAGTTCAAATCCCGCCGAGGTTAACTTTGCCTTTCATCTTTACGGGGTCGATAAAATAAAGTACCAGTAATGCACTGAGTAATTGCTGGCCTTGTGCCAAAAGTAGAAACAATTATATCTAGCTTTTATTGATATGCGTGAACGGCAAAGCATAAATGAACTAAGGGAGAAATTAGGAATAAGAGAGATCAGATGTTGTTTACTCGAGAGAAGACTACGTTGGTATGGACACGTGATGCACATGAAAGACGACAGCAGTATAAAAAAGTGCAGGGCGATAAAAATAGACGGTAGCCACGGAGTAGGCAGACCCAGAAAAACCTGGGACGACTTGATAAATTCCGACTTCACACACTTACATCTCTCCAAGACAATGTCACTGGACCGAGATCTTTGGCGCTACACAGTAATACAGAAGACCCGCCTTGCCTAAGTATAAGACGAAGCCTACAGTCAGTAGGCACCTCTAACAAAAATACAAATTTAGAGGTATGTTGCTTGCCACCTTGACAGTAAGGAAGAGCAAATAGAGACATACGATATAGAGGAGCAGTGGGAGTTCCTTATAGATAACCAACTGAAGGCAACAAATGAAATCTATAGTTGGAGTATAAAAAATATAGTTTCAATTATTTAAAAATCTATAGTTGGAGTATAAAAAAATATACAATATTTATTTATACATAGTATATAGTATAGGACTGGGGTCCCTATCATTCCACTGCAAAGTGGTCGTGGAGATGCCACAGCAAAAAAGCACCCAGCCCACACTGTAAAGTGGTCGTGTAGGCGCCACGGAAAAAACACCCAGCACTCACTGTAAATGAGGTTGGTGTTAGGAAGGGCATCCAGCTATAGAAATCAAGCCAGAATCAGTTCCCGTCCCACCCTTGCAAGCAGGGAAAAGCGGACGTAAAATGATGATGATGATAGTATATATTATATTATAAGTTACGTCCCTTTACGGTCTGAGTTCAAATCCCGCCGAGGTTTACTTTGCTTTTCATCCTTACGGGGTCGATAAAATAAAGTACCAGTAATGCACTGGGTAATTGCTGGCCTTGTGCCTAAAGTAGAAACAATTATTTATTATAATCCCGTCGAGGTTAACTTTGCCTTTCATCCTTACGAGGTCGATAAAATAAAGTACCGTAATTGCTGGCCTTGTGCCAAAAGTAGAAACAATTATTTATTATATATAAATTAACGATTTTATTTATTATATATTATTTGTGTGTAGGCAGGTCTCTCTGGAAATATGGGTGGCGGTGCTGAGGGTATTACGCGGCGGTATGGGGGGCGGGGTGGCCCAACAAGTTTGAGAACCTTTATTTTAGATCAAATTTTTATTTACAACTGGACCACCAGTGACCCGTTGGGTCACGTTCACTTCATTTAAAAGTAATTTTTAAATAATTAAAATATACACAGACATGTTTATAATTTGAAATAAAACTGGAAGGCTCATATATATACGTGTGTGTATGTATATATATATAAATGTGTAGTGGATAGTGAGAAGACTGTGTTCGTTTTACGTCAACGGTCACCTAAGTCGTTGTATTTATAATAACCTTATAGCTAGAAGTATGTATATATGAGTTGATTTATGGGCATGTGGATATCGTCTCCCAGGAAGCTGGGGTCACAGGTCAAGTAGTATGTACGTTAATCATCGTTGTCTTTTGACAAAGCAATGGTGGGAACCTTCCACAATAGATGGTCCCAGAGGCGGTAAAACATAGGAAGTATTCCGTTATAAATGTGTGTATACATACATATATGTGTGTGTGTGTGTCGTAGACACACACACACATATATATATATATATATATATATATATATATATATACACACACACACACACACACACAACACCATATACAAAAAATTAGAATACACAGCAAATTCCACCAATTTTACATATCAAAGTTAGCTTGGCGCAAGTAATTGGAATTGAAAAGTTATACATGCAAGTATTAAATTCAAAAAGTCTAACCCGTCTAAAACCCTAGCTGGGGGCACAAATAAATTGCTACGGCCGTCGCTGGTGGGGCCCTCCACTGCAGGGCGCCCAGACAATTGCCCCCTTGCCTCCCATTAAATCCGGTCCTGTCAGGTGAGCCGTCAACGATAACAAGAACTTCGCTGTCAGCGGCCCAACTCCACCAAACGTCTCGAACGCATATGATAGAGCATATTCTTCGCACCACATTGCTGAAAAAAGATTGCTCATGTCTGATTTAAATCAAAAGTCGTTTCCTTCTCGTCGAGGTTAGCTTGGCCTTTCATCCTTCCTGGGCCGCTAAAATAAAAAAACCAGTCAAATACTGGGATCGATTTAATCGTCTTTTCCCTTCCCCCAAATTTGTGGCATTGTACCTAAAGCAGAAACCATTAAAAAAAGAAAGTAATAAATAAACTTACGATTTAGAGCGCTGACTACAGAAAGAAACTAAAGTTAAGTTTGTGGTATTTATATAACTAACGCCGGGAAATCCCCGTTGCTTAAAATAGATGACACAAAGGAAAACAACAAAAAAACAAACAAACAGGCATACATGACTTTTGTAATGACGCTGGTTGGTCAGTCTAGTCACTACTTCTGATCAGATCCGAGAATAGTCCTTAGAAGGACTATTATCGCATACGGTCTGATCAGATATGAAGATAGCCCTTAAAAGAACTGTTGAGGATGGACAGACGAAAGCACAAGTTGAAAGGACGAAGCAAAGCGAGATGTAAATTCGATCAGCTATTTATTTTCACATGAAGCAACGATACGTGGTACAAGGCAGTGCGTGTGTGAGTGACAAAGCGTGGCAGAGTAAAGGAACAACGATACGTGGTACAAGGCAATGCGTGTGTGAGTGACAAAGCGTGGCAGAGTAAAGGAACAACGATGCGGTAGCTGACTCTGCCAAAAGTCGACTAGCGAAAGTGTTAGGAACCACTCTATTTATACAGGAATAACCCTTTGTTGTTTAGTCGATGTGTAGGCTAATTCTAGTAGGTTCTAATTCTGGTAGGGTAGGTTCTAAGGGTTCTTTTGTTTCACGTTGAGTAGCTAGCTAACAGGTAGATGGCGCTGTATATTTCACAGCTGTTATTTCCGGTGGCTGTACATTAGCTCCCTGCCAGTTCTTTTGTACAACAAAAGAGCGAAATATCGTATAGGAATGGGCCAGTGGTGCATTTGTCATGACAAAAGCCCCAGGATTGTCCAGCACGTTGTGAAATTTTGTGATCATCGAGTACAGGACAGAGTCGATGTAGAGATGTGTGTGTCAGGAAGAGAAAAAAGAAATAAACTATAAAATGACTTTGACCAGATTTATGCAGGCGTGATGAATGAGCCTGTTGCAATTTCGGTTGAGCTGCCTGGGAATTGCGTGACAAAAAGTCTAAACGGGCAGTGAAGATAACCGTAATGTGTGAACTGAATGGCCGTAAGCATGCTGCCTAAAGGTAACAGCTTGCTCCACAGCATATGACTTGAGCGAATGCATGTGGTAAAAAAATAGCGAGGTATTCTCGAGCTATTGAGTGAATGTGTACGTGAAAACAGAAAGCCAGTGTTTTGAGGTTGTGATTTGTGAAATGCGTGATCACAGAGAAAACATTTTGTAGTGTAAGAGTTAGAGGGACACAAATATCTATTGCTCAGTGTATGAACCAAAAGGTGAAACAAATGTGGTTTTGTAGTGTGCATGAAAAACAGAATATGTACACGCCTTGTATGTATATAAAAATTATGGCAATTACACAATCAATGTTACAGAACAAGAAAAATACAAATTTTGCAAAACAAGAGAGAGAAGAAAAAAAAAAATGTTATACACAATGATATACACAATGTTTGTTCTTAAATAGTGTTTGTAATAAATAATTGTTTCTACTTTTGGCACAAGGCCAGCAATTATTTCAGTATATTACTGGTACTTTATTTTATCGACCCCGTAAGGATGAAAGGCAAAGTTAACCTCGGCGGGATTTGAACTCAGATCGTAAAGGGACGTAACTATGCTGGAAAGCATGTCCGACACACTACCGATACTGCCAACTATAAATAATGTTCATAATAAATAATGTTCTTCGTGACATGAGCACATGGTCACTAAAAATTGCAATTGTTCAAGCAGAAAGTTCATTGTATTTGAAACTGGAAATAGTAAACACAAGAAAAATGGAAATGCTTTGCACGAAGAATGATTAAGAAACTCACTTGAGGTTAACGGTAATTCACATATTGTGCCAACTTTGCGGGCCAATGGACGCGTCGTCCGCTTCTCGTGACTGGAGATGAAACAAGTGGCTCGCTGAGACAGCAATCTGTTGGAGTTTCTGGTGTAGAGACTGTAACAGTATCCATGATGGCTTTTTTTAATCTGTCCACGCTGACAGAATTCTGTTTACCATCTAGATCGAGAATAAAATATTTCGGATATTTTTTTAGAACACGATAAGGGCCAGAATATGGAGGTCGAAGATGGTGTCGTTTCGAACGAAAACGTGTGTCCAATCATCAAAGAAAAATAAATACATATATATACACACATCAACACAGTATTAAACCCGCAGAATTAGCGTGGGTGGGTACACACACACCCCAACACACACCGAAGCGATATCCGAGAAAAAGCACATATAAGAATGTACCAACACAGCAATCACCGAAAAGTTAGTTCGCAAAGCAACAGAAGTTATGTCAGTCAAATCTCAATTTGACGATGTAAATCGGAAATATTGGGTTAACCAACGCTACACACATATATATACACACACATGCGCGCGTGCGCGCAAGTAAGTTCAGTTCAGTGTTCTGCTGTACGTATATATATATATATATATATATATATATATATATATATATATATATATATATATATATAGTAAGGTGCAATATTGGTTGTGTAAAATGGTCCAATAACTTTGTTAGTAATATATATTAAGTTCTCCACGCTTTTGTATATCTCCAATTCCATTCGAGGGAACAGCTATATGATGTAAAACGGAATATAAGTATCAAAATGAAAATCCGAAGGCAAGGTAAAATTCCAATCATTTAATCACGACACATGTTTCAATAAGAGATAGATCGATTGTGAAGCCATGATCGATTATCACTGATCTCATCAGGTGAAAATGAATTGTCTTCAAATTCTTGATATGGGGGAGAAAAAGAACGATGTTCTCTCACATAATTCATTCCCTCATATGAAGACACACCAGTCAGTCAGAGATAAGGCGTCTGCTATTAGCTTTAGTTGAGGTCATAAAAGTTTTCAGACTTCTATCGCTGCAAAAAATGCTGGACATCAAACAAATCCGTAGGGATGCAGTCAGTCACAGTTAGAAGTGAGTGGGTACACACACACTCCACACCCGCATACATCGGTGTATATACATATATATACACACATAAACACAGTATTAAACCGCAGAATTAGCGTGGGTGGGCACACACACCCCCAACACACACCGAAGGGGGGGGGGGGGAGATGGCCGGGTATATACACATCCATGTGAAGAGCAAGCAATCAGCTCATGTCGAACTCCTTGTGTACCGCTGTCCAGTTGAGAATCCGTGTCACCAAATCCGTGCGTGCAAGCAGCTGCAATGTGGGCCGGCAAAGGGCTCTAAGTAGGGTTGGGTATTGGGTAAATGAGTCCGCAAGTGCGATCTCCCGCCACATGGGCCAATGAGCTTTTAAGATAGTTGTTTGAGTGGTGGAGGTGTGTTATTCAGCATAGAAGATGAAGTAAGAAAACACAGGATAGTGAAAACCAGAGGATGTGTGTAGGCCCATTAATGGTGTGTCAGTATATATATATATATATATATATATATATATATATATATATATATATATATATATATATATATATATATATACATATATATATACATATATACATACCTACATACATACATACCTACTTACCTACCTACCTACCTACCTACCTACCTACCTACATACCTACCTACCTACATACATACCTACATACATACATACATGGAGGCACATGGCTTAGTGGTTAGAGCATTGGCCTTGCAATCGAAAGGTTGTGAGTTCAATTCTCGGACCGGGTGATGTGTTGTTTCCTTGAGCAAGACACTTTATTTCACATTGCTCCAATTTACTCAGCTGTAAAAATGAGATGATAGGGACTGTGGTCCATATCATTCCACTGTAAAGTGGTCGTGGAGGGGCCACGGCAAAAAAGCACCCAGCACTCACTGTAAATGAGGTTGGTGTTAGGAAGGGCATCCAGCTGTAGAAATCAAGCCAGAATCAGTTCCCGTCCCACCCTTACAAGCAGGGAAAAGCGGACGTAAAATGAAATGATGATATGTATATATATATATCATCATCATCATCATCAACGTTTAACGTCCGTGTTCCACGCTTGCATGGGTTTGGACGGGGGTAGTCCCACTTGAGGCAAGAGTGGTTGTCTTGCTCGCATAGGACTGTCTGGCGGGTTTTCTACAGTTGGATGCCCTTCCTAACACAAACCACATTTACAGTGTGGGGCTGGGAGGTTTTTACCGTGTTGCCTACACGGCCACATTACAGCGTGGACTGTCTGGCGGGTTTTCTACAGCTGGATGCCCTTCCTAACACCAACCACATTTACAGTATGGGGCTGGGAGGTTTTTACCGTGTTGCCTACACGGCCACATTTACAGCGTGAACTGTGTGTTTTTTTTTGTCGTGACACCTACACGATCTCATTTGTTTCGGCCTGGATGTTGTGGGACCAACATAACTGTACATTGAAAGGGGCGGTGTGGATGGGGTGGAGGTGGTGGAACGGGGGGGTGTTTTGATAGAGATGCCTACTGACTGTAGTAGGTTTTTACTTTGTATTTAGGTAAGGCGGGTCTTCTCTATTACTGAGTACCGCCAAAGGTCTCGGTCCAGTGACATTGTCTTGGAGAGGTGTAAGCGTGTGAGGTCGGAATTTATCAGCTCGTCCCATGTTTTTCTGGGTCTGCCTACTCCGTGGCTACCGTCTATCTTTATTGCCCTGCACTTTGTTATACAGCTGTCGTCTTTCATGCGCATCATGTGACCGTACCAACGTAGCCTTCTCTCGAGTAAACAACATCTGATCCCTCTTATTTCTAATTTTTTCCTTAGTTCGTTTATGCTTTGCCGTTCACGTATATTACTATTGCACATCCAGCGGAGC
>OZ024745.1:80149577-80154577 GCA_964016885.1 Eledone cirrhosa | reverse complement strand
CTAATAGTGGTATAAGCTCTCTGAACTTTTTCCAACCAGTTCTGACTCTAGCTACGGTACTTTCAGAGCACCCTCCCCCACTGCTGATTTTATCACCCAGATAACGGAAACTGTCCACTATTTCTATAGAACCCTTTGCGCAATTGAAAGAGCTAGTATTTTGTGGGCACTTGCTGCTACTTATTGCACCGGAGCACCGGCCACATGTAAAATCTATGTTCTTAGTTAGCTTACCTGTGATCCCACTACATCTTTTATGCACCCATACTTTGCATTTAGGACATAAAATGGAGTTTCTACCTACGCCTTTCCTACACACCGAGCACGACCATTTCCCAGAAGGGACCGCTGCCTTATTTTCTTTCCTATAAACTAGAACTTTTGTCTTAGCCAGGTTAATTTTAAGGCCTTTTGATTCTAGGCCGTGCTTCCATGTTTGGAATTTCTTCTCTAGCTCGGCCATTGATTCCGCTATGAGTGTCAGGTCGTCTGCGTATAGGAGTTCCTATGGGCAGCCTGTCTTGAACTCCTCTGTTATAGCCTGAAGGGCAATAATAAATAGTAGGGGGCTGAGAACAGAGCCCTGATGGACGCCAACTTTTACGCTAAACTCTTCACTATATTCGTTGTTAATTCTAACCTTGCTGACTGTTTCTTTATACATGGCTTGTATAGCCCTCACAAGCCATTCGTCAACGCCTAGTTTTCTAAGAGCCCACCAGATAATGGAGCGGGGGACTCTGTCGAAGGCTTTCTCCAAGTCGACAAAAGCTAAGTAGAGGGGTTTACCTTTAGCTAGGTACTTCTCCTGTAGTTGTCGTACAATGAAAAGAGCGTCTGTGGTACTTTTGCCTGACACAAACCCGAACTGCATTTCATCTAGGTCAATTCTCTCTCTGATTAGTTGCGCTATTACTTTTTCCGTGACCTTCATGACCTGGTCGATTAATTTAATGCCTCTATAGTTACTCCTATCTAGGGCGTCTCCTTTACCCTTATAACAGTTAACGATGATGCTGCTATGCCAGTCCTTCGGAACAACCCCATTCTGTACGACTTGGTTAACTATGCGGGTGACCATGGTGTGTCCCACCGTGCCAGATGCCTTTAGCATCTCAGCAACTATTTCCGAAGGCCCAGCCGCCTTACCCGTCTTCATATCCTTGATTGCCTTACTTATTATACTCCCCTCGACTAACACTGCTGGTCCATATATATATGTATATATATATATATATGTATATGTATATATATATATATATATGTATATGTATATATATATATGTATATATATATGTATATATATATATGTATATATATATATATGTATATATATATATATGTATATATATATGTATATATGTATAAACAATTAAGTTAAAGTGTACATCTATATATGTATACGGAAGTATTAGTATGCATATAAATACACATATGTATACATATGTACATGTACCGAGTTTTTCACTAGACACTTTACAGTGAGTGTCCAGCTAGTCTGTATGTAAACAAACAGACGAACCGGGTTTTAAAGTCATACGAGTTTTCAAGGAAACACACTTCCTCTATTCACCAGAGAGCCAGACAGGAATATTGGACTAGTTTCGATGTTATTACATCTCATCAGCAATATATACCTATCTTTCCGGCTTCTCTGGAGAATTGTAAAAGCACATATCGTTATATGCTTTTTCTATGAAAATCAGTAGTGGGCAGACTAATTTGCATAGAACGTGAGTCATTCTCTCTGGAGAATAGATGAAGTGTGTTTCCTTGAAAACTCGTATGACTTTAGCTATTTCATTGTAAAAGACTGCCTGAGATTTGAACTCATTATTATTGATTTATCACTGCTCCTTCATTGAGCTGAATTTAGCCCCATACAAACGGCTGTTATTTCTAGCAGCACGTGTATGAGACTAGCTAGACACTGGATAACCGCGTGAAATTACCTCGTGCGCTAAACAGTCTTTCTAAATATTTTGAAGTGGAACATACCAATTTTTATAGTGCTTGCTGAGGAGATCAAAATGCGGTATTTCTTCCACTTTTTCATTATTCAAAACATATTTGGATTTTAAGGTTTAAACCTGTCTACGGAACAGGTTTGATTTTGTAATTTAAATTTGTCCAAGCACCACGGCCATTGCCAACACGATTTGTTTTTGTTGATTTATTATCATAAGTCAAGATAGGCAAACTGTAATATTATTATTAGTATATTTCAATCTAGCTAACTTGGTCATTTACAATACAAACATGAATATGTTGGTATTTGTGTTTATCAAATATATTAATTTATATTAACCTGTATATATATATATATATAGACATGTATGTATATATATATGTATATATATAATTATTTAATACAATAAGAGATAGTTTAAAGCTAAACTCTGACTGGTAACCATCTCACTCAACAAACATTAGGTTATATTAAAATATAAACCCAATTTAAGTGTTTGGGGTGCTAACAATATGTATAATGTGGAAAAACCAGTTGTATTATTTTATGAGATATAATTAAAGTTAAAGTATATCTCTCTTTCCAAACAATTGTTTCATTATAAGTTTTCTACAAGTTTGGGAGAATGTTTCCAGTTTATGTAGAAGCCTAATATATATTCATGTAAGAATATATTTAGGTGGGCACTTATAAATCATTAGTGGAAGCCCATTAAACATTGATATAAGAAAACAATTTCTTACCGCTGTCAAAAATCATGTCCGTAAAGTTGCTCTCTCTCACCTCGAATGACCGCCAAATTTGAAATTCCAGCAGTTTTTGACTGAGGAAGTATCATAGCGACACGAAGCGGGAAGGGGAGACAACCCACGATCCACGAAATGAGGAAAAAAAATAATATACACGCGGGTTAATTAGTTTTTTTGAAAACATTATCGATCCAACGTGTTTAAGAACTCAATTGAAAATAAAAAAAATAAAAAAATAAATATATGCTTGTATAAATTACACATGCATATAGATATTTTCTTAGGCTAAAACAGAGGTTGTACCCGAATAAGAATCGCTTCTCATAACCGCAGTAAATGCAGAAAGTTATGCTATAAAGGGCAAATGGGAATATAATTCTCCGGCCGAATTATTAAGAGTAAAATATAAAACACATGCGGGTTAATTAGTTATTTCAAAACCAATATTAATTCCTCGTGTATAGAACTCAATTAATAAAAGAAAATAAATACATATATGCATGTAATTATATACGTAGGCATATATATATATTTTCCTAGGCTAAAAAACAGAAGTTACAACCAAAAAAAGCCACAATATTTCACAACAGTAATAAATACGGAAAGTCAAATTCATAAGGTACCTGGAAATAAACACCTCTGGCCAATCAAGAGTAAATATTTAATACAATAACAGAGATAGTTTAAAGCTAAACGCTGACTGGTAACCATCTCACTCAACAAACATTAGGTTATATTAAAATATAAACCCAATTTAAGTGTTTGGGGTGCTAACAATATGTATAATGTGGAAAAACCAGTTGTATTATTTTATGAGATATAATTAAAGTTAAAGTATATCTCTCTTTCCAAACAATTGTTTCATTATAAGTTTTCTACAAGTTTGGGAGAATGTTTCCAGTTTATGTATATATATATATATTCATGTATGTATATTCTATGTATATATATATATGTATATATATATATATATACATGTATATATGTATATATATACATATATACATATATATACATATATATATATTTATATATACATATATATATCATCATCATCATCATCATCGTTTAACGTCCATATTCCACGCTTGCATGGGTTTGGATGGGAGTTTTCCCACTTGAGGCAAGAGTGGTTGTCTTGCTCGCATAGGACTGTCTGGCGGGTTTTCTACAGCTGGATGCCCTTCCTAACACCAACCACACCTACACGACCTCATTTGTTTCGGCCTGGATGTTGTTGCGCCAACATAACTTTACATTGAAAGGGGCGGTGTTGATGGGGTGGGGGTGGTGGGACAGAGGTGTATTTTGTTAGAGGTGCCTACTGACTGTAGTAGTTTTTACTTTGTATTTAGGTAAGGCGGCTCTTCTCTATTACTGAGTACCGCCAAAGGTCCAGTGACATTGTCTTGGAGAGGTGTAAGTGTGTGAGGTCGGAATTTATTAAGTCGTCCCAGGTTTTTCTGGGTCTGCCTACTCCGTGGCTACCGTCTATTTTTATTGCCCTGCACTTTTTTATACAGCTGTCGTCTTTCATGCGCATCACGTGACCATACCAACGTAGCCTTTATATATACATATATATACATATATATACATATATATATATATATATATATATATATTTATTAAAATAACAGATTAAATTTTAAGCAAAGAATCGCTGCTTTCACCCTGAACGGGATCTTCTGAAACTAACAAAGTCAATCTGTGAACGCAGAAGTGAATATTTCAAAAAACGTTGCAACCGGAAGAAGACAGGAAGACGATACTTTCGTCCGTGGAAACGTACCCTGGCAAAGAACGGGAAAAAACGAATATAATACGTCATTATTTGGAGCTGTGAAAAACAATTACACGCAAAGACAAAACCACGTTTATGGTATAAAAGAAGTCGTACACTAATATTCTAATAGGTGGTTCATAGAGACGTTCTCTGGCAATGAAAGGAAAAAACGAAGATAATATGTCATATGTGGAGCGTGGAGAACAATTGCACGCAAAGACAAAACCACGTAAATGGTATAGCAGAAGTCGTAGACTAAAATTCTGACTAGGAGATCGAATGATTCTCGGCTTCAGAGTTAAGAATAAAGTAAATAAAATACAGAGGTAATTGAAATTAAATAAATACATACATGCATCCATATACGTACACACAAGCATACGCGAAAACACTTGCTATAGGTATACAAATACACGCACATATAAATGTGTGTGTGTGCGTGTATACAAATAATTAAATAAATGTATATAAATAAATAAATACGTATATAACAAGC
>OZ024745.1:80049577-80132077 GCA_964016885.1 Eledone cirrhosa | reverse complement strand
AAACTTTCATCTTTGCTAAGTTTACTTTTAGGCCTTTCATTTCTAGGTTTTTCATCCTTGATTGGAATTTTGCCTCTAACTCTCCTACATATTCAGCTACAGGGACTAGGTCATCAGCATATAAGAGCTTCCATGGAGTGCCAGTTTTAAAACTCCTCAGTGATGGCTTGAATGACAAAGATAAACAAGAGTGGACTGAGGACTTATCCCTAGTGAACCGCCACTTGCACTTCAAATTCACTCATTTCCAACCCTCACCCTGCTAGTTGCTCTTTTATATGACCTGCATGGCCCTCACAAGTCATCTACACCTAGTCTCCTAAGTGCCCACCAAATTACAGAATTACAAGTTATTTGTCTATACCTAGCTTCCTGAGTGCCCACCAGAATATTGAGCGTGGAGCCCTGTCAAAAGCATTCTCCAGATCTACAAAAGCCAGATACAGTGGCTTACTCTTAGCGAAGTACCTCTCCTATAGTTCTCTCACCAGAAAGAGGGTATCAGTAGTACTCCTACTAGGCAAAAAGCCAAACTGTATTTCATCTAATTAGTTGTGCTATAACCCTTTCAGCAACTTCCATGACCTAGTCCATCAACTTGATGCCTCTCTAGTTACCTCAGTCTGGTGTGTCTCCCTTACCCTTGTTGATTAACAAAGCATCTGACTAGTGGATATCCTACCATGACAGATGCTTTTAGTGTCTCAGCAACTATATCAGTTGGTCCCGCTGCCTTTCCTACTTTCATGACTTTAATTGCTTTATCTATCACCCTCCTTTTGACTTTTATGACTAGTCACTGTTGGATCTGCATAGGGTAGGCCCTCTATATCCTATTTATTCTCTTCATTCAGCAGCCTCTCATAGTAACTTCATCATCAGACAGGACAAATGCTCCACTATCGTTTCAAACACACTTTTCTCCAACCACATCACAATTTTCTCTTGTACACTGCCTCGCAATCTAAAATACTTCACAGTGTAGAATATATGTACACTGCCTCGCAATCTAAAATACTTCACAGTGTAGAATATATGTACACTTCTTCTTTTCTGCTTCTCTCCTTGCTAGTTATACCTGGCTTCTCTTCTAGCTTTCTGTTATTGCTCTCTAGGTTAGGGTTTTGGACTCACAATCATAAAATTGTGGATTCAGTTCCTGAACTGAGCAGTATATTGTGTTCTTGAGCAAGTTGTTTCATTTTATGTTGCTTTTCGTGATAACATGGGGCTCCTATAATTAAAAATCACAAGAAACCTCCTATGAGATAATCCCTGTAGGAGGTCAGCTAAACCTGCATAGGTGTGAACTGTAAAACATGATGGTACTAGGATCTTTATCATTAAAATACCTTCCATGGGGTACAGCTTTGTAGGAGGCCAGCTAAACCTCCCGTAGGTGTGAGTTGTTAACTATGCATTACTTTTTATTTTGTAGTTTATAGAATTTCTTACAGAAAACCAAATTCATTAAATTAATCTCATATTTTTGTATTTTTTAGTTTCAGTCACTGGGAATAAGCAATGACCACTATTACTGAAAGAAAATTTTAAAAAAATCTTAGCACACCTGCTGGGGATTTACGTTATGAAATTGAAAGATTATTGACGTTTTTTGAAAATATTCATCCAAAGTTAACATCTGTACAACTCTCTGGAAATGGTTATTATTACGATACGACAGCAGAAAAAATAATGTGCTATTTCTGTAAAACTGTAGTTAAGTTTTCAGATTCCAGTTTCAAACATGATCATTCGTGTAGATATAAAGTTGAGAGTTTTCCAGTATATGTATATGATGAAGCAGATGATGAAAATGCTGCAGCTTTTAATGCTCAGAGCACTGAGATCCAAACTGATTCTGCAATGCCAACTAATACTGAAAATGTTATTAATTCAAATAAGAATGAAATGCTTGATATGCAAAAAAGACTGGATACCTATAAAAATTGGAACAAAAATGTGCCAGTAACACCCACAGATCTTGCCAAGAATGGATTTTATTACTTAGGTTATGGAGATGCTGTTAAATGTGCATACTGCTCTGTCCAATTGCGCAACTGGAAAGAAAATGATGATGTCCATAAAGAACATACACGTTTTAGTCCGAAATGTCCAAATTTAGAATCTTTTATGAAAATGGATTTGAAATACGAACTGAATCGGATAAAAAGTTTTGTCAAATGGACGACATCTTACCCATTAAAAGCTAAAGATTTGGCAGCTAATGGTTTCTACCACAAGGGGCCTGCAGATAATGTCTGTTGTATTTTTTGCAAATGTGAAATCAATAATTGGAAAGCAGGTGATAACATTAAAGAAAAACATAGGTCAGTTTCTCCGAACTGCCCTTTCTTGTGTGAGAAATTGGTAGGTAATGTACCAATACAAGCTCGGAGTAACATTCTATTTGACCGCCCTATACATCCAAATCTTGCTTTGTTAAGTGAACGCCTTAAAACATTTTCTTTGTGGCCAAAGGATAAAAAGCAAAAACCAGAAGTTTTAGCAGAAGCTGGTTTTTTCCATAATGGTAGGTGAACACAATTTTTATGTTTTTGTCGTTGATTAATTTTTTTTATAATATTAATTCCAATTTGCTAAATTGTATAACATGGTTTTGAATATTTTGCATATTGTTGATAAATATACATCTTCCCCATTGACACAATAACTAAAAGATTTGAGTAGATAATCAAATCATTAACCTTATCCTTATGTCTAGTGTGTTCCTGAAAATTTAGAATTACCCTTTATTTATTTTATTCACTTACAGGAAACAAAAATATTAATCAGATTAATGAGCTACAGAACAATCGGTCTTTTATTTTTATCTTTTGAGTTTATATTTACTTTGCTGCAGTTGTTGTTGCTATTATTATTTAACTTCAGCTTAGACGTGATTGAGCAGCTCTATTATCATGGGCATTCAGATTATACTGTCCTGTTTTGTTTTTTTTTCCATTTTGAAAGACAGTAGAACATAATTTAGCTGCTGTTTCTAGCAATGTGAATGACTACAGAGGCTATACTATGTTTTTAATCTTTAGAATTGCCATCTTCTGGTGCAATTTCTGATGAATTTGTACAACACATATTTATAAACCCGTAACTCCTGATGGAATTATAGGGGTGCATATTGACATATGGCATTTTTTAACCTGGTAGAGCACATTTCCTCTTCGGTCTGAACACAGCAGATTCCTTCCAGAGAAGGATATAAAATGAAAGAAGGAAGTTAAAATGAGATACAGAGGAAGAATCGACCCCAGTACTAGACTGGTACTTTTTTATCAACTGCAAAAGGACGAAAGGCATGGTTGACCTTGGCGGGATTTGAATTCAGAGAACAGAAAGCTGGAACAAATACTGCAAAGCATTCTATCCAACCTTCTAATGACTCTGTCAATTCACCACATTTGTACATCATACATCAAGGTAAAATTAAAAGACTGAGCAATATTTGTTACTCTTTTACCTGTTCCAACCATCCAGCTGAGGCCATGCTGGGGTACCACCCTAGAGATTAGTATAATTGATGATGATTTATTGTCAGAAATGTAATGAGAAAAGATTCATTTTGAAAAACTGTAGAAGTCTCATATCAGTTAAGAAATGTAACACAAGTCTACAACAGTTTTTTCAGAACCATCACAACAAATAACTATAACCCTATGTTAGTTGAGAACCGATTTACATTTTCTGTAAATCAGAAATCATTCCAGTCTCATACATCATTTGCTTCAACATTTTCAAAATTATTCCACTACCATTTGTCTTTAAATCATATTGTCATCTGACTCAGTGAGTAAAAGGTCTCAAAGCAATACATTTCATTACTTTATAACTATCTACGCATGCTAGCTTCACAGTCTATAATATTATTATCATCTTTACATTAATTTTTCCATGTTTGCATAGGTCCTCTCTAACACAGCATTCAGTCAAGTAAAGGACGTGACAACCTCTTTACTGCTGGTATCACAATAGAATGCACCCAGTACACTCTGTAAAGTGACTGCCATTAGGAAGGATGCCCAGCTGTATAAACCATCATTTTATCATCTCCTTTGTGAGGTTCAATATCCTGAAATCACATTTCATCATTTGTTGTCATGTCTTTCTTGTTTTTTTTTCTTCCCGATTTCTTATTACTTCTCTGATCAATGGGCATCATCTATTTGCATTCCATGTCTGTACTAACACAGTTTTATCTCTTGCACATCATAATCATCATTATTTAATATCCACTTTCCAGAGAAGGTCCTAGAAAATAAGACTGTGAAACTCTTATGGGACTTTGCAATTGAGACAGATACAGTTCTTGAAAACACAGGGCCCAACATAACTCTGGTGGAGAAAGGTATTGAAAGGAGATGTTTGTTGATTGATGTAGCTTATCTAGGAGAACATTACATCAATGATAAAGAAATCGTAAAGCATGCAGACTCGAAAATAGATGTTGAGAGAATATGGAATATGAAAACATGAGTGGTACCAATTGTGATTGGTGCACTTGGGGTGGTAAAAGAAAGCCTCCAGTAAAACCTTGATAGAATTGGAATCAGCTCCAGCTTTACAACATGGTAGAAAACAATACATTTGGGGCAGCAAACACCTTGCAGAGGTTCCTGACTATCTGAGGTTACATAACTTTATAAGGAGTCAATTAAATGATCCAGTGTTAATAAGATCATCATCGTGTAAATGATTATGAATAATAATGATAATAATAATAATCATGGTGGTATAATGATAATAATAATAATAATAGTAATTATAATAATATAACAATAATTAAGGTAAATATTTTCAAAGTAAGGAGTAATGATAAGCTATTTGTTGTCGTACATAGGTATGCGCTTACAAACATAGATGCATGCATATATTACATGTGCAAAAGTATAGAATATAGAAAATATATATATAAAAAAGTATAAAGTTTGGTTGTTCTTAATTACTGCATCATAGCATATATCATCTACATACTGTTGAGATATAAATTCATACTTTCCATAAGGATACAATGTTGGGCTGTATTATAAGAAAGTTTTATATAGTTTATGTTTGCAAACCAGTTTCCACAGATCTTTGTTTAAAATATTGGGTTGTAACATAAATTCTCGCCGTTGTTATAAAACTTCTTAATAAACAACGGCGGGAATTTATGTTACAACCCAATACATCCATTGGTATAAAGGATTTCTAAAGCTTCAGCAACATAAAGATCGCAAGGTATTTTATTGCCATTATAGGATCTCCCAGTGGAACTTATATTGGCGGTTTTTGTCTTTTAAACTCCAGATATAGGCCAAAAGTGAAGTAATATTCCTGCTTAAAAGAATTTCAAAATGTCTTCAAAATTACTGCCTCTGAGGTTTTCCTTCAGTTTGGGTAACAACCAAAAGTCACAGGGAGCAAGGTCTGGAAAGTAGGGACAGTGAGAGACAGTTTTGATGCCCATCACTGTCAAGTAGGTGGTTACCAGGATGGAATTGTGGACTGGTGGATTTTGCTGGTGCCACTAACCCAAGTGGAAAAGCTTTAGCCTTCCTGAACTCCCTCAACACCTCCAGAAAATACTCTTTGTTGACCATTTAACCAGAGGGAACCCAGTGAATCTTGATAATTCTCTTACTATCGAAAAAGAGGATAGTCATGAGCTTCTCGGTCGACTGGCTTTCTCAGGTCTGGGGGAACCATGAGGCTTCCATTGGCACTCTGACTTTCGTCACTGGTCACCAGAAACTCAAATCCTCTTGTGATTGGAGGTAATGCATCTTTCCTGTTCATCACTGAACTTCCTCGGAAGAAATTTTGTACATATTCAGATCTTGGTTGGTGTTGATAAAAGACAATCATCCACCTATAAATATACATACTTCAAAGTAGCTCTCTGGGCTGAAATAAATAAATGAATGTTCAATTTTATTTTTTAATGAAATCTACAAATATTCCATAATATACCATAGTTAGAATTTTAGCTATCATAAGTCTCAGTGAAAAAAAAAAGACATTCTGCTTTTCTAAACTGTCTGAACAACTTATTTATTGCTCTTAAATTCTCTTTGGATTATATCAACTCAAAGGATTTGGTTGGGGAGTTTAGACTTGTTCCTTCAACTCAGCATTTACACTTAACTGTTCTGTTGTTACTAAATAAACACTAACTTGTTATCTTCAAAAGTGATGGCTGTTAGAATCAGTATTTACTGTATATACTAGAATCAGTATTTACTGTATATACTCATATATAAGCAGAGAAATATGTGACCAAAAAATCTATGGTAAAATGGAGGGTCAGATTATATTCAAGGTTGATATTTTGCCATTTTTCACCAACTTCAAAATTCTATGTAAATGTACACAGGTTTCATTTTGGAGGTGAATATTACAAATTCGTATTTCATATTGTTTTTTTTTTAATATTTTGAATGAATATGGCCTTCAAATCAGTTGGAAATTGGTAAAAAAAAAAAATCATTATGCAAGGGAGTTGTGAAACAAAAACTGTTCTCTAATCCAGTGTTTCTCAACCTTTTGAGATGCTAAAATATTTGCGTTTTGGAGGTGAATATTAAACTAGTTTCACTTCCATCGTGAAATTCATATTTCCTATTGTTTTTTATGTTTTATAAACAGTCAGAAATAGGAAAAAAATCATTATGTAATGGAGTTGTGAAACAACAACTATACTTTGAACAACACTTAAAGCATTTTAGATATCAAAATATTAAAACTTCATAAGTATATTCTCCACACATGAGAATTTCAAAACCAGACCATTTAAACATGTGTTGATTACCTGCCTCATCTTATAAACAGGGTTTGGATTTTTGCCTATTTCTTCGACATATATATATATATACTAATAATAATAAAAAAGACAAAGTGTTAGATCTTCATTACGTTAATTGAGGTGTGACACGCGTTTCGCAATTGATCAGCTCAAGGCTCGATCTGGCCCAACTCTAGAATCAATAACTCATTGGATTTCTGTTATGGTAATGACTGAATCATTCTGACATTACTATAACAGAAGTTCAATGTAATGAAGACCTAACACTTCATCCTTTTCATTGTTATTAGTATTACACTCTGCTTAGTACAACACCAATATATCTACTGGAAACTGCATCGAATGCTCACTCTGGTTACAATCCCTAAATTATATATATATATATTCGAGTATATATGGTAGTTTTATTCTGAGCCCTAGTTACAGTGGGGCTTAGTTTTATTCTGAGTTCTAGTTCTACGAGGGCTTAATTTCATTCTAAGTTCTAGTCCCACCAGAGTTGTCTTTCTTGATTCTTAAGAAAAATCCTTCAATTTTAAATTGTTTACTTTTGTTTTTCTATTGGCCTACAGGAAAGTTTGATACAGTTATATGTTTTAGCTGTGATGGTGGTTTATGTAATTGGGATGATGATGACCAACCATGGCACGAACATGCTCGGTGGTTTCCAAGGTGTACTTTTGTACAACAGATGAAAGATTCCAAGTACATCGCATCAGCAAGTATGAAAAATAAAGCATCTTCATATAACCAAGTAAGTAAAAATAATAAAATCATCATCATCATCACCATTTAACCCTTTAATATTCAAACTGGCCAAAACCGGCCAGAATTTTCTACCTCTTTCTGTTGAAACTGGCTGTAACTAGTCGCTCAAATTGATGTTAAGGTATTGTTCTCAAAATAAATACTTTCAAAATCTCATAGATTTGATATTATGTGAGATAAAGCATTTAGCATGAAAATATAATAGTATATATAGAGTAATGTGAATGCTAAAGTGTTAATGTACATTTTCCATGCTAGCATGGGTTAGACGAATTGTCCACTTGTGAGACAAGCCAGGTCCAATGACTATATCTTGCTCATACAGAATTGATTTTGGCTTGTTTCTATGGTTGGATGCCCTTCCTAATGCCAACCACATTTACAGTGTGTACTAGGTACTTTTTGTCATGTCACCAAAACGACCACTTTACAGTGTTGGATGGGTGAGGTGCAAGGGGATTGGTGCTTCATACTAGATGTATGTTTCAACCATGTAGACTGAGGACTTGATTGGGGGAAGTAGATCTAGGTATGTGGGTGAGGGAGGGGTGTTAAGACGTGGGTGATGAAGGTGCTGCATACTAAATGTATGCTTCAACACTTGCACAAGGGTTGGCAGGTCTTTTGTATTACTGCATAACACCAGAGATCTTGGTTTTGTGACATTGCCTTTGAGATGTGAAATTGTGCAAGGTTAGCTTTTATCACCTCATCTCAGGTCTTCCTACTCCACAGCTTCCATCAACTTGAGTGTTCTGCACCTTTTTATAAAGCTGTCATCCTTCATATGCATCACATGTCCATACCAACACAATCTCCTCTCCTGCACACTGCATTTGATCCCTGTTATGCCTAATTTCAGAAATCCAGATATGGGATAGAATTAAAGACAGCATAAATAAAAGTGTCCAGATGATATCAACACAACAAACACTGTCAATTAAATTAGTAGCATGTCTTAAGCATGGCTGACTGTAGCTTTCCAGAGTAATGTACCTGAATATCAAATGCATCAGTTTCTAGAGATTCTAAATCCATAGGGAACAAATGTTACATCCATAGAGAAGACATGAGCAATGAAATATCTGGAAGAAGTATTTAATGTAATACTTGATCTCGAGCAAGTTATATCAGTGAACCAGTGGATAAGACTATTATTATTTTAGTTTAGAAATAAAAATTCTTAGTTTGAAATCCAGTATATTACTGTGTTGACTTCTAGAAATATGATACTAGATGATCAAAGCAAAATGTAAATATAAATAATTTAGGCAGAAGGCCACCAAATTTAGGGGAAAGGCAAAGTTGACTGTGGCAGGATTTGAACTCAGAATGTAAAGAGCCAGAACAAATATTGCAATGGCATTTTATCTGATTCTCCACTAATTCTGCTAATCCCCCACCCTTTCTGTAAATATAAAATTTAAAAACTGTTTCATGTTGAAAGATGAGGTTAATAGTTTGGAAAATTATATCTTATTAACAATTACATTCAGACATTTAGAAAATAGGTGCTCAATAGTTTTTCATCAAGTTGTTACTTAATCTTCTAATAAAAGTTTAAATTGATTCTTTAGCTGTTGAAAATGAGTGTATACATTAACAAGTTTAGCAATAAACTTCACACAGTATGAATTGTTTAGCTATTGGTAAATGTTATTTACCAGAGCTATTAATTATGAGTTATTCCTTTGTTGTTTAAACTTGTACTAAATAGACCAACCGTGACAATTATATCTGCATATGCACCTCAATCTGGACTGCCAGGCATACTAAAAAACGGGTTCTATGAGTCCCTAATGTTCACTACTTCCCAAATAACCAACAGTGACTTCATAATAATTGCAGGCAACTTTAATGGACATAATGCAACACTGCGATGGCTTTGATGAGATCCATGGAGGTTATGGGTTTGGTACTAGAAATGAGGAAGGTTTCAGGCTCCTGGAGTTCTGTGATGCTAATGACATATCTATCTGTAACACAAACTTTAAAAAGCCAGACAATCACTTAATCACCAGTCAAATAGATTTTATCCTTGCCAGAAAATGAGATATTGGTAGAATACCAAATATTTTCAAATTGTATCTATCTTGGTCACCAACACATGACAGTTGTTGGGACAGGTTCATCTGCAAAAGTTGGAAAACCTGAAAGATAAAATACTAATTACAAATACTACACAAGACTAATTGCAGGTTTTTAATTAGCTAGTTATCTAATAGCTTGACTTTTCCATATTTTTCCTGTAATTTCTACAAATTGACAGTGAAAAGTATGTATCTGACCCTACCATTGAGGCATTACTGACAAGTATATTTGTTGAAATTATAACATTTTTTATCTTAAAGGTATTAGATAATGCTAGTTCAGTTCCAGATGGTTCTGCTGAGCCAACTGAAGGATCAACAACTATTGAAGATGTTACATCTTTCCCAAATACTCCAACTTCAGGTAAGAAAATATACAAAACAATGTCTGTAAATTCTAAAAATGTCTTATTTACTGTTTATAATTAAAATGTATACTGTTCATCAAAATGTTAATATTATTTCTGTGTTATTCTTGTTAACAACTAAAGAATTCTGTCCTTATTAAAATGAGAATCCGATAGCTCATCAAGAATTAAATTTTAATAGTGAAAGAATAAAAGATAGAATATAGAAAGTTTAGATGACCAAAACCCTCGAACAATCAAAATACAATACCTGTAAAACACAAGTAAAAACTTCTCAAAAGATCTTTTTATAAGTTTGTTCATGTTAGCATTGATGACCTGGGTAGACTCTGTCAGTGGATGTTAACAGGAAGTGACTGGTATACATTAATCTAGAGCTTAATCTTCAGTTTTCAAAACACTCTTTAGCACTCAAACTTCATTCAGACTAGATTGGGGTTTAGATTAACTTATCAATTTAATAGGAAACAAATCTACATTGTCTTGATTACTATCTTGTAGACAGACTTCTCATGTCAGCACTCCTGTGCCATGTTGTTCATGCACACCAATACCACACAGTTATCGGGACATACTCACTCCACCTTCTTTGCAGATCCATGTCTCACTATCATGCAGGTATCGCACATCCTACTTTTTACTCCAAGAAAGAAATCCTCCAGCTAATTCTCACTCTGGCTACCACACATTTAGAGCATCCCCCACAGCAGACTAGGTCACCCAGGTAACAAAAGTCATGAACAACTTCTAGGGAGCCTCCTTTGCAACTCTTGAGGGTATTTGTTTCATATGTTCTTTAATGCTTTCTTCTTTCAGGCATCTGCCACATACAAAGTCTATCTTCTCTGTTAACCTACCTGTAATTCCACTACATCTCTTGTGTGTCCATAGATTACACTGTATACATCTTGCAGAATTTCTGTCTACCCCTTTTTGATATATTGAACAAGAACACATCGCTGACAATATCAGGTTCCTGTCTGCCTTCCTACTTATTAAAACTTTAGTCTTTGCTAAGCTTACTTTTAAGCTTCTCAATTCTAGAATCCTCCTTCATGTCACAATTTTTGCCACAAACTCCTACATCAATTCAGCTATAAAGACCAGCTCATTGGTATACAGGAGCTTTCATGGAGTGCCAGTCTCAAACTCTTCCATTATGGCTTGAAAAACAATAAACAGAAGTAGATTAAGGACTTCAACTTCATCACCTTGCCCTTTGCCAACTCTCACTCTGTTGGTTGCACCTCCCCTCTGCATATTTTTGACCTCCTGGTGTCAATTCTCAGTAGCAGCTATTTTCTGCTCTTAATACGAACAACCTCAACTTCCCATCTCTTAAAAACTTTATACTTCTTTGAGCAAGCAACAAGACACTTTTCCAGAACACCATCCTTGCGAGACTGTTACTGCAAGCTATGTTCAGAAACAGATAAAAAAAACACTCAAAGAAATGGTCAAATGTCATCTTTATTTTATTAATTTAAATATAATTTTCTAATGAAGTTTTAATTCTATTTTAAATTTTAGGTATTCTCCCGAAATCTCGATATCTTAAATATTCCTGTCTGGATACACCTCCAGTTCTGGCTGTTTTATCTATGGGTTATAAACGAAATGTAGTCAAAAGAGTAGTGAAAAATAAAATCAAAGAAACAGGTAAACCTACTTATTGTTTTGTTTTCTTAATTATTTTCAATATACAAAATGAAGCTATCCGATATTTGTGTTTAATTCATCATCATCAGCACAATCACTACCATCATCACCACCACCACCACTATCATCACCACCACCACCACTATCATCACCACCATCACATTTTATGAATCTGTCCAATGATTCTCTCCTCAGATATTTCGACCACACGTCCATAGTATCAGAGCTGTGATCTCTCAATTTGGAGAAATAGCTGTTAAATATGCAACTCTCTGATCTCTGAGCTACCCGCTCTATCAAGTAATTTTACTCCAAAGACCCATTGGAGGAACCCCATTACCCAAGATTCATGACCATAGGTAAGTGTTGGCACGAATACCTGATTAAAGATAGTGAGTTTGGCTCCTTTCTTTTGATGATTGAATGCTGAACCTGGCACATTACTGCACCAGCTTCTGCAAGTCTTGCACATAATTCAGCCTCCAGCTTTCCATCACCCGTGAAAATGACCCCGAAATACTTTTACTACTCCTTTGCTTCAGTGAAACTTCACTCACACGTAGAGTGTAATATGCAGTCTTCCTTGAGAAGACAAGTGTCTCAGTCTTCACAGCACTGATTTTCATTCCTGTCATACAGCACTCAGCAGCAAACCTATCAAGTGCATGTTGGAGATAACCTTCTGATGAGTTAAGTAGTACTATATCAGCTACAAATTCCAGCAGAATGATCCTACATCCATCAGTCTTGATCTCACTTCTAACATGGCTGTGCATTATCTAGTCCATGAAGTTTATGAATAGGAGAAGTAGTAGTGCTACTTAGCACCATTTGTCTGAACAGAAATCAGAGATCAATAATTGATTTTCTTATTGTCTCTCATCTCTTTGATTATGTTGGCTGTTCGTGTTAAGAGAGAGGCTGAGCTGTCAACTGATCACCTAGTTATCTGCAACCTAAGATTACATAAAGCTAAGAAAACACAAAAAACTGGCAAGCACTGGCTGATAAGGAAGTTAGGAACATGTATATAGATACTATAGCATCCAAATTCAGAGAACACCCTGAACAAACTGAGGATGTTGAAATGGAGTGGAAACTGTTCAGCTCAGCAGTTTCTGCTTTAGTTGTTAAATGCTGTGGGCAGAAGTGGCTTGGTGTGGTGCCAGGTGGCAGGAAGACCCATTGGTTCAATGAGGTGGTTAAAGATGCCATCCAAGTCAAGAAGGGAGCTTACAAAGCTTAGCTTGGAAAAATGTTTTCCTTTTTGCACTTGCAGTACAAGCAGGCACAAAAAGTCCTAGCAGAGATACTAAAGGTGTCCACATTTAAGATATGGGAAGACTTTGGGGTTAAGCTGGAATTGACTTTTCAGATCGGCAAATAAAGTGTTCTGGCAGACCATCTGCCAACTTCTTAATAAGAAGTTCCCCTCCAAACCTATTATCAGGAACTCATCTGGAGTTCTCTTCTCTTTACAGAGGTGTATCCTCATGAGGTGGAGAGACTACTTTGCTGATTTCCTAAATCCAGTCACATCTGATGTACTTGAGGTGCATCTTCGAGCGATGACTGACCTCACGGAGGCTGAAGTCACTAAAACAATTAAAGAGCTCAGATGTGGCAAGGCCTCTGGGGAGAATCAAGTTTGGTCCGAGATGTTAAAAACCTTAAATAGAGAAGATATTCTCTGGCTGAATCATGTGTGTTGGGTGGCCTGGATCTCTGGAAAAGCACTTAAGCAATGGCAATCAGGAATGATAATCCCAATTTTCAAAAAAGGAGACAGAAGAAATTACTCCAATTATAAGGGGATCTCCTTGGAAGCATCCCTGGTAAAGTGTATGCTAAGTGTCTAGCAAAGAGATATATAGGGATATTGTTGAGTCCAAGCATTGATTTTGCCCCTGACGAAGTACAGCCAACCAAATATTCACACTTTGGCAAGTCTTTGAAAGAACCGTGGGAGTATTGCCAAGAGGTGTATGCTTGTTTTGTTAACCTCAAAAATGCATCCAATCACATCCCATGAGACTTGTTGGGGAAGGTTCTGTAGGAACATGGGATTAATGGAGAGCTTTTTGTTGCACTAATGTATTTATGAAGTCTTTCTACAAAAGCTTGAGTAATTCATCATCATATCCATTAAGTTAAACATGAATTTCTGATTAATTGGTCTTCTTTTAGCAAGTTTTTCAAGGAAGAGTGAATATAACTGTTTAGTAACTCCTTTGTTAATGAAGTTTCAGAACTATTATGTAAAAATGTACCAACTGTAGGGTCAAATTTTCAGAACTAATCTGTAAAAATATACCAACTGTAGGGTCAAATAGATTAGAAGGCAATGATATTGTCAAAAACAAAATGCACTGCTACCACTAGGGTTTTTTATTATTTGGTTTACACATTAATATTTCTGATTCAAACTGAAATTATAAAATGAGGCTGATAAGCTTTAATAAATACTTTATGCTTTAATAAATACTTTCTTCTTCTTGGCCCACTTATTCCTGAGAGGGTTGTAGGGGCAGAGTCCTCAAATACTCCTTCCAGCTGGTCCAGAAGCAACCATCTCCAACAGATCCGACTGGATCTCCAAGTGAGACCAGCCAAGCTCATGGATGTTATCTAACTATCTTGCTCTGGGTCTCCATGCCGGTTGGTTTTGCTTGTAAAATCTGTCCAGCAATTCTTTCCTGAGACATTCCAACCACATGCCCATAGTATTGGAGCTGTGATCTCTCAATTTGGAGAAGTAGTGGCTCTACCAGGAGTGACTCTCTGATCTCCAAGCTACACACTCTATTAAGTAACGTTCCTCCAAAGACCCTTTGGAGGAACCTCATTTCGGTCACTTGTATTCTTTCGGTCATTACTCAAGATTCATGACCATAGGTAAGGGTTAGCACGAATACTGAATTGAAGATAGTGAGTTTGGCTTTTACACCCACCTCCTTTTTTCTGATAACTGAATGCTGAAGCTGCACATTACTGCACCAGCTCCTGCAATTCTTGCACTTAATTCAGCCTCTTGCCTTCCATCACTCATGAACACAGCCCCAAGATACTTGAACTTCTCTACCTGTTTCAGTGGAACTCCATTTAAATGTAGAGTTCACTGTGCAGGCTTCCTTGAGAGGATGAGCATCTCAGGTTTTGCAGCACTGATTTTCATTCCAGCCATGCAGCACTCGGCATCAAATCTGTCGTGTGCAAGTTGGAGATCACCTTCTGCCGAGTTAAGTAACATCATGTCGTCTGCAAATTCCAATTGTCTGATTTTACACCCGCCAGTCATGATACCACTTCCAACCTGGCTGTGCATGTCGATACTGTTCATGTAAATAATTGTTTCTACTTTAGGCACAAGGCCAGCAATTACCCAGTGCATTACTGGTACTTTATTTTATCGATCCCCGTAAGGATGAAAGGCAAAGTTAACCTTGGCGGGATTTGAACTCAGAATGGCAAGGGACGTAACTCTATGCGTCAAAGCATGGCGTCCGGCCCTCTACCGATACTGCCAATCCACCGCCCTGTAAATAATGAACAGGACTTGTGCTTTCCTCCAACAAAATTTTATTAGTTATAAGCCATCAAATTTCTATATTTGAAGTACAGATAGAAACCTAACAAAGCAATATAGAATTATGAAAACAGTGGGTAAATAGGATTTAAGCGTATACAAGATTTTAATTATTCAAATATTTTACAAAGCCTGATGTATATTTTTTTTTGTTTTTTTTCAGGTAAATCTTTTTCAAAAGCATCCCAGTTACTAGAAGCAATCCATAAATGCCCTGATTTTGATGATGATATTGAAGATGTAAGCGATGAAGAGGAGCCTGCCCAAACAACAATAAAAGTTGGCTCTGAAATGACAGCTAGTAAGTAAATAAGTGATTATTCCTCTATTTCTTTATATATTGAAATGATTGTTAGTAAATATTAAATGATTCCTTTACTATCTATAAAAGTACTGACAGTGAAGTAGCTGCTACAAAATGATCCTTCTCTTGTTTTACATGGATATTAGATAGTTATTGATTCCAAGGCAAGGAAGCATCCATGAAAACTTCCACTGTCTATACCATGGTCAATGTCAGATACCCTCCAGAGTCCCGCGACTGGGCTACCTTCTCCCAAACAGTTGGGAGGTCTCGGTCTGTGTAAATACTTGTCACTATCTCTTCTTGGGCGACTGGATTGATGCCCTGCCTGAGACCAACATTGGTGAACTTCTTAATCTGTGCATACACCGCATCTCCATTGCTTCTGAGCGGGAGCTGTTGTCTGAGATGTCACTGTGGTAGGGCCCCTCGGTACCGCAGGCCTCTATGGTTGTGTTGCTGCCCGAATGCTGGTTGCTTCACCTGCCTCACAAAGCTAAACCTGATCATTAAGTGGGCCCTAGCTCAAGTAAATATCCCCTCAGTTCTGGAGCTATGTGGATTATCCAGAATTGATTGGAATAGATAAGATGGTCTACCCTTTGTCCCTGGGTATGAGGCAGATGTCTCATCTGGGATGCCACAGTCAGTGAGTCTTTTGCTCCCTCCCACATCATGGATGTTGCTGTAAATATGAGGGTCACTGCTTCCATTGCCGAATGGAATAATCCTAAATTACTGGGAACTATAAAAAAACGATTAGATACGTTTGGTAGAGCTGGGCCAGTGACAGCAAAGTTCTTGTCATTGTTAGCAACTTGCCTTACCAAGGTGTCAGGTGATGTCTGTGGGGTGCCTGGTTGTTTCAGCATCTTAGCCTCACCATCAGCTGCAGTGAAGCTGCGAATGTGTTGGCTTACCTTTGTGGTCTGTGGCTGATTGTTGCACTTGGTGGTGAAGTGATGGTTGTTTTTGTTTGTTTTTTTATCTCACTTTGATCATATATTTTTGTGTATTATATTTGTAAGGTTCCCAGCAATAATTAATTGTATTTATTATGTGTTTATATTTTCATTCTGTAAGAATTATAAACAATTTGTAATGTTATTTAATTTATATGAATAAAATTAATTTCTAATATGATCTTTAGTTTAAAAATAAATATCTGCTGTACTTTTCACTAAATTCACTAGCCAGAAACTAAGAAAGAAAATGGCTTTAGCATTTACATTACTTTATATTTACTATTGTATTTTCATGGTAAAGGTTTTACCTCATATAATTATCCCACATCATATCAAATCTATAAGATTTTGATATTATTTATTTTGAGAACAATACCTTAACATCAGTATAAGCAACTGGTTATGACCAGTTTGAAAAGAAAGAGGTGAGAGAATTCTGGCTGGATACAGCCGGTTTAAATGTTAAAGGGTTAGAGTAGTTATAACTATATTAGATGTACTCCATATTTCCCTTTTCAGTATTGAGAATACTATTTTTTCTTACATAATTGTTGATGTTGTTTTTAACCCACATTTAATAATAATAATGGGTTAATTTAAACTAAAGTGTTAATTAAAAAAATGTTTCTTTATATATTTTTGTAGTGCACCTAACCACTTTACACAATAAATTCATTATTATCATTATTATTATATCACTTTAGGGCGGTGGATTGGCAGTATCAGTAGAGGGTCGGACGCCATGCTTTCCAGCATAATTACGTCCCTTTACGGTCTAAGTTCAAATCCCGCTGAGGTTAACTTTGCCTTTCATCCTTACGGGGTCGATAAAATAAAGTACCAGTAATGCACTGGGTAATTGCTGGTCTTGTGCCAAATGTAGAAACAATTATTATATTACTTTAATTCTTGATCATATTCATTGATTTTCTTCTCATTACTTTACATTCTATTATCATGTTTCTGATATTCAAACTGTAAATGTCTTTGTTTTATTTTTATTTTTTCAGTATCATATGCTGATCTAGTTAAAGAAAATAATAAGCTGAAACAATACAAACTTTGTAAAATCTGTTTAGAAGAAGAATTGGGTGATGTGTTTTTACCATGTGGCCATTTTGTCAGTTGTGCATTATGTTCTCCTGATTTCAGTAACTGTCCTGTGTGTCAGAAAAAGGTTCTTAATCGTGTTAAGGCATATTTCTGAGGTATGGTTTGATATTCAACATACATGCATCTAGTACAACTCTTTTGAGACCCATAATTGAATATTACTGCTACACATATATATATGTAAATTATATATATGTGTGCTGTATTAGTTCATAAGACTATTTACTAATTATTATTTGTACACCAGGTTGACTTTGCCTTTCATCCTTACGGGGTCGATAAAATAAAGTACTAGTAATGCACTGGGTAATTGCTGGCCTTGTGCCTAAAGTAGAAACAATTATTTGTACACCATTTCTATCATAATAAAATACACATTGCCTGTCTGTTTTGCCATGGCCAACTGATTGGTAAAATTATACTTTGTTCTGTTATTTGTGTGTTGGACAACATGCTTTGTAGCATATAGTTACAGCCCTTTATTTTCTAAGTTCAAAACCTATTGAGGTTTGCTTTACCTTTTATCCTTTCGGGATTGATAGAGTACAAGTTTGTTCATCCTCCCTATTGGAATAAAATATTCATTGCTAGGAAATGTATACTTTGTTGTTCCGTTATTTGTATTAAGTTGTCAAAAAGAGCGTTAAATAAATGTATGGGCTTGTTGTAATAAATAATAGTTATATTGCAAATCTTAGTAGTTATATTGTAATAAATAATATTTATCTATAATAATTATAAAAAGGAAGTTTGTTTGTATGTTGTCCACTAATAACACTAAATAAAATTAGTAATAATTAAGGTTTTTCTGTGTGTTTTCAACTAATCTGACATGATCGTCATCAACTTTTTCTCTGAAAACGGAATGACGGGTAAGGTGGAGAAATTTTGCTGCTGTTTCTAGCACAGTGACTCTGAGACAGGCACTCTTGCTGGTTTATGCATTCATATAATTTCTCTCTATCTCATTTAATGTCTCTATCTATCTCCCTTTGTCTCTCTATCTATCCCTCTTGATGTCTCTCATCACTTTCTCAACACTAAATAAAATTGGTAATAATTAAGGTTTTTCATGTTTTCAACTAATCTGACTACCGACATGCTCGCCATTGACTTTTTCTCTGAAAATGGAATGAGAGGCGCAAGGTGGAGGACCTTTGACTTTTTCCAACCTCAGAGATTTTTCTGAGGAAATTTTTTTTTTCTTTTTTAGTTTTGTTTTGTTTATTTCTGACATCCAACTCACTTGCCAATGACTCCTTTTTCTGAAAATAGAGGCAGGGATGGAGGGGTACCCTTGGAGTTACAGATAAGCACCCCTCAGCCATTTAAATTTATAGAAAAGCTCCTGGTGACGGCTGCAAAGGAATTTGTTTTCCTAGTTTTTTTTGTTGTTGTTGCCTGTTTTTTTTTGAAAACAGAATAGAGGTGGGCGACTATAAAGTATCATCATCGTCGTTATCATCACTATTTAACGTCTATTTTTCCACACTAACATGAGGTAGACCACTTGTTTCACTGTGAGACAAACTAGATCAGATGACCATGACTTGCTCATACAGAACTGTTTCTGGCTTAGCTTCTATGCCTGGATGTCCTTTCTAATGTTAAACACATTTATAGTGTGGACTGGGTGTTTTTTGTCGTGTCACCTACACAACCACTTTACAGTGTGGATTGGGTGCTTTTTGTTGACACCTACACAACCACTTTACAGTTTGGACTGGGCGTTTTTTGTCGTGGCACCAAAACGACCTCTTTACAGTGTGGACTGGGGGCTGGGGTGTGGGAGGATTGGTGAGGTAGATCTAGGGTGGGGCACTTATCTGGGGAAGTGTAGGGGTGAAGGTACGTGGGTGAAGTGTGGGGTGTTAGGACATGAGGGGTGTATGGAAGAGGGAGATTTGAGCACAGTACAAACTGGAGCGAAAACTGCTAGAATTGTAATAAATAACATTTATATTGTAATAAATAATAGTTATAATGTAATAAATAGTCATTCATCATCATCATCATCATCATTTTAACATCTGCTTTCCCTGCTAGCAAGGGTTGGCCAGGTCTACATAGGCCAACTCAGTACTGAAGCAGAGCCTTTGATCTTCCAGGTCGGCCAGGGATTGTGTCTTACTTTATGTACGGTTGACACACCAGCATATGCACAGGAGAGGTTGTTATGTCTTTGACACAACTGAGTGTCCTCTTGACCCTTTTGTTTGGCAAGATTTCTATCACTGGATACCCTTCCTATCACCAACCACTTTACAGTGTGCATTTATCCTATAGATCAAACACTTGGGAGGCTGTCATGTTCTTGACACAGCTGAAGATCCTCGTGACCCTTTGTCTGGCAAGCTTTCTACAGCTGGATGCCCTTCTTATCACCAACCACTTTACAGAGTGTACTGGGTGCGTTTGTTGTGTAGATCACCAAATTCTAGGGAGGTTGTCATGTCCTTGACATGACTGAAGTGTCCTCTCGACCTTTTGTTAAATAATATTTATATTGTAATGAATACTAGTTATTTTGCAATAAATAATAATTATATTTATTATAGTTACTATCAGAAGAACTGCCCTTTGGGCGGTTTTCTGATGGCATATGTAGTGTGCATATTGTAATTATACGTATATATATATATATATATATATAAGTGGTTACACAGCAGTTAGTTCACCATACCGAGAACAATTGTTTCACCTTCGCGGATCTTCAGCTCGGGATGTGTATGGTTATAGGAACAGGAAGGACAACTGTACGAACGCGCATGCGCAGAAACTCGGTCACTTCACACGGGCAATACTAGACTGTGTGCGGGAGGTGTAAGGGAGATAACTGCGAAAGTCCGGAAAGTTTTTAGGTTGAAAATAAAATTACAAAGAATCAGTCCGGAGCCTTGTAGTTATGCAATAGATGTTTGGTGACGTGTGGACAACGTGTGAAAAATTCACTTCTCGTGTTTAGGCAATCACTATTGCGTAATCTCTTTAGGATAGTTATTCGTCCGTCGATACATAAGCCACAATTGTTCTCGGTATGGTGAACTAACAGTTGTGTAACCACTTCTACCTAACTCGTCTCTTGGACTGAGTGCTCTACCACTACGGATATTACATTCCAGTGTTCCACCACTATATATATATATATATATATATGCATATAGATATGATATGCAGAGTCCTTCTCAAACATTCCTTCCAGCGAGTCTCTAACTGATTCAGCTGGATCCCAAAGTGTGACCAGCCTAGCTCATGGATGTTATCCAACTATCTTGTTCAGGATCTACCTCTGGGTCTTTTCCCAGTTGTAAAATCTGTCCAGCGATTCTTTCCTGAGACATTCTAACCACATGCCCATATAGGAACTGTAATCTCTCAATCTGGAGAAGTAGTGACTCTGATCTCCGAGTGACACACTCTACTAAGTAACGTTACTCCAAAGGTCATTAAGAGGAACCTCATTTCCGTCACTTTTATTTGCAATTGTATTCTTTTGGTCATTACTCAAGATTCATGATCCTCGGTAAGAGTTGACAGGAATACCAGGAAGACAGCGAGTTTGGCTTTTACACCTACCCCCTTCTGGTTGCTGAGGCTGGCACATTACTGCATCAGCTTTTGCAATTTTTGCACTTAATTCAGCCTCCTGCCTTCCTTCATTCATGAACATAGCTCTGAGATACTTGAACTTCTCTGCCTGCATCAGTGGAACTCCATTCACATGTATATAAATTTGAGCGACTTCTGTCCATCACAAAATGTATGTAAAGGGAAGGATACACACACATCTATATGTCTCTAACCTAAAAATGGTGACGCACACACGTCTCTAATTCAAGAACACTGACAAACTTAAGCACGCGCACATACACACAGTCCTATTACCACTTATGAGTGTTGGCCTGGGCAAACATCCCCTCGATTTTAGAACTCTCTGGGTTGTCCAGAATTGATGGACCTGATGGTCTTATCCTGTGCCCCTGGTTAAGAGGCAGGTGCCTTATCTGGGATGTCACAGTTAGTGACTCCTTTGCTTCTTCCCACACCCTGGATGCAAGTAAAGGGGAGAGCTACAGCATATGTAGCTGAACGGAACAAAATCCTAAAATACTGTGATTTGTTGGTTAACTACATTTTCAAGCCTGTGATGTTTGAAACGTTTGAGGGAGTCGGGCTACTGACAGCGAGGTTCTTATCTTCACTGGCAGCTTGCCAAACAGAGGTAACTGATGAAGCTTGTGAGGTTGCTTGGTTGTTCCAGCACCTCAGCCTCGCCATCACTCGACGTAATGCTGCGAGCGTGCTGGCTTGCCTCAAAAATTATTAGAGGTTTTTCAGTGCTCCTCGCTATATTGTTATCTTCTGCTCTGGTAGTTGTTCGTTTGTCCACCCCTTTCATCTGCCTTTTGTTGTATGTGGTCTAAGATGTGTGTATCACCTGCTTGTGTTTTTTTTTCTTTCTTTTTTTCCTTTCCCTTTCCTTTGTATATATTATATTTGTTTGTGTTTTTGTTCTGTAAGCATTATATTATTATATCTTTATATGACTGAGTTAAACCTGTAACAACAAATGAGTTAAACTTTGTTGTTAAGAATAAGTAAATAAAAAGTTATACTTCATTTTACCCTCCCATTTCCCCATTTATCGAATGCTATCATGCTGTGTGCGTATGTATGTTTGTGTGAATGTATGTATATGAGTATATTTTTGTAAGTGTGTCTGTGTTTGTACAATTAGTTATACTAGCAGAAAAACCATCCTTAGGGTGGTTTTCTGCTAGCATGTGTAGTGTGCATATTGATATTATACGTAAGTATATATGCATGTAGATATGATACATCAAATAAAATCATAATTGACAATATACACAGAAATTGAATGAAGACTGTGTTACACTGTCTTACATAATCAGTAACGTAATCCGTGATACATTAAAAAAAGACGATATTATATATAATCTACATTAGGAGAAAATTAGTGACGGAAATATATGAATGTCTATTTAAGCGATCGCTAACCGGAAGTGTTGACATTTGAAAATAAGCAACAAAATTATTTATATTTAATCAAGAATAATGAAATTTAGTAGATAAATTATGTAATATTCATTCATTATTTATTCAAAGTAATTCAACTTATTTTTCAAGCGAGTTAAAAAAATATATTCTGGAGTAGGCAGACCCAGAAAAACCTGGGATGATTTGATAAATTCCAACCGTGCACACTTACATCTCTCTAAGACAATGTCACTGGACTGAGATCTTTGGTGCTATGGAGTAATTCAGAAGACCCGCCTTGCCTATATACAAAGCGAAACCTACAGTCTGTTGCTGCTACTCCTGAAGTTGTTTAAATTCTTCCATGCCAAGCTCAATTTTGTGGTCCTCAAGTAACTTCTCCACGTCTTCATTGTTAACTTCCAAGTCCATGTTTTTGTCTAGAGACATCTATCTATCTAAGGCGGGTAAAATTCCCGAGATCCATGGACGAGTTCTCTCCAGCGGTCTCTGTCCCTCATCATCACTGCCATGTCCTGCGTCTTCAATAGACTAGTGTCTGTCCTTAGGGCATTGCTCATACTGGAACTGATTCTGGCTTAATTTCTGTCAGAGGTTACAAAAAATCATTCCCTCAGAAATACACCTTAACCAGTCCTTGAATTTTTTTTCGACACAAAGGACAGTTTGTGAGAGCAGACGCACATGATGCACATGTGACCAAATGGCCACATGGTAAAAACACCACACTCAATTCTTCATCTAAACAGATTTTACAAAGCTTTAGTTCTTTCAGCATATTATTTTCTTTAGTGAGTGCAATATCAAATTCTGAAAAAAACAAAATAAAAGAAAGACGTTTATGGTTTGAATAATAGAATGTAAAGTAATGAGAAGAAAATCAAGAATGAATATGATCAAGAATTAATGTATTGGTGAAATACAATGATTTCTACTATAGCCACAAGACCAGCAATTTGGGGGAAGGGAAAGTTGATTAAATCGACCCCAGTGCATTACTGGTACTTTATTTTATCGACCCCATAAAGATAAAAGGCAACATTTGAACTCAAAACATAAAGGGCCATAACTAAATGCTGCAAAACATGTTGCCTGACACTCTACTGATACTGCCAACCCATTGTTGAAATATAAAATGTAACATACAGAGAAATATATTCTAAATATCTGATGAGCTTTTGATTACAGAGTTGGGCCAGATCAATATAGGTCGAACCTTGAACTGATCAATAGTGAAACGTGCGTCACAAATGATATATATATATATATATATACACACAAATTATTCATTAAAGTATTACCAAATACAGTTTCTCACTAAATATTGATTTACAATTGTTTCGTCCTTATTTGGACTTTATATATATACTAGCAGTGGTACCCGGCGTTGCACGGGATAAGGTATTTTGGAACGCGGGCCGCCAACAGACCTAATCGTGGAAAAATTTCATGCCTCGACAATATGTAAAGAAAATAAACCGAATACTCTGATGGCTGGATAATCTTTAAGATTTTCCTCGATGAAGCAGGAAAAATGCAGGATTTCACCTAATGCGGGCCCTAGGCCATCAAGAAAATAAATTTTTTTTATGTGCATAATATGCCTTGAAATTTCAGGAAAATCGGCTAGACGTAAAGCCTAAAAAAAGCCCTAAAAAGCTGAAAAAATGAAGTTTTTCACCTAATGCAGGCCCTAGGCCATAAAAAAGTTGGATTTTCTTTGCTCATGGTATGAAGAATAGACTGACTAATACATAGTTACAATTTCAAGGAAATCGGTCTGACGTAACGGCTCAAAATACCCATAAAAAGCTGAAAAAAAAGCAGTTTTTCACCTAATGCGGGCCCTAGGGGATCAAAAAGTTGAATTTTTTATGTGCATAACACGGGCCGCCAACAGACCTAATTGTGGGAAAACTGCATGTCTGGACAATATGTAAAGAAAATAAACCGAATATTCTGATGCAATTAGTATTAGGCATGCTTCTCCTTCGACATGGAGAAAATCGGCTTGGTGCTTTTGTACTTTAATAAAGTGGCATGAGTCAGCAGAACAGACGTCACCACTTATGTCAGAGGGAAGTCTGCAATGCTTGAGCAAGGCATGACGTGCAATCGGACAGCATGTGGAGCCTTCTCGAAGGAGTCTACCGCACCTTAGTAAGTAAACGCAACTGGACAAACGTTTACCAAACTGGGTATAATTTAACAAATTTAAAGAGGAATGGTGCAATAAAATGGGCCCTGAGGTGTGTGCGCGTTCACTGGCAGCCCTAAACGAAAGGGTCGCCATCAGCTATTTCAAGGGCCCTTAAAAGGGTTGTGTAAGCCATTCACTGACACCTCAGTAAGGAGGGTAATCATCAACAATTTCAAGTGATGGTCCTAAAAAGGGCCATGTGAGCGTTCACTTGCAGCCCTTAATAGTGACTTTGACTGCAATCTCTGATATTTGAAGGAGGGTGTTATGGTTGCTTCCACTGGTAGCTTTTAGAATGAATCAGAATGCGTTCGCAGTCCGTTTAACAGCCATACATTGACAGGCTGAGTGCGAAGCGGAAGGTCCATCTCTGAAGGTAGTCACCTGAAGCCGAGGGAAATCGTATTTAGTGTTGTGCGAAATATATAACCGCCTTAGCTAAGCTTAGTATTGCCACAACCATGGCTGGCAAAGAAGTAAGGGTCTGGTGGTACATAAGTAAGCAACACTGTGGCTTAAAACGCGAGGAAGAAATTGTGTGCACTTACCAACTGTTTGGGGAATGAGTGTGAGATTTATCTTGAGCATGGGTGGCAGCAGACAGCCATACATACAGACAGATATTATAAGGGCGCGTTCTGGATGCAGATAGAATTGTGGGAAGTGATGTAATGCAGACAGATATTATAAGGGCGCGACGTTATATATATATGTATCTATCTAAAAAGAGAAAGACTAAGAATTATAGAGAGAGATCGCTAAATCGCCTAATGCGGTCCCTAGGGCATTGAAAATTTGAAATTTATTTTGCTCAGAACACTCCCTGAAACATAAGTATTGCATGTGAAAAGTTTGAAAACAGTCGGTTGGGTGCTTCTCGAGTTTTAGGGATTCAAACTCACACACACACACACACAGACAGACATCCTCAGTTTTATATATATAGACTAGCAGAAAACCACCCGGTGGGCGGTTTTCTGCTAGTAAATCTAGTGTATATACTGATATTGTTGAGATTTGGATGAGAAATGTTTTCGGCACCACATGTTCACCGTCTCTCGGTGTGTCTTTTATGCATGTATAAATATATATGTTATCTATACGGTGAAATCTTTGAAATAAATATATGTTAAAACGAAAAAGGAGAAAAAGAGATTAGTGACGGAAATATAAACGTTATGATACATAAACGGTATGATATAACGATGGAAATATATAAACGTTTATGATAAAACGATGGAAATAGAAACGTTTATATATAATGATAAGCCGAAACACTCGTAAAGCGAAACATATAAATAAAGATTAATGTAATGAATTTGAAAAGCATAGAGATTTGAAACCGGGTCTATTTGTTTCCTTGGCATTTTTTACAGACGGAGAGACAGACAAACAAACAGAGAAATGCCCATTATATATTATAAGTAGACTTGGCATGGTGTCAAGTGAGAACCGCCTCGAACTGGTTACTTCTGACTTGTGCAAGGTGTCTCTATAGCAACCAGCGATTCCCTCGGCCTTAGTGACCAAAGTCAGTGGAGAGGGGAAGGTAATGTTTCTATAGCGACAGTGTTTCTCTTGGTAGTACCAAAGTGGAGAAAGGAAGGGGAAGGTAATATTTCTGTAGCACCTACATTTGAGTTTTAGGGAAGGACAGACAGACAGACAGACAAACAGAGAAATGCCCATATATTTCTGTGTGTGTATATATATATTACACACACAGAAATGTATATATATTTCTGTGTGTGTATATATATATCCTTATAATATATAACCAGCAATTTCTCTGTCTGTCTGTCCGACAGTGGAAACACGTGCGCGCGTGGTTGCTATCTCTCTCTCTCTCTCCAGCTATCCCTCTCTTTTAATCTGTCTGTTTCTCTCACTCTTTCTCTTTGTAAAACACTAACATTCCTCCCCTCTATCACTGTGACGAATGGGGAGATGGAGGAGGAGGAGAGAGTCACTTCGTCACTTCCCCTCTGCCTTTCTTTCTCTCCCCTCTCACTCCCTCATTACGTACAGACATTAGGGCGGTGGATTGGCAGAATCTGTAGAGAGTCGGACACCATGCTTCATAGCATGGAGTTCCGTCCCTTTACGGTCTGAGTTCAAATACCGCCGAGGTTAACTTTGCCTTTCATCCTCACGGGGTCGATAAAATAAAGTACCAGTAATGTACTGGATAATTGCTGGCCTTGTGCCAAAAGTAGAAACAATTATTAGAAACATTGCTTCATTTTTACATATCTAAGCATTAGTAAAATAACTAATAATTTCAAAAGTAATTTTTCAATTCCAATTGTTATGAACAGCAAAACATTAATAATAATTTTGTTCTAAGAAATATATATACATTTCTGTGTATGTAATATATATATATATATACACACACAGAAATATATATATATACACACAGAAATATATATACATTTCTGTGTGTGTAATATATATATATATATATATACACACAGAAATATATATACATTTCTGTGTGTGTAATATATATATATATATACACACACAGAAATATATAGGCATTTCTCTGTTTGTCTGTCTGTCTGTCCTTCCCTAAAACTCAAATGTAGGTGCTACAGAAATATTACCTTCCCCTTCCTTTCTCCACTTTGGTACTACCAAGAGAAACACTGTCGCTATAGAAACATTACCTTCCCCTCTCCACTGACTTTGGTCACTGAGGCCGAGGGAATCGCTGGTTGCTATAGAGACACCTTGCACAAGCCAGAAGTAACCAGTTTGAGGCGGTTCTGACTTGACACCATGCCAAGGACCATTTGAAGATATATTTCCATCGTTATATCATAACGTTTATGTATCATAACGTTTATATTTCCGTCACTAATCTCTTTTTCTCCTTTTTCGTTTTAACATATATTTATTTCAAAGATTTCACCGTATAGATAACATATATATTTATACATGCATAAAAGACACACCGAGAGACGGTGAACATGTGGTGCCAAAAACATTTCTCATCCAAATCTCAACAATATCAGTATATACACTAGATTTGCTAGCAGAAAACCGCCCACCGGGTGGTTTTCTGCTAGTATATATATATATATATTACACACACAGAAATGTATATATATTTCTGTGTGTGTATATATATATACTACACACACAGAAATGTATATATATTTCTGTGTATATATATATATTACACACACAGAAATGTATATATATTTCTGTGTGTGTATATATATATATATATTACACACACAGAAATGTATATATATTTCTTAGAACAAAATTATTATTAATGTTTTGCTGTTCATAACAATTGGAATTGAAAAATTACTTTTGAAATTATTAGTTATTTTACTAATGCTTAGATATGTAAAAATGAAGCAATGTTTCTAATAATTGTTTCTACTTTTGGCACAAGGCCAGCAATTATCCAGTACATTACTGGTACTTTATTTTATCAACCCCGTGAGGATGAAAGGCAAAGTTAACCTCGGCGGTATTTGAACTCAGACCGTAAAGGGACGTAACTCCATGCTATGAAGCATGGTGTCCGACTCTCTACAGATTCTGCCAATCCACTGCCCTAATGTCTGTACGTAATGAGGGAGTGAGAGGGGAGAGAAAGAAAGGCAGAGGTGAAGTGACGAAGTGACTCTCTCCTCCTCCTCCTCCATCTCCCCATTCGTCACAGCGATAGACGGGAGGAATGTTAGTGTGTTACAAAGAGAAAGAGTGAGAGTGAGAGAAACAGACAGACTAAAAGAGAGGGATAGCTGGAGAGAGAGAGAGATAGCAACCACGCGCGCACGTGTTTCCACTGTCGGACAGACAGACAGAGAAATTGCTGGTTATATATTATAAGGAGATATATGTACACACGCACATATATATATTTATATTTTTCTCTCTCTATATATATAAGTTTTTATATTTTCTTTTGTTATTTATTTGATAACTATCTTTTAGTTCATCGTAGATAATTAGATTTGGTCTGATAGTACATCATGACTGCAGTTAGCTAGTATTACTGCTTAATTAATGTAAACAAAGCTTTGTGGCCTCTTAGTGTGTGTGCTGAGATCAATATGTTTAGGTATTTGTTCATAAAATGATGAAAAAATTGTAAATTAATATTTAATGTGAAACTGTATTTGGTAATACTTTAATGAATAATTTGCTCCACACGTAATTTTTTTTAACACAGTAGGATTTTGTACACATGCTTGAAGTATGATACATAGGCTTATGTACTGTTTATTATAATAAATTACCGTATTTTGAGCTGTTTTAACTCCTCCACCTACTTCTTTCCAGTTTTTATATTTTAAAAACGAAATTCTTTATATATATATATATATATATATATATATATACAGGGTGCGGACGATATCTGTTCGCAAGATTACTTATTTTTTAAGATTTATTTATCAAACTTGGGTCAGTTTGTCTTCATGACTTGTTCTTTCGATCTCACTCGATATACCCGCCATTGGCTTTGATGATGGCTTCAAGGCGGCCTCGGAACCGGCTACAAGGCCTTCGTCACTGTCCCCCGACTTAGACCCCTAAAGGCACTTGTGATCCTGGCCTTCAGATCATCTTTCGTATTGCAGCTAGATCTGTTGGTGTCTCGTTCCACTGCGCCCCACACAAAGAAGTCGAGAGGGTTGCAGTCAGGCGAGCTGGGAGGCCAGATGTCAGGGAAAGTGGGTCTTTCGGCTGGTATGGCAGAGCGCTGAGTCTTGCTGCCACACGTACAGCCTACCTGCAGCTACCTGGTCGATCCAGGGCTTTACTACCTCGCTCAGAACACGGATGTAGCTATCAGTGTTCACCTTGAGGTCCTCAGGGAAGAAGTGAGGTGGCATGACATCACCTTGACTGCTGACGACACCTAAGAAATTTGTTACAGGCTGAGGGCTCCTTCCATTTCCATATACGTTTAACCCTTTAATGTTCAAACTGACCAGAATTCTCTACCTCTTTCTCTTCAAACCGGTCACTCAAACTGATGTTAAGGTATTGTTCTCAAAATAAATACTTTCAAAATCTCATATATTTGATATTATGAAAGATAATTATGTGAGGTAAGGCCTTTACCATGAAAATATAATAATAATCACTGATTTACTTACTATATATAAAGAAATAGAGGAATAATCACTTATTTACTTACTAGCTATCTGTCCAGCACCAGCTTTTATTGTTGTTTGGGCTTGCTCCTCTTCATTGCTTACATCTTCAACATCATCATCAAAATCAGAGCATTCATGGATTGCTTCTAGTAACTGGGATGCTTTTGAAAAAGAAGCACCTTAAAAAAAACAAAAAAAAATATACATCAGGCTTTGTAAAATATTCGAATAATTAAAATCTTGTATACGCTTGTATACTCAGCTATAGAAATGAGATGATAGGGACTGGGGTCCCTATCATTCCACTGGAAAGTGGTCGTGGAGGTGCCACGGCAAAAAAGCACCCAGCACTCACTGTAAATGAGGTTGGTGTTAGGAAGGGCATCCAGCTGTAGAAATCAAGCCAGAATCAGTTCCCGTCCCACCCTTGCAAGCAGGGAAAAGCGGACGTAAAATGAAATGATGATTATATATATATATATATATATATATATTTCGTTGACAAATATATCAATATGCCCAGACATGTAGATATATTGCCCTTGGTGTGACAGTGTGGTTTTAGCTCAATGTAGGATAACTAGTACTACAGAGCCGTTATAGTTATAGGAATAACCAAAGGGTGCTTAGAAATACATTATTTTATTAGCTAACAGTGTTTCATCCATGCACCATGGCAGGAATCCTCAGAGCCTATAAACATGAGTATATCAGTAGTTGCATGCTCCATCAAGCTGCGTCACCAGAACAAGGTTAAATGACCAGCAGGGGGTCCCAAGGCCATCATTGGTGGTGACATCATCAATACCCAATGTGAAGAACAGGTCCTCTGTTGGACGCCTGAGGCAGATAGGATGAAATGGTCTCTGAAAGAGAGGTAGGAGGGCTCCCGATAGGCTTGCCAAGCAAAGTGGTAAAGCTGAGGGGTTCTCTCTTTTACTGAACAAATGATGACATCCTGACTGATGGAATTGAAAATATTCCTAAGATCTAGTTTGAGGATAACCTTAGGGGTCTTAGAAGGAAAGTTGGTAAATGCTCTGGTGGCAGCCTCATAATCCAGCTTGGCACTCACTCCTAGCTGAATAAGGAAACATTCAGCAGACAGGCAGTCTGAAATGAAGGATAGACATAATTTTGCAGAGAGCTGTCACAGTGTGCACCCAACTCTATGGGGTGAAGGTCACCATTGGGTTTTGTGAGGCCAAACAGTTTAACCCCAAAGAAGAGGGGGCAAATATAAGTGAGGATACTCTCTGACAAGAACAAGTTAATGAACTGGGTGAGGTTCTCGAAGAGCTCAAGGCCAGTATCTTCAGTAGACAAAAAGATACCATCCTTATGGTGCTGAGGCTGTAGACTATCAATCCCTGTACCAGAAACCGCAGTAAAGGATATAATTGCCTTTCTGATGCGAAGATAGGCGGTAAATAACCTGGTGGATTGAGCCAGTATAGGTGGTCATCTGGAGAGGCATGAAGATGTTTCTCCCTCAGTCGATTGAGTAAATCAGTTGTGCACTGGGTGAGGGAGGACAGAGAGGTAAGGAGGCGAACAGCCCTTTTAATATCAAATTCGTTGAATTTGGCATTGATGGTCTTCTTTAAGTTTGGTGATCATCCATTGATCAGAACTGAGATAAGCCGTAGTTGGGGTGGAATCAAACTGCTAAACCTGCCGTTTTAGGGAAAATGTGAGGAATCCAGATTTTGCGTTGGATATGTGGAGAGACTAGAGAGAACAAGAATAGTTTCTGCCAATCCGAGATGTTGGACAAGCAGACATTTTCAGCAGTTTGAAGAGAGCATGGACGAAACAGGTCCAAGCTCCCTTTGAGATTCTGTTCATGAGTTTGAACATAGACAAGTCCCGGAGGGCAGCAGCAAAATCCTCTCCAGGGATCTAAATGTCAAAGCTAGGTTCTGACCTGCGAAGTAAGTTGGAACTGAAGTGGCATTGGTTACACGTCCAGTTTGAGAAACTTTCAGCTTGACCCTGAGTAATGCCAACACAGCTCCTGTTATAGCTTAGGCTAGATGAGTGACATTTGATGGTCTTCAAATATTGACTTGTATGGGTGCAAAGAGCACAGTTTGGTGGTGAATTGTCAGCACCAGAGGGGTTGGCATTAGAATTAGGATTCAGATGGGGAGGAGAAGATAGTGAGGGTAGGTTAATGATAGAGGTAGAGGGAAGAACTGGGTGAACAGCATTAACTCTGGCAGTGGGACTCAGTTGGGGCTAGGTGGCATTGGAGGCAAGCTAGCTGCTATGGGAGTAGTGGGTTGAATAGGGGGATAAACAGGGCTAATTTTGACTGAATCTGAAGATAATGGAGGGAGGGAAGAGATAGGGGACACAAGTTAATTGCCTGGAATGTGATGGGGGTGGCGGGGAACAGGAGGGTGAAGGCTAATAGGATGTTACGAAATCATTTAACCATGCAGGTATCCTGGTCACTTGGCACATGACCTTAAAATAATTTAGATTTAAGTCTAAATGATGAAATCTTTTTTTTTAACTGTTAAATCTACCAATTAATGGGCATGTAAAAGGGATGTATGGACCATAAGGGAATAGGCGGTGAGAGTGAGCTAAAACAGAGAAATGAAATCTGTGTTTGTAAGTAAGATGATGAGATGAATATCGTGTGTTTGTAAACATTTAAAACAATAAATTTAATAACTGTAAAAACTGCAAAAATAGAACAGTGAGCTATTAAAAGATTGAAGAGAGGAAGCTGAAACTGAAAAAGAATTTTGAGATGTACCAAAAACAAGGAAATGTGTGAGATGTTGAGATGGATGTTTGTGTGTGTGTGTAAACATTTAAAACAGTAAATTTGATAAAAGTGCAAACTAAAAGCTTTCAATTTTTTAAACTTATTTTCAAAATTAATGTAAACAGCTCGGCAATGTATTTCATTAAAAAAGTTGTCATGAAATATGTTAAAACATCTGACAATAAAAAAACTGAAAAAACTCTGGGAAACTAAATCAGAACAACCTGCCATCTCCTGCACATAATCATAGACTGGAATCAAGGTACAAATTGTTGTCCTTGAATGCACGTAGTCTATGCAATAAGATACATCTTCTTGACTCCTACATCAAAAGTATCGACCCTGAATTCATTACAGTCACAGAAACATGGACACATTCCTTACTCTGTGATGGGGTTTTCAGCATAACTGGCTACAACTTGTTTCGTAAAGACTGCATGTGGTGGTGTAATGGTCTACGTTCGGTCAAATTTTTCAGCAATTTCTTGTGTTGATTTGAACCAGCAAGAGGTATTTTTCTGCGATATACGTATGACCATGTCAACACTGCTACTTGGAGTCATTTACTGTCCCCCAAATTACTAACAGGACACTTAACTTTGTGATATCCTCAGAGCTGCTGCCAGGAAAACAGCCACTTATGTTTTTATTGCAGGGGACTTCAATCACCCTAAGATTGACTGGGAAACTTTTCATTGGCGGCAAAGTGCAAATGATTTCCTTGAGCTAGTGCTGGACTCGAACTGGTCCCAAGTAGTCACCTCCCCAACAAGAGGTGACAACACTTTGGATCTGCTCTTCACCACTACTCATGAAACGGTTATTACTACTGAGGAACCTTTAGGTGACTCTGATCATGCTATGATCATTGGCAATCTATCCCTCATGGGCAGTAACAAAAACCACAACCATCTCCAAACTGCTCACTTTGACTGGAATAAAGCAGACTGGAACTGTTGCTGCATCAAACTGCAACATCCAAACTGGCTTGAGTTTTATGACTCTGGAGATGTCAACACTGTACTCCAGAACATCCTGAACTCAATATGGACAGCATGTGCAGCATCGGTACCACGTAAGCAGAAAAAACATCCCAAAAGTGCAATTTGGGAGACTGCAGCCATCCGTCTTGCCAGAAAATAACGTTGTAATGCTGCATCATCATCATCATCATCACCGTTTTACGTCCGTTCTTCCACGCTAGCATGGGTTAGACGGGTTGTCCTGTTGTGGGCAGTGTCTGGTCGGCTGACCATGCCTTGCTCATACAGGAACTGATCTGGCTTGATTTCTACAGCTGGATGCCCTTCCTAACACCAACCTCATTTACAGTGAGTGCTGGGTGCTTTTTCGTGGCGCCTACACGTCCACTTTACAGTGTGGGCTGGGTGCTTTTTTGCCGTGGCACCTCCACGACCACCTTGCGGTGGGGGGCATATTGTTTATATGCTTCAGCATGTACCCATGGGAGGTCGGGTACCCTGTATTACTGCGTGACGCCAGAAGTCACGGTCGTGTGTCATTGACTTTGAGAGGTGTAGTTGGGTAAGGTCGGCTTTTATCACCTCATCCCAAGTCATCTTGGGTCTCCCCACTCCGCGGTTTCCATCAACTTCTAGTGCTCTGCACCTTTTTATGCAGCTGTCATCCTTCATACGCATCACATGTCCATACCAGCGTAACCGCCTCTCCTGCACGCAGCATTTGATTCCTCTTATGCTCAGTCTCTCTCTCAATTCCTTTATGCTTTGTCGTTCACGTATATTACTGTTACACATCCATCGGAGCATGCAGGCTTCGTTTCTCTCTAATCTACGTAAGTCTTCCACCTTCAGCGCCCAGGTCTCACTACCATGCAACATCGCTGTTCGGATACACGCATCATACAGTCTGCCTTTCATTCTGAGGGAGAAGCCTTTTGCAGCTAGCAGTGGTAGTAGTTCCCTAAACTTCTTCCATCCCGTTCTTACCCTAGTTATTGTACTTTCTGAGCACCCACCTCCGTTGCTAATTCGGTCACCTAGGTAGCAGAAGCTGTCTACTGTTTCTACAGGGCCCTCCCAGAGATTGGTGGTACTTGTTTCCTGTGGCTGTTTGCTTGCTGTTTCAGCACAGCTGCTGCATGTGAATCCTACATTCTTAATTAAGCTTCCTGAGATCCCGCTACATCTCTTGTGTACCCATTGTTTGCATTTGGGGCAGAGAATGGAGTTCCTACCTACACCTTTCCTACATACTGAGCAAGGCCATTTCCCTGAGGGGATCTGGGTTCTGTTTTCTCGTCTACTTATAAGGACCTTAGTCTTTGTCATGTTGACTTTGAGGCCCTTTCTCTCTAGTCCCTGCTTCCAGGTTTGGAATTTATTCTCTAGTTCTACCATAGATTCAGCTATGAGTGCGAGGTCATCAGCATACAGGAGTTCCCATGGGCATCCGGTCTTAAACTCCTCCGTTATTGCCTGCAGGACTATAATGAACAGGAGAGGGCTAAGAACAGAGCCCTGGTGGACCCCAACCTGTACGCTAAATTCCTCGCTATACTCATTGCCAATCCTAACTTTGCTGACTGCTCCCCTATACATGGCTTGTACCGCTTTCACAAGCCATTCATCTACTCCTAGTTTTCTAAGAGCCCACCAGATTACTGCATGTGGAACTCTGTCAAAGGCTTTCTCAAGGTCGACAAATGCCAAGTAGAGTGGCTTACTTTTAGCTAGGTACTTTTCCTGTAATTGCCTCACAAGGAAGAGGGCATCAGTGGTGCCTTTCCCTGGTACAAACCCAAATTGCATCTCGTCTATATTCACCCGGTCCCTAATCAGCTGTGCTATAACTCTTTCTGTTACTTTCATGACCTGGTCCATCAACTTTATACCTCTATAGTTTCCTCTATCTAGTGCATCGCCTTTACCTTTGTAGCAGTTGACAATGATGCTACTGCACCAATCTTTTGGTATGGCCCCCTCTAGTATTACCTGGTTAACGATACGTGTGGTTATAGTGTGACCTACAGACCCAGATGCCTTCAGCATCTCGGCAGCTATACCCGATGGACCGGTTGCCTTCCCTATCTTCATATCTCTGATTGCCTTACTTACTACACTGCCGCTGACTTGTACTGCTGGTCCCTCTATAGGGTCTACGTGGGGTAGGGTCTCTTCTTCCCATGCATTCTCCTCATTTAGTAATCTATCATAATGACTCTTCCATGCATCTTTCTTCTCAGCACTTGTGAGGGCAAGCTCACCTTTATCATTCCGGATACACTTCTCTCCAATGACATCACAACTATCTCTGACACACTGCCTCGCAATCTTGAATACCTCCTGTTTCTGGTCCTCACGTTGTAAAACATGCTTGAATTTTCTATCCTCTGCTTCCCTCCTAGCTAAGTATACTTGTCGCCTAGCTTCCCTCTTGGTCTCTATGTAATGTACCCTGCTCCCCCCGTTCTTCCATTCTTTCCATGCCTGTCTCTTGGCCTTGACTGCTTCATCTACCTTATTGTTCCACCACCAAGTCACTCTCCTCCTGCTTGAGGTCTTACTCCAGCCACAAACCTCATCCGTCGCCTCTAGTAAGTTATTTTTTAGGAACTCCCAGTTCTCTTCTACGTTAAATGTCTCTATCTGTTCTTCTTTACTGTCGTAGGGGTTGAGTAAAATATCTTTAAATCTGTTACTGGTTGAGGGGACTTTCAGCTTCCAGATCTTTCTTCTCCAGGTTGGCCTCTGTTTCAGGGCTCGTCTAGTTCTGACCGTGAGGTCGCTGACAACTAAGCTATGTTGGGATGTACATTCCTCACTAGGGAAGGCTTTTGTGTTTACGACCGTCCATCTGTCACGTCCTCTGATGAGGATAAAATCTAACTGACTAGAGTGCTCCCCTGATCTATAGGTGATCAGGTGGTTGTCGGGTTGTACTGCATGTGAGTATAAACTGCGTAAATCAGATATCAATAGGAAAAAGCGAAATAAATCATCCAACCATCTCAAGCAGGTGACAAAAAAGGCAGTGCTTGAATTTGAGCACCTCATAGCAGCCAGCCCTGACAGTAAGGTGTTCTGGAAGTATGTTCACTCAAAGCAGAGGCCTCACTCTCCAGTTGGTCCTCTTCACAATCCCCACACAAGCCAGGTTACTGACGACCCCAAGAAATGCGCAGAACTCATTGCCGAATGCTATGCAGGCATTTTCATTATTGAAGACCAGAATGTACCGTCTCTCCATCTCTGACATCAGATTCTATTACAACTATGGAATTTACACCTGCAATGCTGCGACGTCACCTTAAAAAAAAATGCAACCATGCCTCTCTTGGTCTTGATGGTATTACGTACCTGCCTCTCAAACGTGGTGGGTACTTCCTTCTGCACCAGCTATCATGCTTCTTCCAATTCTGTCTGAACAACGGTGCTACTCCAGAACAGTGAAAAACTGCCAGTGTCATTCCTCTATTCAAAAAGGGTGACTGCACGATGCAACAATGGATCATGGACAGGCAACTCAAGCTGGCTGTGGACAAGTGTATCACCATGCATTTTGGGAGTAAAACCCAGGGTCCACATACTCCCTCCACAACACTAATATCAAGAAGTCTTCTTGTGAACATGACCTGGGCATTAGTCAGCAGCGATTTGCGTTGGACGAACCCCGTCTCTAAAATTGTCAAGAAGGCCGAGGGTGTCTTAGCATCACTCAGCAAGACCTTCGTCAGCCGCTCTCCAGCTATCTATTTAAAGCTGTATATAGCTATGGTGCGGCCACACTTAGAATTTGCATCACCAGTCTGGAACCCCTATCTTGCTCAGAACATCGACCGCTTGGAAGCTGTTCAGAGATGTGCAACCAAGCGAATACCCTCCATCAGTCATCTACCATACTCTGAACGCCTTGCTTCCCTGGGCATGGATACATTGAAGCTCCGACGTCTGGCAACAACAACCCTGAGTACCTTTTTGATTTCTATGTGTCTAACACACATGGGCATGCCAACAAAGTCAGAAAACAGCACAGCTTCTGTGACTTTCGGAAACATTTTTTCACGCTCAGAGTTGCTGAAGCATGGAACAAACTCCCTGCATCAGTTGTTAGCTGTCGAGACACTGCATCCTTTAAAACCTCCATGCTTCCTGAGATTCGCCAACACTACATCTAATACTCCCCCTCCATACACACGCGCACATGTATATCATGACTCATACACTATTCACTTCCCTGACAATTGTACATTATTCTATGTACTATACATGCACCTTTGATGAGTTGTAGTGCACCTGAGTACTGTACACAATAATTTCATTATTATTGTTCTTTGAGTCTCAGTCATTGATGTTAGTTAACTGGGAAGTTTGTTGAAATGAATATCAAGCCACTACCTGCAGCCTCAGATATTCAGGACGTATCGGAGGGTTCTTGCTGTTCCCAGCAAGCATGCCTTTTGAAGCGTTCCAAAAAGCGTGAAGGGGCCAATTTTCTTTAACCATCCCTGGAAACTTTTTGAGATAGTACCTAGTGTGCCTATGACAATCGGGACCACTTTGACTTCATGGCAGTTCCAAATCCTTTTTACCTCCCACTTTAAGTCCTGGTATCGGTTAATTTTCTCCTTCTCCTTCTCTTGCACTCTCGTGTCGAATGGGCAGGCCACATCCACAATCAGGCACGATCTTTTTTCCTTGTCCAAAACTACCAGGTCAGGTCTATTGTGTTCTAGTGTCTTGTCCGTCTGTATCCTAAAATCCCACAGCACCTTCACCTGATCGTTTTCTATCACCGACTCTGGCTTATGCTCATACCACTTCTCAGAATGTGGTAAATTGTTTACTTTGCATAGGTGCCAGTGGATCACCCTGCCCATCACATCATGTCTCCAGCCCTTATAGTGAGTCTGGGCTAGGTGTTTACACTCGGATACAATGTGAGCCACAGTCTCCTCTCTCTCCCCACAGATGGGCTAGCCTCCTCCTTGTAAATATGGTGTTTCAACCACTTCGTTTTGAGAGCCTGCTCTTGCGCAGCCATTAGCATTCCTTCTGTTGCCTTTTTAAGGTCTCCTCTTTTCAACCAGTTCCATGTCTGTGGATCTCTGAATTCAGTTTTCTCAAAGAAGGTACTATGAAGGGATTTTTCATGAAGGCTGCTCTTTCTCCTTGTTGTTATTTCCTCCTTGGACATCCCCTGGTCTATTGTCCTCTCCTTCAGTACAATTCTGAGCATTGGCTCCTTACTATCAGTCACGTATTTGTGTAGGTTGTTTTTCTCCATCTGAACACAGTCCTCTATGCTGATAAGACCTCTTTGATAAGATCTCCTTAGGTAGAGTCTATCGACATCACTCCTCTTGTGGAACATGTTGTAGATAGTCAATAGCTTCCTAGTCTTCCTATCCATTTCTTTTTGTTCAGCAACATTCCATCTCATTATTATTATTATTATTATCATTGGTAGTATCGGTAGAGGGTCGGACGCCATGCTTTCCAGCATAGTTACGTCCCTTTACGATCTGAGTTCAAATCCCGCCGAGGTTGACTTTGCCTTTCATCCTTACGGGGTCGATAAAATAAAGTACCAGTAAGGCACTGGGTAGTTGCAGACCTTGTGCCTAAAGTAGAAACAATTATTATCATTATTATTATTATTATTATTATTATTATTATAACATTGATGGTTATGATAATAAATTAAACACAAATATTGGATAGCTTTATTTTGTATATTGAAAATAATTAAAAAACAAAACTATAAGTAAATTTACCTGTTTCTTTGATTCTATTTTTCACTACTCTTTTGACTATATTTGGTTTATAACCCATAGATAAAACAGCCAGAACTGGAGGTGTATCCATAGATGAAGGTGTATATTTAAAATTTTGGGGTTTGGGTAGAGTATCTAAAATTTAAAACAGAATTAAAACTTTATTAGAAAATCATATTTAAAAAAAAAAATGGCATTTGACCATTTCGTGTAGTTTTTATCTGTTTCTTTGTGTAGTTTTTATCTGTTTCTGTAACTTTAACAGTCTCCCAAGGGTGGTGCCCTGGAAAAGTGTTTTGTTGCTTGCTCAAGGCAGAAATGGAAAATCATAAGTTGAAGCTGTGATGTTTATGCTTTCTATAAATATGTTGGCAGTAGGAAATAGTTGCCCAACCATGAAAAATGGAGGGATGCTGTGTTGGAAAAGACCTATCCAACCCATGCAAGCAGAAAATAATGATGATGATAATTTTATGGCATGGATTGAATGAGCTATCACGAGTTGTCAACATTTTATGGCATAGATTGGTTGGTGTATCACAAGTTGTCTCAAGGATGTATAAAGCATTTTTAAGGGATGGCAAATGGAGGTTCATGTTTTTTTAACAGCAGAAAATAGTTTCCTCCTCCTCCACGTACATGACTTCTGTAGAACTAAATCTACTGGAGACATATTTTTTTCCTTTCAGCACTTTCTAGATTCTACATTAAATATTTTGTGCAATCTTTCCTTCCCAGTACTCTTATCCTCTTGAATTTCATTCCCTGTGCACATTTCCCATCAGGCATCAAACATCCAGTCCACCCTGCAAGGTAGTCATACTGGTGACATGATGAAAAAGTACTCAACTCTACACAGTGAGATGGTCATATTGGTTGGTATCACAATGAAAAAGCACCCAGTCCACCCTGTAAGGTGGTCATGCTGGTGACATGATGAAAAAGCACCTAGTCCACTCTGTAACGTGTTTGGCGTTAGGAAGGACATCTAGCTGTAGAAACCAAGCCAGAAACATGAGCAAGACTTGGTCACCTGACCTGTCTAGCCTCATGATGTGACAACCCATCTAACCTATGCAAGCATTGAAAATAGACATTAAGAGATGATGATGACATCAATTGCATACATATTGGAGATACTTCCCATCCTTCTCTGATTAACTTATAAGAGAATTTTAGAGAAGTTCTTATTAATTTTTTTCGTAGGCCATTTATTGATTACTACAATTTCTAATCTGTAGAAAGTGTCTTTATTCTGTCCTTCAATCCTACACTGTCAAATCCCAGCTATCATTAGCAGTCTTAATTATATTACTTTATGACCTATCAGAAGAACAAAAGACTCATCTGTTCCTGTAAATACCATCCAATGGTATTTAAAAAAATCTTTAATCTAAATTCATATTGCTTACATACACATCAAACTCTTCATTTTGATATTAAAAGAATTCTGTAGTTAATTGTTAAGAAGAGTACTAACATTTTCTTAAACATTGCAATAATATGAAAATAATAGGGAAGATAAACAAATAATGGGGCTTGACAGACTGCTTCCTATTTGCACTGGTAACCTCAGCCCCCAAACTGCCATCTTCTTCCATAAAATTAGAAAGACTGCAGCCGACTTGAAGAAGGAGCCCCATGAGGTACAGTGGCTCTTGCAGCAGGTGTCACAGTCCATTCTCTGTGGAAATGCCTTCACCATTTTGTTTGCAGGGCACAGCTGAAAAATACTACTCAGACAGGGGTTTGTAGTCTGTCACTCCCTCTCCCTTTCTTTCTTTGCTTGATTTCTTTTTTTCTTTTCTATTTTTTCGTATCCATTTAATTAAATATATATATGTATATGTATATGAATGTGTATATTAAATATGGAATGTGGTTTATTGAGAAAAAAAAAAATCCAATAAGACGTTTACAGACATAGATTTGTGTATTTTCTTACTTGAAGCTGGGGTATTTGGGAAAGCTGTAACATCTTCAATAGTAGTTGATTCTTCAGTTGATTCAAAATCATGTGAAATTGAAATTCCATTGTTTGCAACCTTTAAAAGAAGTAGATGTTATAATTTCAACAAATATATTTGTTAGTAATGTGGTAATGATAGTCATACACATGACACAGACTTTCATTATATTATCTATAAAATAAAGTACCAGTAATACACTGGGTAATTGCTGGCCTTGTGCCTAAAGTAGAAACAATTATATTATCTATATTATCTATAGTTAAGGCGGTGGATTGGCAGTATCGGTAGAGGGTCGGACGCCTTGCTTTGATGCAAAGAGTTACGGCCCTTTCCATTCTGAGTTCAAATCCCGCCGAGGTTAACTTTGCCTTTCATCTTTACGGGGTCGATAAAATAAAGTACCAGTAATACACTGGGTAATTGCTGGCCTTGTGTCAAATGTAGAAACAATTATATTATCTATAGTTAAGGTTTTACTAACATATCTTCTCAAAAACCATTATAAGACCTGAAAGTTAAGTTACATGTTAGACTATGCTTGGCCAAGGAGATCAAAATGTGACGAGAATTGTCACCATAATTACTAAAGGTTAGATTCACTCCCATTTAAATTTTAATCAATTTAAATTTTGGAGTCCAACGTAAGAAGAATTCTCATGAATGCTAATAATTTAACTTTAAAGGTGTAATCTCAATTGATTAAACATTCTTTTGGGCTTCCTATATTAACCTTTTTAGGACCGTATTTCAATTAATTAATGAAGAATTTTGAGAGATTTACTAAAATTATTAATTGTGTATTTACTAAGACAGTAAGTTAACACAGTTCTTATATAAATGTTTGTTGGAAGATATTAATTTAAAGAGAATATGATTGTGATTACAAGTGGCCAAAACGGGGTTCCTCCGAAGTGTCTTTTGAATGAGTGAGTAAAGGGGAATCCATTGTAGTGAACAACAGACACATTCATTGTCAGTCTGATGTAGAGGGATAGTGAAACCTCATATTCTGTCACCTCTTTCTTCATCAGTTCTCCACCCACAAAGGTACTGTGCTATGATGTTAAGCAGCATAGAGAAGTGCCAGTTCTTTCTTGTATTGTATGGGCCCATAATTCCTGTTGGAATTGCAGAAGTGCCTTAATGACGTATGGCATTTTTTGGGCATTTTGTTTAAACTTGACAGAGCCCATCCCTTCCCCAGAGAAGGAGAGAGAGTGATAGAGAGGAAGTGAGAAAGTGATATAGAGGTAGAATCGACTTCAGTACTGGGTTGGTAGTTATTGACCTCAAAAAGATGAAAAGCAAAGTTGATCTCGGCAGGATTTGAACTCAGAGTGAGTGCAGAGGGTCAGAATGAATATCGCAAAGCATTTTATCCGAGACTTTAATGAATTGCTGCCTTGCAATTATATTAGTGAACTGATAAATTGACCTTGTATGTAAAAAAATAAACTATTATCACAAATGCCTTGAAATATGAGAGAAAAATAGTATGAGGTAAGAAAGAGCAAAACAAAATGAGACAACAGCTAAAATGAATTTTTGTAAAAGTAATGTAAAAAACATTCCTAACAATTTTTACTTACTTGGTTATATGAAGATGTTTCATTTCTCATACTTGCTGATGCGATGTACTGGGAATCTTTCATCTGTTGTACAAAAGTACACCTTGGAAACCACCGAGCATGTTCGTGCCATGGTTGGTCATCATCATCCCAATTACATAAACCACCATCACAGCTAAAACATATAACTGTATCAGACTTTCCTGTAGGCCAATAGAAAAACAAAAGTAAACAGTTTAAAATTGAAGGATTTTTCTTAAGAATCAAGAAAGACAACTCTGGTGGGACTAGAACTTAGAATGAAATTAAGCCGTTGTGGAATTAGAGCTCAATAAAACTAAGCTCTGGTAGGACTAGAGCTCAGAATGAAACTAAGTCCTGGTGGGTCTAGTGCTCAGAATAAAACTGAACCCTCATAGGGGTGTATATAAAAGCATATACAATATCATCATCATCATCATCGTTTAACGTCCATGTTCCACGCTTGCATGGGTTTGGACGGGAGTTTTCCCACATGAGGCAAGAGTGATTGTCTTGCTCGCATAGGACTGTCTGGCGGGTTTTCTACAGCTGGATGCTCTTCCTAACACCAACCACATTTACAGTGTGGGGCTGGGAGGTTTTTACCGTGTTGCCTACACGGCCACATTACAGTGTGGACTGTGTGTTTTTTTGTCGTGACACCTACACGATCTCATTTGTTTCGGCCTGGATGTTGTGGCACCAACATAACTTTACATTGAAAGGGGTGGTGTGGATGGGACTGGGGTGGTGGGATGGGGGTGTATTTTGTTAGAGATGCCTACTGACTGTAGTAGGTTTTACTTTGTATTTAGGTAAGGCGGGTCTTCTCTATTACTGAGTACCACCAAAGATCTCGGTCCAGTGACATTGTCTTGGAGAGGTGTAAGTGTGTGAGGTCAGAATTTATCAGGTCGTCCCAGGTTTTTCTGGGTCTGCCTACCGTCTATCTTTATTGCCCTGCACTTTTTTTATACAGCTGTTGTCTTTCATGCGCATCACGTGACCATACCAACGTAGCCTTCTCTCGAGTAAACAACATCTGATCCCTCTTATTTCCAATTTTTCCTTTAGTTCGTTTATGCTTTGCCGTTCACGTATATTACTATTACACATCCAGCGGAGCATGCAAGCTTCGTTTCTCTCTAGTCTGCGTATATCCTCTGCACACAATGCCCAGGTCTCACTGCCATGCAACATTGCTGTTCGTATGCAGGCATCATACAGCCTACCTTTCATTTCTAGGGAGAATCCTTTAGCGGCTAATAGTGGTATAAGCTCTCTGAACTTTTTCCATCCATTTCTGACTCTAGCTACTGTACTTTCAGAGCACCCTCCCCCACTGCTGATTTTGTCACCCAGGTAACGGAAGCTGTCCACTATTTCTATAGAACCCTCTGCGCAATTGAAAGAGCTAGTATTTTGTGGGCACTTGCTGCTACTTATTGCACCAGAGCACCGGCCACATGTAAAATCTGTGTTCTTAGTTAGCTTACCTGTGATCCCACTACATCTTTTATGCACCCATACTTTGCATTTGGGACATGAAATGGAGTTTCTACCTACGCCTTTCCTACACACTGAGCATGGCCATTTCCCGGAAGGGACCGGCGCCTTATTTTCTTTCCTACAAACTAGAACTTTAGTCTTAGCCAGGTTAATTTTAAGGCCTTTTGATTCTAGGCCGTGCTTCCATGTTTGGAATTTCTTCTCTAGCTTGGCCATTGATTCAGCTATGAGCGTTAGATCATCTGCGTATAGGAGTTCCCATGGGCAGCCGGTCTTGAACTCCACTGTTATAGCCTGAAGGGCAATAATAAATAGTAGGGGCTAAGAACAGAGCCCTGATGAACACCAACTTTTACGCTAAACTCTTCACTATATTCGTTGTTAATTCTAACCTTGCTGACTGTTTCTTTATACATGGCTTGTATAGCTCTCACAAGCCATTCATCAACACCTAGTTTTCTAAGAGCCCACCAGATAATGGAACGGGGAACTCTGTCGAAGGCTTTCTCCAAGTTGACAAAAGCTAAGTATAGGGGTTTACTTTTAGCTAGGTACTTCTCCTGTAGTTGTCGTACAATGAAAAGAGCGTCTGTGGTACTTTTGCCTGATACAAACCCGAACTGCATTTCATCTAGATCAATTCTCTCTCTGATTAGTTGCACTATTACTTTTTCCGTGACCTTCATGACCTGGTCGATTAATTTAATGCCTCTATAGTTACTCCTATCTAGGGCGTCTCCTTTACCCTTGTCGCAGTTAATGATGATGCTGCTACGCCAGTCCTTCGGAACAACCCCATTGTGTATGACTTGGTTTACTATCCGTGTGACCATGGTGTGTCCTACCGTTCCAGAGGCTTTCAGCATCTAAGCAACTATTTCCGAAGGCCCAGCCGCCTTACCCGTCTTCATATCTTTGATTGCCTTACTTATTATACTACCCTCGACTAACACTGCTGGTCCCTCTATTGGGTCGATGTGGGGGAGGCTGTCTTTCGCCCATCTATTCTCCTCATTTAGTAGCCTTTCATAGTGGCACTTCCAAGCTACCTTCTTATCAACGTCAGTGATGGCAAGTATGCCATCATCATTAAGTACACACTTCTCCCCGACAATATCACGGTTTTCCTTGACACATTGCCTAGCAATCCTGAACACCTCACGTTTTTGGTCCTCGCATTGTAGAACATGCTTGAACTTTCTTTCCTCTGCTTCCCTTCTTGCGAAGTACACTTGTTTCCTAGCTTCCCTCCTGGCAATTTGATAGTCTTCTCTACTTCCCCCATCCTGCCATACTTTCCAAGCCTGCTTTTTGGCCTTAATTGACTCCTCCACCTTACTGTTCCACCACCATGTTACTCTCCTCCTGCCTACAGGCCTGCTCCAGCCACAGACTTCGTCTGCCGCCATCAGCAGGTTTGCTTTCAGGAATTCCCACTGTTCTTCTATATTGTACGACTCTAATTGCTCTTCCTTACTGTCGAAAGCATCAAGTAATATGCTTTTAAATTTATTTCTGGCTGTAGGGTCCTTTAGCTTCCATATTTTTCTCCTGAGGATAGTCCTCTTCTGCTGTCTAGTACGTCTCGTCCTGACTATGAGGTCGCTAATTATCAGTCTATGTTGGGAGGTGCATTCTTCATGGGGGAGGGATTTAGTGTTTACAACAGACACTCTGTCACGTCTTCTGGTAAGGATATAATCTACCTGGCTGGTATGTTCCCCTGATCTGTAGGTGATCAAGTGATTGTCTCGTTTTTTGAAGTTAGTGTTACAGATAGTTAGGTTATTTGCATCACAGAATTCCAGGATTCTGGAGCCTTCCTCGTTTCTAGTACCAAACCCATAGCCTCCGTGGATTCCGTCATAGCCGTCACAATGTTGTCCAATGTGGCCATTTAGGTCGCCAGCAATAATTATATAGTCACTGTCGGTTATTTGGGAGGTAGTGGGCATCAGTGTCTCATAGAATCTGTCTTTTATAGCGCCAGGCAGTCCGGATTATGTATAATAAACATAAAAGTCTGGCTATGAATTTTTCAAATTGTGGTTATGTCACTTCTATCTCATTAGCCACTGAGAATGCCAGATAGCTGCTTCTGTATTTTTCTCCTTCATCAATGACATTTACTCACTATTGAGACAAGAGTAGGCTAAATCCTATCTGATTTTTGTGTATAAAACATCAGTCTAGACTAGCCCTCACTTAATGTATGATCATTTTCCTCATCTGGTCATGGTTTTCAGGCTCTAGTCCACCCACTTCATCTTTCTATAGAGGTCCTTTTGGCCATTGAGGTAATGTTGGTGGTCTTCCTCTCACTGGCCTGATGGGACAGAGGCTGTACTGTAAATAAAACATTGGCTGGGGATACACATCTCCTCACTTTAGGCCAGACAACTTACCTGTCAACACAAGTTAATATCATTCCATAATATAAATAAAATACTTATTACATATAATTGTGTTGATTATAATTGTGTTCATTACACAATATAAATAAACGAGTAAAGGGGAATCCATTGTGGTGAACAACAGATGCATTCATTGTCAGTCTAATGTAGAGGGACAGTGAAATCTTATATTGTCACCTCTTTCTTCATCAGTTCTCCACCCACAAAGATACTGTGCTTTGATGCTAAGCAGCACAGAAAAGTGCCAGTTCTTTGCCCCAAAGCTGTTGCCACATACAATTTTGGCATACAAAACAAGATTACTGGAGTTTAATAAAAAGAGAAAACAAAAGGAAGAATGTAAAAGAGGTTTGGAATTGTTTTTTAAAGTCAGTACAATGCCAGTTAGAAATAAAGTAGTGAAAAATGAGTAAAGTAAGATGAAACAATACAACAGTTTATTATTTTTACCATATATTTCACGGTTAACATTCCTTTTTCAATAGAAAAAGAAAGTGGAGCATGATAAAGATGGGAAGCTGGGCTCGCTATCATTATCAAACTCTTAACTAATAAATATGAACAGTTGTTTTCTTTTGTTTCACTTTACTTTTATTTTCACTCCTTTATTTTTAATTTGCATTGAACTCAAAATCAACCAATAATCAAGTTCCTGCCACTGGTGCAATCAGTCATTGGAGTCCCACTCTAGATGTGTGAATAGTGCAGCCTGTCATTGGAGTGGCACTATAGATGTGCCACTGGTGCAGCCAGTCATTGGGGTACCACTATAGATGTGTCACTGGTGCAATCAGTTATTGGAGTTGCACTTTCGATGTGCCACAGGTACAATCAGTCAAAAGGGAGACAAGAGAGATTGTTCCAGTGAAAACTATATGATTTTTTTTCTTCTCTTTTTGTTGTTTTTAATAAACGTAAATAGGTTTATTTACAATAGTTTATAACTTTGCCTATTAATCTCTATGGTGAGCAAATGGAGTCCCACGTGCTGGCATCCCCACAGCTCCGGCAGACAGGATGGAGAAGGCATTTCCCCGGAGGATGGTAAGGGAGATGTGCTGGAAGAGCCACTCCAACTCGTGAGGCTCACACGAGCGGCTGGCCAGCTCAGCGCCTATGGTGGTGAATAGGGAGGTAGCCCTAGGGCCAAGGACACCAGAAATCTCCACTGCCAAAGGCACGACCGCGAACCTGTCAGAGAGCGACCGGTACTTGGAGAGTTTGGCATCCTCAGCCCAACGTGCAGCAGTACCTGGGTTAGTCACAGACTGTACCAGGTTACGGCTGGAGAACATGTTGCTGCAAGTGGCATCCCAGACGAGGGGTTTGCCACCGCGGAACGGGAAGATGGTCATACTGTCTGGCCTTTTGCCATCCTCTCGGTCCAGCCCCACCAGTTCGAGCTGGGAGGGGAAGCCTGCAGTGTCCAAGCCATGCTTAATGACCTCGTTGAGGGCAGCATGGCGTGGAAGGTGGCTAGCACTGTGGCGACAGGAAAGCAGGTGGAGGCCGAAAGTGTCCACAGTGGTTCCACAGTGACATTTATGTGGCTTGCAGATCCGGAATCTAAGCCTCAAGGAAACGCCAATGTGCAGGCTATCGTTATCCAGCTGCATGCCAGTGGAGATAGAGGGCAAGACACAGAGCCAGGCACCACTGTGGACACCACTGAGGACACGCAAAAACAGGCAAGGCGGTGCTGGTCAAGCTGAGGCCAGGCTGCACTTGATGGCATCCCATACGCTTTGGGGGGACTTGGTGTCAGCAAGGGGAGAAGGAGGAGGGACGTCTACTGGGCTAAGTCCCAGCCTGTCCCACGTCTCACAGGTGACCTCATGTTCCCTGAGCACAGAGGGTTCTGTTGTGTTTTGGAGAACCCTGCTGACGAGGATGTGGCATGAGGTTTCCGATGAAAGAAATGCCGGCAAAGCCAGCAAGATTGGGGACTGGAGGCCAAGGCCACCATATGTGACAGGCCTGTTGCCATCCAATGTCGTCAAACCTGACGTTGCATATCTCCTCAGCTGCCGCTTGGATACAAGTATTGAGATCAGCGAGGAGAGATGCGTGGCTGTAGCATGGAGCGCTACGAAGGGTGTAGAGGAGCTTCGGCATGGCGAAGCAGTTCCTCAACAGGAAGAGAGCTGGGTGGCCGTCGATCAAGCCCAATCACCTCATGAGGGTCTGGAGTTGTTGGAGTCTAGACCTGATGGTGGAGCGGATGGCCGGCGAGTGGATCGGTGACCCGAGGATAAGGACATCCTCTTTGGGGTCACCTGTACCTGGTGGAGAATGCACCACACGTCCGAGGCGGAGGCTGCAAAGCTCTCAGCCTCATGGCTGACATTCACCACCTCGGACTTGGATGAGTTGACCTGGAGGCTGATTCCCGCCAGGGCAGGAACCACCGATTGAAGGTCATGGCAGACAGTCTCCACGAGTCCACCCAGCGTAGCATCATCCAGGTACCAAACGTTGAGAGGGGCCGTGATACTCTGGGCAATGTGGTCTATACCGAGGGCAAACAGGAGAGGCCAAAAGGGTCGCCCTGTTGGCCCCAGTGGCCGAAGGTATGACCGTATCAGCAGCAAGGAGCATGCTCAGGGCTCCATATGACAAGTAGGCCAGCGGGTAGGTGGAGGGGTCTCGGCTGAGGCAGGCATCGAGCAGATGATCCCGGCGTATGCAGTTAAAGGCATTCCTCATGTCAAGCTTGACAATGAGGTGCCTGGAGTCCTTGGATGCCGGTTCCAGTGGGCAGTTATTGAAGAACTGCCTGGTTGCAATGGGAGCCAGACTCTGCTAAGGGTGCATACTGTCACCTCTCCTGTTCATAATTTTCATGAATTGGATTGACATGCGCAGATGGGTTGGAAGTGGTACCACGACGGGCAGGTGTAGGATCAGTCAGTTGAAATTTGTAGATGACATGGTATTAGTCAACTTATCAGAAGATCTCCAACAGGCACTTTATACGTTTGATGTTGAATGTGTTATTTTGCACATAGACATCAGGGTAGGGTTAATAATTTGATCCCCTCAAATCTTTCTTAGTTATTATGTCAATGTATATTTGTAGTAAATGAAAGTTTTATAGATGTAGCGTGAGGTGTTTTGGTTGGCATTGTTGTATTAGTTTGTTGTTAACTTTTGTGTGGCAGATGTAAAGTAATGTTGGCTTGATGAGTGATTCTATGAATTGCTCTTTCCCATATAAGCGCTGTGGGAATGTTTGTGACTTATGGCAAATGAATTGAGTGTGTGTGTCTCAGTGATCGAGATGTGTGGCTGTACTTGTCATAGTCAGTAGTTGAAAGTTGGAGGTTGAAAGTGAAGCAGCCATTAGAAATATCTGATGAACAATAACAAACATCACTACTATAATAATTTTTTAAAAAGAAATAACTGAAGTTGAAACTATTTTGACAACACAAGAAAATAACAAAGAATCGAGTGAATTGTGTGTTATGTTTATGTGGTTGATTTGCAAGATGCATGGAACTAATCTTAATAGAAGTGCCAACCATGTCAAGAGGCTGGTGTTATTTTTACAAGTGCTACATCCCTCTGCTTGATGGAGCAAAAATTATGTAATGTGTCTCGTTTGTGAGACGAGAGCAGAATGGTTTGGAAAAAGTGTTATTTTTGATAAACTCTAAATGACTTCCGTCTCCTGACTGGGCAATGCCAAAATTTGAAACATAAGAAAATTAACATATGTGTTGCCCAGAGGTCAGCATGCAGTGCTGACATCAGCACAAGAGTTCAAAAGACTGCTCCATATTTACCAACAATATACAAAATATTCAAAACCATGTTATACAATTTAGCAAATTGGAATTAATATTATAAAAAAAATTAATCAACGACAAAAACATAAAAATTGTGTTCACCTACCATTATGGAAAAAACCAGCTTCTGCTAAAACTTCTGGTTTTTGCTTTTTATCCTTTGGCCACAAAGAAAATGTTTTAAGGCGTTCACTTAACAAAGCAAGATTTGGATGTGTAGGGCGGTCAAATAGAATGTTACTCCGAGCTTGTATTAGTACATTACCTACCAATTTCTCACACAAGAAAGGGCAGTTCGGAGAAACTGACCTATGTTTTTCTTTAATGTTATCACCTGCTTTCCAATTATTGATTTCACATTTGCAAAAAATACAACAGACATTATCTGCAGGCCCCTTGTGGTAGAAACCATTAGCTGCCAAATCTTTAGCTTTTAATGGGTAAGATGTCGTCCATTTGACAAAACTTTTTATCCGATTCAGTTCGTATTTCAAATCCATTTTCATAAAAGATTCTAAATTTGGACATTTCGGACTAAAACGTGTATGTTCTTTATGGACATCATCATTTTCTTTCCAGTTGCGCAATTGGACAGAGCAGTATGCACATTTAACAGTATCTCCATAACCTAAGTAATAAAATCCATTCTTGGCAAGATCTGTGGGTGTTACTGGCACATTTTTGTTCCAATTGTTATAGGTATCCAGTCTTTTTTGCATATCAAGCATTTCATTCTTATTTGAATTAACTTTTTCAGTATTAGTTGGCATTACAGAATCAGTTTGGATCTCAGTGCTCTGAGCATTAAAAGCTGCAGCATTTTCATCATCTGTTTTAGTTGGGATAACACACTCATCTTGCATCTCAGTGCTCTGAGCAAAGTCTGCCCCGTGTTCATCATCTGCTTTATCATATACATATACTGGAAAACTCTCAACTTTATATCTACACGAATGATCATGTTTGAAACTGGAATCTGAAAACTTAACTACAGTTTTACAGAAATAGCACATTATTTTTTTTGCTGTCGTATCGTAATAATAACCATTTCCAGAGAGTTGTACAGATGTTAACTTTGGATGAATATTTTCAAAAAACGTCAATAATCTTTCAATTTCATAACGTAAATCCCCAGCAGGTGTGCTAAGATTTTTAAAAAATTTTCTTTCAGTAAGAGTGGCCATTGCTTATATCCTAGAAAATGCAAAAATATGAGATTAATTAAATATTTGTTTCTACTTTAGGCACAAGGCCAGCAATTACCCAGTTCATGGGGAGACCCAAGATGACTTGGGATGAGGTGATAAAAGCCGACCTTACCCAACTACACCTCTCAAAGTCAATGACACACGACCGTGACTTCTGGCGTCACGCAGTAATACAGGGTACCCGACCTCCCATGGGTACATGCTGAAGCATATAAACAATATGCCCCCCCCCCCCCCACCGCAAGGTGGTCGTGGAGGTGCCACGGCAAAAAAGCACCCAGCCCACACTGTAAAGTGGACGTGTAGGCGCCACGAAAAAGCACCCAGCACTCACTGTAAATGAGGTTGGTGTTAGGAAGGGCATCCAGCTGTAGAAATCAAGCCAGATCAGTTCCTGTATGAGCAAGGCATGGTCAGCCGACCAGACACTGCCCACAACAGGACAACCCGTCTAACCCATGCTAGCGTGGAAGAACGGACGTAAAACGGTGATGATGATGATGATGATGATGATGATTACTGGTACTTTATTTTATCGACCCCGTAAGGATGAAAGGCAAAGTCAACCTCGGCGGGATTTGAACTCAGATCGTAAAGGGACGTAACTATGCTGGAAAGCATGGCGTCCGACCCTCTACCGATACTGCCAATCTACCGCCGTTGGGATTAATTAAATATTAGTGCACTTAGCCTCAATGATACTCAGAAACATTATTAGAATTTGATGGAGGGACTGGCTACCAAAGAACCAATCAAGTGTCATACCCATCAGTATAGTCATTAATTGTTACAAGGATAAAGGTGATGTGTAACAGAGTTATTTCATGGCGCGTAACAACTATTCATGCGTGATTTGATTACTTTGAACAGATCCTAAGTCGCGCATGAATATTAATTATTTTCGCACTTCTTTTGTTTCACTTTACTAGTTGCTGCTTTGACACCAAGAAGTTAACCTCCATTTTTTCCTACTGTGTCAACAACTAGCCAACATGAAACAGTAATAAGAAATATCGGCCCTGTCGGCTAGGAACCGTCTTCTTTGCATATAACACTTAATTTTGTTTGTTCACTTTATTTGGCAAAATAACCTTGGACATGATATGGGAAAATCCTTTTCCCAAGGTTCTATCACTACAACAGCAAATTCTCTTCTTTTATGGTGACAATCTTACAACCGAATAACAACTTAAACTTCAACAACTTCTTCTACGTTACATTTACTTTCGACTAACATTGCCATATAACTAAACCTACATTTTCTCTTGCTAGTACAACAAAATATTTTCTCTGCTAAAGATGTACTAACAGAATTACAGAAGCATAAAACTAGTGGATCTGGTAATGAAAGTGACAGAAAGAGTTTTAGCACAACTAATTAGAGTCAAATTAGATGAGATGCAGTTTGGTTTTGTCAGAAAAGAGCACTACAGATGCCTTCTTCTTAGTAAGACAACTGCAAGAGAAGTTTCTTGCTAAGTGTAAGCCATTATGTGGATTGGCAGTATCGGTAGAGGGTCGGACACCATGCTTTGACGCCCTTGCCATTCTGAGTTCAAATCCCGCCGAGGTTAACTTTGCCTTTCATCCTTACGGGGTCGATAAAATAAAGTACCAGTAATGCACTGAGTAATTGCTGGCCTTGTGCCAAAAGTAGAAACAATTATATCTAGCTTTTATTGATATGCGTGAACGGCAAAGCATAAATGAACTAAGGGAGAAATTAGGAATAAGAGAGATCAGATGTTGTTTACTCGAGAGAAGACTACGTTGGTATGGACACGTGATGCACATGAAAGACGACAGCAGTATAAAAAAGTGCAGGGCGATAAAAATAGACGGTAGCCACGGAGTAGGCAGACCCAGAAAAACCTGGGACGACTTGATAAATTCCGACTTCACACACTTACATCTCTCCAAGACAATGTCACTGGACCGAGATCTTTGGCGCTACACAGTAATACAGAAGACCCGCCTTGCCTAAGTATAAGACGAAGCCTACAGTCAGTAGGCACCTCTAACAAAAATACAAATTTAGAGGTATGTTGCTTGCCACCTTGACAGTAAGGAAGAGCAAATAGAGACATACGATATAGAGGAGCAGTGGGAGTTCCTTATAGATAACCAACTGAAGGCAACAAATGAAATCTATAGTTGGAGTATAAAAAATATAGTTTCAATTATTTAAAAATCTATAGTTGGAGTATAAAAAAATATACAATATTTATTTATACATAGTATATAGTATAGGACTGGGGTCCCTATCATTCCACTGCAAAGTGGTCGTGGAGATGCCACAGCAAAAAAGCACCCAGCCCACACTGTAAAGTGGTCGTGTAGGCGCCACGGAAAAAACACCCAGCACTCACTGTAAATGAGGTTGGTGTTAGGAAGGGCATCCAGCTATAGAAATCAAGCCAGAATCAGTTCCCGTCCCACCCTTGCAAGCAGGGAAAAGCGGACGTAAAATGATGATGATGATAGTATATATTATATTATAAGTTACGTCCCTTTACGGTCTGAGTTCAAATCCCGCCGAGGTTTACTTTGCTTTTCATCCTTACGGGGTCGATAAAATAAAGTACCAGTAATGCACTGGGTAATTGCTGGCCTTGTGCCTAAAGTAGAAACAATTATTTATTATAATCCCGTCGAGGTTAACTTTGCCTTTCATCCTTACGAGGTCGATAAAATAAAGTACCGTAATTGCTGGCCTTGTGCCAAAAGTAGAAACAATTATTTATTATATATAAATTAACGATTTTATTTATTATATATTATTTGTGTGTAGGCAGGTCTCTCTGGAAATATGGGTGGCGGTGCTGAGGGTATTACGCGGCGGTATGGGGGGCGGGGTGGCCCAACAAGTTTGAGAACCTTTATTTTAGATCAAATTTTTATTTACAACTGGACCACCAGTGACCCGTTGGGTCACGTTCACTTCATTTAAAAGTAATTTTTAAATAATTAAAATATACACAGACATGTATATAATTTGAAATAAAACTGGAAGGCCCATATATATACGTGTGTGTATGTATATATATATAAATGTGTAGTGGATAGTGAGAAGACTGTGTTCGTTTTACGTCAACGGTCACCTAAGTCGTTGTATTTATAATAACCTTATAGCTAGAAGTATGTATATATGAGTTGATTTATGGGCATGTGGATATCGTCTCCCAGGAAGCTGGGGTCACAGGTCAAGTAGTATGTACGTTAATCATCGTTGTCTTTTGACAAAGCAATGGTGGGAACCTTCCACAATAGATGGTCCCAGAGGCGGTAAAACATAGGAAGTATTCCGTTATAAATGTGTGTATACATACATATATAGTGTGTGTGTGTGTGTGTGTGTGTGTGTGTGTGTGTGTGTGTGTGTGTGTGTGTGTGTGTGTGATCTATATACACTGGTCATAGACACACACATACATATATATATATATATATATATATATATATATATATATACACACACACACACACACAACACCATATACAAAAAATTAGAATACACAGCAAATTCCACCAATTTTACATATCAAAGTTAGCTTGGCGCAAGTAATTGGAATTGAAAAGTTATACATGCAAGTATTAAATTCAAAAAGTCTAACCCGTCTAAAACCCTAGCTGGGGGCACAAATAAATTGCTACGGCCGTCGCTGGTGGGGCCCTCCACTGCAGGGCGCCCAGACAATTGCCCCCTTGCCTCCCATTAAATCCGGTCCTGTAAGGTGAGCCGTCAACGATAACAAGAACTTCGCTGTCAGCGGCCCAACTCCACCAAACGTCTCGAACGCATATGATAGAGCATATTCTTCGCACCACATTGCTGAAAAAAGATTGCTCATGTCTGATTTAAATCAAAAGTCGTTTCCTTCTCGTCGAGGTTAGCTTGGCCTTTCATCCTTCCTGGGCCGCTAAAATAAAAAACCAGTCAAATACTGGGATCGATTTAATCGTCTTTTCCCTTCCCCCAAATTTGTGGCATTGTACCTAAAGCAGAAACCATTAAAAAAAGAAAGTAATAAATAAACTTACGATTTAGAGCGCTGACTACAGAAAGAAACTAAAGTTAAGTTTGTGGTATTTATATAACTAACGCCGGGAAATCCCCGTTGCTTAAAATAGATGACACAAAGGAAAACAACAAAAAAACAAACAAACAGGCATACATGACTTTTGTAATGACGCTGGTTGGTCAGTCTAGTCACTACTTCTGATCAGATCCGAGAATAGTCCTTAGAAGGACTATTATCGCATACGGTCTGATCAGATATGAAGATAGCCCTTAAAAGAACTGTTGAGGATGGACAGACGAAAGCACAAGTTGAAAGGACGAAGCAAAGCGAGATGTAAATTCGATCAGCTATTTATTTTCACATGAAGCAACGATACGTGGTACAAGGCAGTGCGTGTGTGAGTGACAAAGCGTGGCAGAGTAAAGGAACAACGATACGTGGTACAAGGCAATGCGTGTGTGAGTGACAAAGCGTGGCAGAGTAAAGGAACAACGATGCGGTAGCTGACTCTGCCAAAAGTCGACTAGCGAAAGTGTTAGGAACCACTCTATTTATACAGGAATAACCCTTTGTTGTTTAGTCGATGTGTAGGCTAATTCTAGTAGGTTCTAATTCTGGTAGGGTAGGTTCTAAGGGTTCTTTTGTTTCACGTTGAGTAGCTAGCTAACAGGTAGATGGCGCTGTATATTTCACAGCTGTTATTTCCGGTGGCTGTACATTAGCCCCCTGCCAGTTCTTTTGTACAACAAAAGAGCGAAATATCGTATAGGAATGGGCCAGTGGTGCATTTGTCATGACAAAAGCCCCAGGATTGTCCAGCACGTTGTGAAATTTTGTGATCATCGAGTACAGGACAGAGTCGATGTAGAGATGTGTGTGTCAGGAAGAGAAAAAAAGAAATAAACTATAAAATGACTTTGACCAGATTTATGCAGGCGTGATGAATGAGCCTGTTGCAATTTCGGTTGAGCTGCCTGGGAATTGCGTGACAAAAAGTCTAAACGGGCAGTGAAGATAACCGTAATGTGTGAACTGAATGGCCGTAAGCATGCTGCCTAAAGGTAACAGCTTGCTCCACAGCATATGACTTGAGCGAATGCATGTGGTAAAAAAATAGCGAGGCATTCTCGAGCTATTGAGTGAATGTGTACGTGAAAACAGAAAGCCAGTGTTTTGAGGTTGTGATTTGTGAAATGCGTGATCACAGAGAAAACATTTTGTAGTGTAAGAGTTAGAGGGACACAAATATCTATTGCTCAGTGTATGAACCAAAAGGTGAAACAAATGTGGTTTTGTAGTGTGCATGAAAAACAGAATATGTACACGCCTTGTATGTATATAAAAATTATGGCAATTACACAATCAATGTTACAGAACAAGAAAAATACAAATTTTGCAAAACAAGAGAGAGAAGGAAAAAAAAAATGTTATACACAATGATATACACAATGTTTGTTCTTAAATAGTGTTTGTAATAAATAATTGTTTCTACTTTTGGCACAAGGCCAGCAATTATTTCAGTATATTACTGGTACTTTATTTTATCGACCCCGTAAGGATGAAAGGCAAAGTTAACCTCGGCGGGATTTGAACTCAGATCGTAAAGGGACGTAACTATGCTGGAAAGCATGTCCGACACACTACCGATACTGCCAACTATAAATAATGTTCATAATAAATAATGTTCTTCGTGACATGAGCACATGGTCACTAAAAATTGCAATTGTTCAAGCAGAAAGTTCATTGTATTTGAAACTGGAAATAGTAAACACAAGAAAAATGGAAATGCTTTGCACGAAGAATGATTAAGAAACTCACTTGAGGTTAACGGTAATTCACATATTGTGCCAACTTTGCGGGCCAATGGACGCGTCGTCCGCTTCTCGTGACTGGAGATGAAACAAGTGGCTCGCTGAGACAGCAATCTGTTGGAGTTTCTGGTGTAGAGACTGTAACAGTATCCATGATGGCTTTTTTTAATCTGTCCACGCTGACAGAATTCTGTTTACCATCTAGATCGAGAATAAAATATTTCGGATATTTTTTTAGAACACGATAAGGGCCAGAATATGGAGGTCGAAGATGGTGTCGTTTCGAACGAAAACGTGTGTCCAATCATCAAAGAAAAATAAATACATATATATACACACATCAACACAGTATTAAACCCGCAGAATTAGCGTGGGTGGGTACACACACACCCCAACACACACCGAAGCGATATCCGAGAAAAAGCACATATAAGAATGTACCAACACAGCAATCACCGAAAAGTTAGTTCGCAAAGCAACAGAAGTTATGTCGGTCAAATCTCAATTTGACGATGTAAATCGGAAATATTGGGTTAACCAACGCTACACACATATATATACACACACATGCGCGCGTGCGCGCAAGTAAGTTCAGTTCAGTGTTCTGCTGTACGTATATATATATATATATATATATATATATATATATATATAGTAAGGTGCAATATTGGTTGTGTAAAATGGTCCAATAACTTTGTTAGTAATATATATTAAGTTCTCCACGCTTTTGTATATCTCCAATTCCATTCGAGGGAACAGCTATATGATGTAAAACGGAATATAAGTATCAAAATGAAAATCCGAAGGCAAGGTAAAATTCCAATCATTTAATCACGACACATGTTTCAATAAGAGATAGATCGATTGTGAAGCCATGATCGATTATCACTGATCTCATCAGGTGAAAATGAATTGTCTTCAAATTCTTGATATGGGGGAGAAAAAGAACGATGTTCTCTCACATAATTCATTCCCTCATATGAAGACACACCAGTCAGTCAGAGACAAGGCGTCTGCTATTAGCTTTAGTTGAGGTCATAAAAGTTTTCAGACTTCTATCGCTGCAAAAAATGCTGGACATCAAACAAATCCGTAGGGATGCAGTCAGTCACAGTTAGAAGTGAGTGGGTACACACACACTCCACACCCGCATACATCGGCTCGAGTTCAAATAAAAATAAAAATAAATACATATATATACACACATAAACACAGTATTAAACCGCAGAATTAGCGTGGGCGGGCACACACACCCCCAACACACACCGAAGGGGGGGGGGGGGAGATGGCCGGGTATATACACATCCATGTGAAGAGCAAGCAATCAGCTCATGTCGAACTCCTTGTGTACCGCTGTCCAGTTGAGAATCCGTGTCACCAAATCCGTGCGTGCAAGCAACTGCAATGTGGGCCGGCAAAGGGCTCTAAGTAGGGTTGGGTATTGGGTAAATGAGTCCGCAAGTGCGATCTCCCGCCACATGGGCCAATGAGCTTTTAAGATAGTTGTTTGAGTGGTGGAGGTGTGTTATTCAGCATAGAAGGTGAAGTAAGAAAACACAGGATAGTGAAAACCAGAGGATGTGTGTAGGCCCATTAATGGTGTGTCAGTATCATTGTTCAATCCGTAACAGTGAGTCCTCCATGGTTAGATGATCACGCATCAAAACCTGGTGTAGTGTTCAGTCGGTAGGAACGTGACATTCGTAAAAGTAGGAGCTCAATGTCTAAAGGAAGCGGGTACTGTGTGTAGAGCTATGTATAGGGAGCGTAATCGGTCCTAACTAGGTGTGTAATCAATCTAACTATTTACTAGCTAAGTATTCTAAAAGAGAGCACTCAGCTGTGAGAACTCCGTGGAAACAGGCCGAGTATCTTTGCATGTGCGCAAACAATCTTAGCCGTCTAACTACCTAAGTGTGTGACTGTCCGTTTATTGAGAGAACTCTATGGCTAAAGTAGAGAGGGAGGAGTTATTGGTAGGTTACCTTCCAAAAATCCTACGGAAGGTTTTCGAGGTTCTATGTTGACAGTTGCTGAAAAAATCTGCTCTTCTATTAATTAATAGGGGGCCGCCTCTAATAATATTGAAAGTTTCAGCTATACATAAATTGCAGACGCCAGTGCTGCCGTTATAAGGTTGGGCTGAACAAACTATGGACCAGGATAAGGAGTGCTCTATATTCTGACGTTTAAGCTTCCAGACTAATTCCGAAAGTGCCGTGCTATTTTTCTTATCTAATCTATTAAAGGTATGGCGGTGATTATACCATCTATCCTTAAATTCCGTGGCAGTTGCCCCAACATACCTAAAGGTTCTATAAGGAGTGGAGACCTTACAGTCGTAGACTATGTTTTTGGTAAGGCATTTCCCAGCCAAGGGGCAGGTGGCGGTGCTTCTGCAGTTGCATTTTTTGCTATCGATCTGGGTGGTTCTGGATGGACCACGGTACCTTTGGGGTTGGGTCTCAGTTCCAGTCTGCTCTATGGGTAAATTCCCTGGGGTTAGGGGCGACCCGACTCGCCTCACGTGTATGAGTCAGTTCCTCAATAGAGCTGTCATTGTTCCTGCCATGCATAATTCCCTCATTGGCTGTCTTAAGTCTACTATAATTCATCTTAGCTATATTCTGAGCTATGTTACTAGTTGTGGAGTAGGACAGCTTGATAGTATTTCTATTGAATATTTTATAATATCTGTGCGATCTAGGGAAGCATTTGTCTAAGGCTCTAAAGAAAAGCTTAGCTATACTAGTGGTCAGGCCAGTGGAGTAAGGGGGATTATACCACAGGACTTTTCTGGTCCGATGCCTCTTGTTCCTACTAACTATATTAGAATTACCTGTCTCCCTAGTAGTTACTAGTCTATTGTAACTGGAAATTACCTGTGGGTCGGTGGTGTCCTGAGGTGTCACGATTGTGTTCGGAATCGTCCCAAGTCTCCAGGGCGGTGTACCCCCCGTGCGGCTATTGGGTTTACCCTCGATAGCTAGGGTTGTATCAACTATGCGTCTGCTACACCTGTCCCAATTCCTCCTACTCGACCCTCGTTCCATACTGCGTTCAGCGGTAGTTCTATCGGTTCCACAATTAAGGTTACTATTAGAGTGAAAAATTGAACGGGAACAAAACAGAGAGGCAGTACGAACAAAGGTTTATTAGTTTCACGCCCTTGAGAGTGGGGTGGTGGTGGGGAACGACGTTTCGGGCATAAGCCCTTCTTCGGGTGAAAAGTGTGTGGGAAGAGAGTTCAAAGGGTGTGTAGGGGAGTGGTGGAGTGACATATAGCAAAAAGGGGGTGAGAGGAAACGGTGCAAATGAAATTAAAAATAAAGGCATGATCAAAATAAAATTAAAATGGGGTAAAACAGGTGGTGGAAGGTTGTGGGGCGTGTAGGGGTGGTGGCGGGTGGAGTGGGGAGAGGGAGACGGGGTGTCCGAGCGGGGAGGGCTGAAGGTAGTGTGTGTGTGTAGGTGTACGTGTGTGTGTGTGTGTGTATGTGAAAGCAAGGGTTGGGGGAAGAACGGGGTTGCATGTTCAGGAAGAGGTGTGTGTGGGGTGGGGTGTAGGTCGGAGTGCGTGTGTGGATAGAGGGGTGGGGGGAGAGGATTCCGGAGGCTGAATGTGTAAATATGTGGTGGTACGCACGTGTGTGTGTGGTGTTTATGCGTGTTGTGGATGTAGGTGGCGTGTGGGAAAAAAATTTTTTTGGGGTGTATGTCTGGGAGTGAGTCGTCAAGGTAATTCAGTAAAAGGATGTGGTGGAATGCTGAGTAAAATCCTTGGGATGCGGTGGATTCTCGGGATCAAGGTTCACATATGTGTAATCCGTGAAGAGATTGGTCGGAAGAGGGGAGATGTGGGGGTGCGCGCGCAACAGGAAGTGGTCAGAGGGTCAAGGCAGGAGGAGGGTTGTGTGTCTGTGTGTGCGGGGAGGTGGTCAGAGAGGCATAGCAGCAGTAGGGTAGAATGGTAAGTGAAGAAAGTCGGTGTGTCAGTGTGTGCGGAGTTGCGGTGGACAGGGGAGAGGATGGGTAGGTGTGAAAGTTGGAGTGAGGAGGGTGTGTGTGTGTATTAGTAGAGGTGTTAGTGGGATGTGTGTGTGTTTGAGAAAGGGTGTGGGTGGAGCGGGGAGAGAAGGGTGTGGGGGTCGATGAAGGGAGTGTAGTGTACTGGTGTGTGTGTGGTGAAGGGGGTGTTAGTGGGTGTTAGTATACTGGAGGTGGGGAAAGGGTTGAATGCGGGTGTGAGTGGGGGTCAGTGGTGGTAGGGTGTGTAGAGTGGGTGGTGTAAGAGGGTGTGTGTGTTCGTGTGCGTAGGGTTGGGGGGTGTTAGTGATGTTAGTTGCGTGTAGAGTGGGTGGTGTAAGTGGGTGTGTGTGTTCGTGTGCTTGGGGTCAGGGGGTGTTAGTGATGTTAGTTGCGGGGTGGTGGGGTGGATGTGTGGGGGTGAGGGTTAGTGGTGGTAGTAGGGTGTGTGTTTAGTGTGAGCGCGTGTATATATGTACCGGTGGGTGTGTGCGTGTAATAAGGAGGGGGGGGGGAGAAGGGATGGATGTTAGTATGTTAGTTGGGGAAGGGTGGTCGAATGTGGGGTGGAGGTGTTAGTATTGTTAGTTGTGGGGTGGGCGGTGAAAAGGAGGGGTGTGTTAGTGGTGTTAGTGGGGGATATGTGTGGGGGGAGGGGGCGGTCGAAGGCTAAAGGAATAAGGGTGGGGAGTTCAGGCCGGGGGGAGTGTGGGTCTGTAGGGTGAAGATGGTTCGTTGTTCGACCCTTAGGAGAGTGGCGGGTGTTCCGTGGCATATGTATTTATATATATATATATATATATGTGTGTGTATATTTGCTAAACCTTGATTATATATGTTCTGGCTCGTTAATTTATTAACCTGCTATTGAACCACATTGGCATATGGTTGGACAATACATGTGTACCTGGACGCTTTTTGCGTGTAGGGATATATACTTTATTATTATTATACTCCTCTTGGTCGAGATAAAATTTGGTCGTTGTGACTGCTGCTATTTATAGTGGTAGTAGACTGACCTCCCTGCCTCTGCTTCTATCTTTACACACGGCACTGGACAGAATTGCTTCCACATCATTCATTCTCATCTCGGGAACAATTTTGAACCTTCTGACGAGAGTTCATCTTTTCAATGGAAGGCCGCAAGGACTGTCCATTTATTTTTGAGACTCGAAACCGATTCGGTAAAGGTAACCATAGTGAGTACAGTGAATTTTTTGAAATTTATTTTGAAACTTTTTCCTATTTGCTAAACCTTGATTATATATATTCTGGCTCGTTAATTTATTAACCTGCCATTGAACCACATTGGCATATGGTTGGACAATACATGTGTCCCTGGACGCTTTTTGCGTGTAGAGATATATACTTTATTATATATATATAAGGCACTACAACGGAATTGGCTGTCAGAAGTGAAAGTAGAAGAATTTGACGTCATTCGTCAACCTTTGTTTATTTCCATATCACCACGCGTTTACTTATGTTTATTTACGTTAGCGTAGTAATCGATGAAAATATATTTATTTCGCTCTGTATATCAAATTAGAAAACAAGTTAGCGTAATCGATTTGTTTTCAAATGAAAATATATTTATATATTTCAATAATGTTTCAAAAGCATGGATACAGTAAAGTGAGTACATTTGAAAACAAATCGATTACGCTAACACCACCAATGCAGACTCTCACACAATCCCCACCACCACCACGTGTAAATAAATAAACTTTGAAATCACCACGTTGATGCAAAACTTGGTTTTTCACTTTGGGATAATACACGTATTTGCAACTTGAAAAATATGAATTCTACATTTTTCCCCAGCGTAAATGGATTTAATTATCGCGATATTTCCATCTAAGCTTTTGCTTACACGTTAATTACAATTGTAACAGCTAGTCTAGTTTTTAATGCACATGTTAAATAAGATTGTATATTATCGTTTTATTTTAATTGTACCATAACTCTGGAAAAGTACGTGGTTATTTGGTACCCATTGGACATACGAGAAGCTGTTATAATTATTAAACTACGGATGTTGAATTTATTTTCTTAACCCTGTATATTATTAAAAGGTTCCCGAGTTATACAGTAAATTAAAGCCTTTACGAACGGAACTATGCAATGAAAGTATTTTTAATAAGTGTATCTCATCGTAAACGTATCTCTTAGAAATTCATAAATGGCTGTGTAAACCCTTACACTTTAAAACAAAATTACAAACCAATTATGTGGTCATTGAAGTTGCTAGAAATAGCAGGCAAATCTTATACCCTCTACCACATTAAAGAAAGAACGAAAACGGGAGTAACTGGTTAATATTTAATGAAATATTCGAAGCGTTACTGCTTCGGACGTGCTAAAAAGGAAATTATATAGAGATTTTTAAATATTTCAATTTCTGCCAGTATTACAAAACAAGGTTATCTTGTAGTTACCCGCGTTAAATTGTTTTTTTTTAAAAGATATATTTCTTTATTAGCCACAAAGGCGCACAAGAAAAGGGGGACAATACAAAGACATGCCGGGGATTTTACATACAGTCGTGTAAAAAATATAAAAACAAACAATTACAACAATCGAAATCCCCAATAGGGGGGAGGCGCCACGAATGGGTTGTTTAATACCCGTCGATAGAACAACCCTCAACTCCATGAGCGTGTTGTGCAAATGCTCCTTTCTTCCTTTTGCTCTCTTCCTCAACCTACAGGCTTATAAACAGAGAAGGCCCAATCACTCGGGCCATTTTAGCTTCATTCACCCACCTTTCAGTAAATTTACTGGGGTGCAGTGCCTCTCTCTCCACCCTGATTCTCCTTCTAAAGTGATACTTAAAGAAGGGAATCAATTGTTGTCCGGAGAGAAAGGCATCTGTCCTCAGTCCTCTCAACCTCGTCAACCATATAACTTCTTTCACCATAGCCACCGTACAGAGGAAAACCGCCTCTCTTTCGTTTTTGAAAGAGGCTGGCGGTTTGATCCTTACTATGGACTCGTCCCATACGCGACAGCAATTGTTCTGCATAGTTCCACAGGTCGGTTACGCCCGGGCAGTGTACAATTGCGTGCAGGACTGTTTCAATGTCCTGCGCGCATCTTGGACACGTCCTCTTGGAAGGATCCCTGCCTGTAGATCTTGTCACGAACCGGTAGAGCTCCTCGGTAGCACTGCCAGGCCAGGGACCTCTGGAAGTTGTCCATAGGTCCCGGGCGGAAAGTCCTACCAAACAGACTGGTGAGCTCATCGTCTTCGACGCCCAGAGTCTCTCCGAGCACGTCGTCGCCCTTATAACGTACAATCCCTCTATAGAATGTCGAAGTGAAGTCTCCACAGATTGCTGCGCCCGCTTACCAGAGGACTGTGAGCGCCTGAGCGCATTCAATGTGCCAGGCGCCCATCGTTTTCGGTCTTTTCTTCACCCAGATAGTCGGTAGTGTCGGCCCCATCAACTTCATTTGTTTTCTAATAAACGCGTGGTGATACGGAAATAAATGAAGGTTGACGAATGACGTCACTTTCTTCTACTTTCACTTCTGACAGCCAATTCCGTTGTAGTGCCATATATATCAACTAGAAATTGATTGACATATAATTAAACATATGAAACAATCACAGGGGATAATTTGTAAAAGTGTGTAGGCACACATAGCTAGGTAGGTAACTAAATAAAGTTTAACTAGAACTTCAAAAATAGATACCTTATAATTTGATTAATCTTCCTCGTATATATTCCATTAAAGAAATATATTTCACCAATTAATCGATTGGTAAACGACAGTAGCCAGGTCACGGATTTTCAACAAGGAAGAGGTCCAGCGATCTGTGTTTACGCATCAAATTCAAATCACCGACTGGCCAGTAACACGTGCTGTATCCACTAAAAAAAAAAAAAAAAAAAAATATATATATATATATATATATATATATATATATATTAAAATAACAGATTAAAGTTTAAGCAAAGAATCGCTGCTTTCACCCTTAACGGGATCTTCTGAAACTAACAAAGTCAATCTGTGAACGCAGAAGTGAATATTTCAAAAAAACGTTGCAACCGGAGGAAGACAGGAAGACGATACTTTGGTTTGTGGAAACGTTCCCTGGCAAAGAACGGGAAAAAACGAAAATAATACGTCATTATTTTGGATTGGCAATATTGGTAGAGTGTCGGACGCCATGCTTTGCAGCACAGTTACGTCCCTTTACAGACTGAGTTCAAATCCCGCCGAGGTTAACTTTGCCTTTCATCCTTACGGGGTCAATAAAATAAAGTACCAGTAATACACTGGGATAATCGCTGGCCTTGTGCCAAAAGTAGAAACAATTATTTGGAACAGTGAAAAACAATTACACGCAAAGACAAAACCACGTTTATGGTATAAAAGAAGTCGTAGACTAATATTCTATTAGGTGGTTCATAGAGACGTTCTTGGCAATGAACGGAGAAAACGAAAATAATACGTCATATGTGGACGGGGTGAACAATTGCACGCAAAGACAAAACCACGTAAATGGTATAACTAAAGTCGTAGACTAAAATTCTAATTAGGAAACCAAATGATTCTCGGCTTCAGAGTTAAGAATAAAGTAAATAAAATACAAAGGTAATTGAAATTAAATAAATACATACACGCATCCATATACGTACATACACAAGCATACGAGAAAATACTCGCCATAGGTATACAAATACACGAACGTACACACAAAAAAAACAAAAAAACCCGCACGCATACGGATGTATACACCAAATACATATAATATATATATATAAAAAAATATCTATCTATCTATCTATATAAGCCTGTAGGTTGAGGAAGAGAGCAAAAGGAAGAAAGGAGCACTTGCACAACACGCTCCTTGAGTTGAGGGTTGTTCTATCGACGGGGTATTAAACAACCCATTTGTGGCGCCTCCCCCTATTGGGGATTTCGATTGTTGAAATTGTTTGTTTTTATATTTTTTTACACGACTGTATGTAAAATCCCCGGCATGTCTTTGTATTGTCCCCTTTCTTGTTGCGCCCTTGTGGCTAATAAAGAAATCTATCTATCTATCTATCTATCTATCTTGATAGAACCCATAGACAAGGACCCGGCTACTGGAAGCTGAACTTGTCGTTACCGACAAGCAAAGCCTACAGTAGACGGATTAGCACTTTAGTTAAACAGCACTTGACAGGGGCCATTGTCAACAACAGATGGTGGTACTCTCTCAAGAGGGCAGTTAGATTAGACTCGATAGTTTTTAGTAAAGAATTAGCGTTAGATAGAAATAGAACCGAGAAGGAACTGGTAGATAAAGTAGAAGAGGCAATTAGAAGTGGCAACGTAGCCAGCGTGCTAGCAACGAGAACGGCCTTGGACCAGTTCTTCGACGCAAAGCACGAGGGCTGCGTTGTCAGAAGCAAAATACATGCTCTGGGAAACGAGGGAGCCAAAGCTGTTAGCTGGGCTCGAGTGACGGAGGCAAAAAGTGGCAACAAGTCCACGATTCGGTCTTTGAAGGACCAAAACGGACGCGTGATACGTGAGCCGAAGCAGATGTGTGCGGCTTTTCAGCGGCACTTTGCTCGGCTGTTCGGGGGGAGCGGCGCGCCGGGAGAGGCTATGGATTTCGGTCCATACCTCGACGGCCTACCGCGACTCTCGGACAGCGAGGCGAAGTTCTGCGAAAAGCCGATTTCAGCCACTGAGATAGGGGACGCGCTGAGCCAATGCGGCAAACGCAAATCTCCAGGTCTCGACGGCCTACCCTACGAATTTTACGTAGCAATGCCGGACTTATTCTCCGGTCTCCTGGAAGCGGTCTACTGCAACTGGCAACAGAACGGGAGAATTCCCAGTTCTGTAACCGGGGGCGTGGTCACACTAATCAGGAAGGACGAGAATAAGGGGGATGACATAGGCAACTTCCGGCCCATAACTCTGCTAAACACAGAGTTACAGATTTTGGCCAAGGTGTTGGCAAAGAGGCTGGCGCTTGTCGTCGAGAACCTGGTGGGAGAAGCGCAGACATGCGCGATCCCGACCAGGTCCATACACCACAACCTCCACCTCATGCGATACATCATAGAGAGGGTAGGGTGTAAACCCGGCTTCGGTGGGGCCCTGATCAACTTGGATCAGTCTAAGGCTTTCGATAGGGTTGACCATCGTTACCTGGATGCGGTGCTCGAGGCGGCAGGCTTCGGACCCGTGTTCAGGGGCTGGATTGCTGCAATGCACAACAGCAACATCTGCTCAAGGGTCAAGGTGAACGGTTACCTCTCGGAGCCGTTCCATATTACGCGATCCATTCGACAGGGATGCCCTCTCTCCTCCCTTCTGTACGTACTGACTCTCGAGCCACTACTGCGGAAGCTGGAGCTATTGCAGGGCATCCCTCTGGAACCGGGACTGCGGAAAGCGGCGTCGGCCTACGCCGACGACGTGACAATAATGGTGTCGAGCGCCTCGCAAATCGAGAAAGTCGGCACCTTACTAAAGGAATACGAAAGTCTCACAGGAGCGAAGGTGAACCGGGACAAGTCCATCGGTTTGCAACTCGGATCGTGGAGAGGCAGACCGATGCCTTCCGATGGCGTCGTCGGACGCTGGACGGAAGGACCGGTAAAGCTGCTCGGGGTCTGGTTTGGTCCGGACCTCCAGGTGGAGAAGAACTGGAACGAAGTGACGGCCAAGGTGTTTGCACTCACCCAGAAGTGGGCCGAGTGCAAACTATCCTTGAAAGGTCGAGCGGAGGTGGCGAACACTTTTATAGCGTCCGCCATCTACTACCGCTTGACCGTCGTGCCTTGTCCAGCCAAAACGCTCGCCAAAATGGAGCGCGCCCTCTTCCGATTCCTTTGGAAGAGGCGGGCTCCTTTGGTAAGAAGATCCATCTGCTGCCAACACCCTTCTAACGGAGGGCTGGGGATGCCGTGGTTGACGATGCGCAAACACGCGCTCAGGCTGCGGCATCTCTACATATTCCTCACCGGACAACCGGTGTGGGCCCCGTTCGCGAGGAGAGCCTTCCCACGACTCGTCTCACTGACCGAGCTGCAGTCCTGGGTCAAGCAGAGACCGAGGAAAATGGGCGACTGGCACATCGAATGTGCTCAGGCGCTCACAGCCTTCTGGCAGGCGGACCCGGCGATCAGTGGAGACTCCACTTCGTCATTCTATAGAGGGTTGGTCCGCAGCAAGTGCGACGACGCGCTCGGTGAAACTCTAGGCGTGGAGGAAGATGAACTGGCCAGTCTGTTCGGTAGGACCTTCCGCCCGGGACCGATGGACAACTTCCAAAAGTCCCTGGCCTGGCAGTGCTACCGAGGAGCTCTACCAGTTCGAGACAAGCTCTACAGACATGGGCGCCCGGGCAGGGACCCTGCAAAAAAGATCTGTCCGAGGTGCGTGCGAGACGAAGAAACCGTCGCGCACGCATTCATACACTGCCCGGGCGTCACTGACCTGTGGGGATATGTAGAACGACTATTGTCGCGGGTGGGACCAATCCAGTTGACCACCGAGTCCATTGTCATGATCAAACCGCCACCCTCCTTCAAAAACGAAGGAGAGGCGGTTTTCCTTTGTGTGATAGCTATGGCGAAAGAGGTTGTATGGTGGACAAGGTTGAAAGGGCTGAGGTCAGACACCTTTCTCTCCGGCCAACAACTGATTCTTTTTTTCAAATACCACTTTGGAAGAAGAATCAGGATGGAGAGAGAGGTGCTGTACCCCAGCAAGTTTTATGAAAGGTGGGTGAAAGTGGCGAGAATGGCCCGAGTGAATGGGCCTTCTCTCTATATCAGCCTGTAGATTGAGGAAAAGGAGGAGGAGAGGAAAGGAGTACAAGCTCTTCGTACTCCTGAAGATGAGGGTTGCACATTTTTTTCGGGGGTATGTGTTACCCATATAAACTGTCTCCCTCTATTGGGGAAAATCGACTAACTTTTAAATTCCATCTGTGATAACATTTTACACGTTTTTATTGTATGTAAACTTCCCCCTTTGTATTTGTCCCCTTCTTTTGTGCCCCTGTGGTTAATAAAGAAATATATCTATCTATCTATCTATCTATCTATCTATCTATCTATCTATCTATCTATCTATCTATCTATCTATCTATCTATCTATCTATATGTGTGTGTCTGTGTGCGTGTATACATATAATTAAATAAACGTATATAAATAAATACGTATATAACAAGCGCACACACATACCTACATGTAAATACACATATGTTCGGAGACGAACGTCAACCAAAACACAAAATACACATATACACACACCCTACATACGTACGAACCCGCATACTCACACAGACGCAAAACTCACGTATACACATAACCAAAATACCAGAATATATAAAATATACGCCATAACATATACAATCAAATATACGTGCATGAAAGTATACGTACCTTCACAAAACATACAGGTAATATATACTTACCTATGCAAATAAGTAATGGTATAAACATAACATATAGTTAGCTACCACATCAAGACGTAAAATATCCGCGTATAGAACGTACTATCCGTTAGGGTATAATGTGGGGCTGTAATACAGGAAAGTTTTGTGCAATTTATGTTTACAAGCCGAAATTGCCTCAGATTTTTTGTTTAAGATGCGGTCTGTGGCGTAGAGTATTTCCAGGGCCTCAGCGGCGCAGAGGTCACATGGTCTTTTATTTCCGTTATACGATCTAGCCCTAGCTAGGATCTCCCAGTGTAACTTATATTGGGTGTGGTTGTCTTTTAGACTCCAGATATAAGCTGAAAGTGACGTCATATTCCTTCTTAGAGGGTAACGAAAAGAATGGGTATGCATGTAAAGACGCTGCTTGAATCTATTAGCTTGAATCTATGTAGGCCCTACGGGACGTGGGTGTTTCAACCTTACATTTGTAGACAATGTTACTAGAGAGGCATTTCCCGGATAGGGAGCAATCAACCCGATTCCTAAAATTACAGTTAGTACTAACTACAGGGTTGCACGTGTTCCTACGGCTAGGTAGTTTAGCTAAATTTGAAGCTGTGATGTTATGTGCAAGGTTAGGAGTCGTAGAGTAAAATATTTTAATAGTATTTCTATTAAGAATTTTACTATATTTATGTGTAGGGGGAAAATGCTTCATAAGGGAGAGAAAGATCTTAGCTAATGGTGTGGCCACCTCCATATTATATGGTGGGTTATACCATATAATGCGTCGGGATCTATTCCTTCTAGGTCGATTCTAGTACTCTGTATATGCTACCTTATCGACACTCCACTCCGAGCAAGAGCTTCATTGTAATATGTGGAATGGTCGTTGAAAATATGCTCGTTAGTAGATAGACGGGAAAGCCTCAAAGAAACGTTTCTTACCAGGTTCTTGGTTATGCTGGCAGGATGGTTAGAATGCTTACTTATGTAATTAAGCGTATCATTCGGCTTTCTATACGGGTAATGCAATCCATTCGATAAATTGAGGGTAACGTCGAGGTAATTAACGACCGAGAGGTTGGCCTCAACCTGTATGGAGAGGTTGAAGCCTTTAAAGAAGGCTGTGAGTTCTTTTCTGAACCTGTCGCAAGTACGTGGGCCGCACTTAGTCATGGTCAAAAGACCATCATCACGGTACAAACCACCGCCCACGTTGGGGAATTCTTCCTCGATAGAGAAAAGAAGGAAAAGGCCGATAAGATCAGTAACCTCCGCAGAATCGCTGGCGCCCATACTCACGTCGAATGGGGTACTATTAGATTTTTTAATCCAAATAGAATCGTCGAAATTAATCACCGACTTACGGGCATTGAGGATGACATCAACTTCGAAATCCTTAACCACTGTGAGTGTTTTAGCGAAATTGATAGCTCTAAGGAGAAGTGGTAAAGTCATGGAGGAGTAGTAATTATTGATGTCGAATTGGATAAAACGGCAATGTTCCTTGTTGCATATGCCGTTGAACCAATCAATCACCGCGAAAGAATTGTTCCACAGTGCAAGAGGGGCCAAACTTCTAATTTCAGTTATAATTCTATCAAGAATCCTTTTACTAAGTCTACCTAAATCGGACTTCGTAGGGTTAACAAGCCGAATAGCGGGGTTGTTCGGAAAATTGGATTTGTGATCCTTCAGGGTAAAGTGGGGAGAAATAGGGTCCAGAGGTTCAGTCCGTTTCAGGATGTTGAGATCAGAGGTGATTTTAAACCCAGCATCATTGATTTCATTAATGACGCTCCGATTAGTTTTACGGTAATCCTTAGTTACAGCATTATGTAGCAGTTGATGGTAGGTACTGCGCCCCACTTGAGATAGATTGCCAGTTTTGTCGGAATGGACGTGCACGGCATTAGAATCCTTAATAAAACAAATTCTATTCTTCAGGTCTTGCTGGAAGGAATTGCTCCTATTCCGAAATTTGATACTCCGTATGAGTTCCAAGACATCATTTTCGAAGGGTAGCAATGCTGGGTTACTCGGAGGGTTATTATAGGTTTTAAACCCAAATTTATCCTGTTTGTTGTCTGCTTTTCCCTGATTATCGAAATAAAAGGCACGCCAACGCAACCTTTTAATTAACGCGTCTGTTTTCTGTATCAGGAGTTTTAGGTATGTTTTCCTGCTTGGTACGGCTATGTTCCTTGTAGAAATATTCAGATGTTGTTTCTGCATGATGAATATAAGTCAATAGAGTGCTCAACCGATGGAGGCAATTTCGGCTTGTAAACATAAATTGCACAAAACTTTCCTGTATTACAGCCCCACATTATACCTTAACGGATAGTACGAACTATACGCGGATATTTTACGTCTTGATGTGGTAGCTAAGTATATGTTATGTTTATATCATTACTTATTTGTATAGGTAAGTATATATTACCTGTATGTTTTGTGAAGGTACGTATACTTTTTCGTACGTATATTTGATTGTATATGTTATGGCGTATATATTATATATTCTGGTACATATGCTTTTGGTTATGTATATACGTGAGTTTTGCGTCTGTGTGAGTATGCGAGTTCGTACGTATGTAGGGTGTGTGTATATGTGTATTTTGTGTTTTGGTTGACGTTCGTCTCCGAACATATGTGTATTTACATGTAGGTATGTGTGTGCGCTTGTTATATACGTATTTATTTATATACGTTTATTTAATTATATGTATACACACACACACACACACACACACACACACACACACACACACACACACACACACACACACACACACACACACACACATATATATATATATATATATATATATATATATATATATTATGTGTATTTGGTGTATACATCCGTATGCGTGCGGGTACAGGCGTTGGTGGGTTCTGTATGTGCGTGCGGGTTTTTTTTGTTTTTTTTATTGGTGTGCGTACGTGCGTGTATTTGTATACCTATGGCGAGTATTTTCGCGTATGCTTGTGTATGTACGTATATGGATGCGTGTATGTATTTATTTAATTTCAATTACCTCTGTATTTTATTTACTTTATTCTTAACTCTGAAGCCGAGAATCATTCGGTTTCCTAGTCAGAATTTTAGTCTACAACTTTAGTTATACCATTTACGTGGTTTTGTCTTTGCGTGCAATTGTTCACCCCGTCCACATATGACGTATTATCTTCGTTTTCTCCGTTCATTGCCAGAGAACGTCTCTATGAACCACCTAATAGAATATTAGTCTACGACTTCTTTTATACCATAAACGTGGTTTTGTCTTTGCGTGTAATTGTTTTTCACTGTTCAAATAATGACGTATTATATTCGTTTTTTCCCGTTCTTTGCCAGGGAACGTTTCCACGAACCAAAGTATCGTCTTCCTGTCTTCCTCCGGTTGCAACGTTTTTTGAAATATTCACTTCTGCGTTCACAGATTGACTTTGTTAGTTTCAGAAGATCCCGTTAAGGGTGAAAGCAGCGATTCTTTGCTTAAACTTTAATCTGTTATTTTAATAAATATTTGCTGTACGGTTCTTATATATTTGATATATATTTATCCTTTTCGAGCCCTCTTTGGATTTTAGTTCCCAAATTTATTATTATTACTATATATATATATATATATATATATATATATATATATATATATATATATATATATATATATATATATATATATATATATATATATATATATATGTATATATATATATATATATATATATATATATATATATATATATATATATATATATATATATATATATATATATAGAGAGAGAGAGAGAGAGAGAGAGAGAAATAAGCCACTATACTTAGCCTTTGTTGACCTAGAGAAGGCCTTTGATAGGGTACCCCGATCTGTCATCTGGTGGTCCCTAAGGAAACTTAGTGTTGAGGAATGGCTTGTGAGGACAGTGCAAACTTTGTACAGAGGTACTCTCAGTAAAGTCAGGGTAGGAATGGAGTTTAGTGAGGAATTCCAGATACAAGTAGGAGTACATCAAGATTTGGTCCTCAGCCCGCTCTTGTTCATTATAGTATTCGAAGCCATAACAGAGGAGTTTAAAACTGGCTGTCCATGGGAACTTCTCTATGCTGAAGATCTGGTTCTTACAGCAGAATCAATAGAGGAGCTAGAGAAAAAATTCTGGCTATTGAAACAGCAGTTGGAAGAAGAGGACTGAGAGTGAACCTAGCTAAGACAAAAGTGTTGATGAGTAGAAAAGAGGACAAAACTCTGATTCCGTCAGGGAAATGGCCATCTTCGATATGCAGAAAAGGAACTGGCATAAATTCTATAAAATGCACACAATGCAGATTCTGGGTACACAAGAGATGTAGTGGGATAGCAGGCAAACTAACAGGAAGGGAAATTAGACAGTAGAAGTCGCATTGATAGACACATTTTTCAAATGCAGGAGGCTGCTATAGAAGTGGTGGATAGCTTCCGGTACCTAGGAGATCAGATTAGCATGGGAGGAGGGTGTTCCGAGGTCATAGTATCTAGAATAAGGACGGGTTGAAAGAAATTTAGGGAGCTGCTTCCTCGGCTGACGAAGAAGGGTTTCTCCCTGCGTACGAAAGGCCGGTTATATGATGCTGCATGAGCGTGAGGAGCGCGATGCTGCATGGTAGTGAGACATGGGCAGCAACTGCAGAGGATATGCCACGACTGGAGAGAAATGAGCAAGCATGCTCCGTTGGATGTGCAATGTCAATGTGCGTGAACGACCCAGCATAAATGTGTTGAGAGAGAAACTGTCTGAGAGGGATAGAATGTAGTGTACGGGAGAGGAGACTAAGGAGGTATGGACATGTGATGCGCATGGAGGATGACCGATGGGTGAAGAAGTGCCAGGAAATGCCAGTTGAAGGAAGACGTGGCAGAGGTAGACCACGAAAAACATGGGCGGAGGTGGTGAGAACAGACCGCAGTTCGCTGAAGCTCACGGTGGAGATGACGAAGGACCGTGACAGGTGGAGAGATGCTGTACTGAATAAGACCCGCCCCACCCTTGCAAGCAGGGAAAAGCGGACGTAAAAAGATGATGATGTATGATGATGATGATATATATATATATATGTAGGAGGTGAGTTTTATTGTAGTACAATAAAGCAATGCAGATATCGGATAAGAAGCACTCTACAGTTTGTAGGACTGGAGTATATATAATATATAAGAACAAAAGATGGTTAAAAGAGTTCCATGTATTTTATTATACGCATTTCAAAAACAATATTTGTTTTTGAAATGCGCATAATAAAATACATGGAACTCTTTTAACCATCTTTTGTTCTTATATATATATATATATATATATATATATATATATATATATATATTTGTTATACTTTGGGAGGGTCATGTTGCCAATAAGAAACACACGCACCAGTTGCTTTCACTTCAATTTATTATATATTTATAAATTTCTGGTTGGTTGGTTGGTTCCACAACCAGATAGTTGTTTATATATAGTCATAGTTCTTTCGTCACACACTCTGTGACCTCTTCAGTGACTGGGGATTCCTTTCTTTGTTTCTGTGCCTCTTCTTTGTTCTGTCCTACGCCATTTTGTTTCTGTGTGTGTGTTGTGTGCTCAGTCTGCGCATGCGCCACATCCGGATGTCTGTGTGTGTTTTTGTTCATTTATTTATTTGTTTATTTACATGTTACTGGTTGGTTGTTTGTTCTATGTGTGTGTGTGTTTTCATTTTGTCCTTAATTGTAAGTTGTGATGTTGCTGTTCCACTCATATTTTCTATTTAATTTTGGTTGTAATTCTTTTATGTTTATTGCCTCTGTAATTTGTCTAAACATTGCGTCTTTTCTGTGTGTAGATTCTATTTTTATTTCTATGTTCTCTAATTTACCCTTGTGTTCTATCTTAGCATGTTGGTAGAGTACAGATGATTCTTTATTATCTTGAAGGTCTCGCCAGTGTTCATTTATCCGTTCCCCTACACTACGAGCTATCTCACCTATGTACACTATATTTTTGTCTCTACATTGTCCTTCAGTACATCTTATGCTATACACTACATTTCTAGTTTTACAGTTAATATGGGGGCTTATTTTACAGGTTATACATTTCTTATCTATACATGAGGGTCTTTGAAAAGGGTATGTCTTGCTAATAAGTGTTTTTACGGAGGTACCTGGATAAAGATAAAGAATCTTGCTAAACAAATTCAGAAACGATATATATATATATATATATATATATATATATATATACATATATATATATATATATATATATATATATATATATATATATATATTAGTAAAAAGGAAAAGAAAATGCTGACAAATTTTTCCCAGTGAAAAATAGTTTAATTAGGAATAAGTATAAATTAGTAATAAGTATTAGTTAGTATTCAGTTTTAGTTTTAAGTCTTTACCGGTTGCGCATTTCTAATGCTTTTCTAAAATAATTAGAGAATGTCTGTTTGTCTGTCTGTCGAATCACTAAAACTCGAGAACCGCCCAACCGAGTTTTTTCAAATTTTACACATGTTATAATTATGGTCCCGTGAGTGTTTTGAGTAAAAAATAATTTAAAATGTTCAATGCTCTAGGCACTGCATTAAGCGATTTAGCGATCTCTGTCTATAATTCTTAGATTTCTCTTTTTAGATATATACATAGATATAACGTCGCGCCCTTATAATATCTGTCTGTATGCCTGACTGTCTGTGTTACGTCATTATGACGCGATCAGTGTGTGCGTGTATATATGTATATATATAGTGTGTATATATATATATATATTCTTATGCCAGGGAACGTCTTCACGAGCCAAAGTATCGTCTCCCTGTTTTCCTTCGGTTGCAACGTTTTTCGAAATATTTACATCTGCGTTAACAGATTGATCTTTTTAGTTTCAGAAGATCCCGTTATGAGTGAAATCAGCGATTCTTTTGCTTAAATTTTAATATATAGATATTCGTGTACAGATATTTTTGCATACACAAACACAAAATATAAACAAAAAAGGCCGGGGATTACATAATCACATGCATCACTGACAGTTATTTTTGCATACACAAAAACATTTCGAAATATTTACTTCTGCGTTCACAAATTGATTTTTTTAGTTTCAGAAGATCCCGTTAAGGGTGAAAGCAGCGATTCTTTGCTTAAACATTAATCTGTTATTTTAATATATATATATATATATATATATATATATATATATATATATATATATATATATATATATATATAAATATATATATTCGTGTACAGATATTTTTGCATACACGATAACAAAATATAAACAAAAGTACTTATTTCGCGATAAAGTATTGATTTTCTTCGCACGGGAAAAACCCCTGGTAATGTACGACGAATTTTTTTATAAGCACAAAATGTAGACACCATCCCGAGGCCGAGGTATTCCATACTTCTCTGTACTGTTATATATATATATATATATATATATATATATATATATATATATATATATACTAGCAGTTTAGCCCGACGTTGCTCGGGTTTGTTCATTTGCTATGAAAAGTTACATACAGGTAAACGTGGCTTGAAAGCGAATAAGCTTATCAATTAAGTGCATAAAGCAGTTGAACCGGTTATTAAAAGTTATGAACCAATTAGAATTTTGGAAATCAATGATGGGTCAATAATCTTCCAATAGCGAATTTAGCAGACCAAAGTTGCAAGATCGTGGCCCTGATGCCGCTGGGTGTCAGATCTGTCCGCCATGGGTGACCCTACCAGGAAATAGTTTTCCAGACGGCATAGCTCCAACACCTCCAACACCTGCACCAACATCTATAGCACCTCTTTGTAGACGATATTGCGTATTATCCCTTGAGGAGTGTAAGCTAAAAGTCCATTCCTGCTCCCTACGCGGGAACAGGCAGCATAAAGTTGGCCATGGGAGAAGCATGCTCCCCCAAATGGATACCCGCCACCGACAATGTTTGCCCTTGGGACATGACAAAGCATGGTCTCACCAGGAATTGGGATCGCCGGAAATCGAACGGGATATCTGACGTTGAGGGGAAAAGGTTCATCCTTGGCAGTGTATTCGGCAGAATTGCCAGAAGTACAAGACTATGGGTGTTGTCATATTAATATTTAACCAATTAAAGTCGTAAAAAATAAATAATTTAAACATATGTCTATAGCATTAATCTGTTATATGAAGTGTTATTTTGCGGGTTGTTATTTGCAATAAGCCGATTTAAAATACCCCAGAAAAGCCGTATGTCAATACGGAACTCCAATGACTCCCCCAGCAGTTAAATTATAGAGAGGGGGAATAATTTATTATAGAGAGAGGGAAGAGCGACGGAGAGAGTACAGCTAAGAAACTATAGGGAGGTGTGTTAAACCTCAAAGCATGAAGAGGGTAAAGCAGTTAAATTATAGAGAGAGGGAATAATCTATTATAGAGAGAGGGAAGAGCGACGGAGAGAGTAAAGCTATGTATAAATTGATGTGTTGCTTAGTTTTCAAAGTTTATGTCGCGTTCCCGAACGAAGTTTTGTCGCTGTTGTAAACTGTAATGGTGATAGGGTAGAAGAGGGAGGCATTAACCTTTTAAAGAGAGTTGCAGAGGAGATTGAGAGGGGAGTAGAGGGAGGAATTAACCTTTTAAAGAGAGTTGCAACATGTATGTAGTTTCAAAGATTGTTGAGGGTAGTAGAGAGAGGTATTAAGCGTGTATACAGCATGTATTTAGTTTTATCAATTTTTTTTCATAGAAGCAGGAAATGTTTGGCAAAGTTTATAAAAAAAATTCGTCGTAGATTACCAGGGTTTTTTCCGTGCGAAGAAAATCAATACTTTATCGCGAAACAAATACTTTTGTTTATATTTTGTTATTGTGTATGCAAAAATGATATATATTTATCCTTATCGAGCCTCGTGAAATAAATACGTTTGTTTATATTTTGTTATTGTGTATGCAAATATATCTGTACACGAATATATAATTAAATATATATATATATATATATATATATATATATATATATATTAAAATGACAGATTAATGTTTAAGCAAGGAATCGCTGCTTTTACCCTTAACGGGATCTTCTGAAACTAAAAAGACCAATCTGTTAACGCAGATGTAAATATTTCGAAAAACGTTGCAACAGAAGGAAAACAGGAAGACGATACTTTGGTTCGTGAAGACGTTCCCTGGCATAAGAGTATATATATATACACACACTATATATACATATATACACACACACACTGATCGCGTCATAAGGACGTAATGCAGACAGTCAGGCATACAGACATATATTATAAGGGTGTTGGATTGGCAGAATTGATAGACGGCTGGACATGCTTTCCAGCATAGTTACGTCCCTTTACGATCTGAGTTCAAATCCCGCCAAAGTTAACTTTGCCTTTCATCCTTACGAGGTCGATAAAATAAAGTACCAGTAATGTACTGGGTAATTGCTGGCCTTGTGCTGAAAGCAGAAACAATTATAAGGGTGCGACGTTATATCTATGTATCTATCTAAAAAGAGAAAGACTAAGAATTATAGATAGAGATCGCTAAATCACCTAATGCAGTGCCTAGGGCATTGAAAATTAGAATTTGCTCAAAACACTCACGGGACCATAAATATTACATGTGTAAAGTTTGAAAAAAATCGGTTGGCCGGTTCTCGAGTTTTAGTGATTGGACAGACAGACAGACAAACTGACATTCTCTGTTTTAGTGATATAGATATTTCAAGGGTACCAAAATTTTGGTACGCTCTCATCAGATAAAATACAAAAGTTGTTTTATAAATAGTGACATATTCAAACAGAACTTAAAACGATAAGTTCTTGTTTTTTGGATATGTCACAAAACAGCGAAAAAAACACAAACCGAGCAATGTGCAAGCAACTATAGGTAGGAAATCCAAGACCACTCGATAATAGAGATAATAGAACTTAAGTTCGAGACCGAGTAATCGAGAGAAACAAGACAAGTCCGATCGCCGCCGTTGTGAGAAGAGAACTGCTAAACGGTCAGATGAGGGGGTGAAAGGGAGAGGGAGAAAGGGAGAAGAAAGTGGGGTAAGAGTAGATAGGGAAAAAGTGAGGGGAAGAAAGAGCGGTGAGAGTAGAAAGTGGCGAAATGTGTGTGTGTGTGTATGTGTGTATATGTGTGTGTGTGTTTATGACCAGTGTATATATAGATCACAGATACCGACATATATGTATACACACATATATATATATATGTATACACACACGCATTTATATATACATACACACATGTATATATATGGGCCTTCCAGTTTCATTTCACATTATATGCATGTCTGTCATCATCATCGTTTAACGTCCATCTTCCCCGCTAGCATGGGTTTGGACGGGAATTTTCCCACTTGAGGCAAGATTGGTTGTCTTGGTGGGTTTTCTACGGCTGGATGCCCTTCATAACACCAACCACGTTTACAGTGTGGACTGGGAGGTTTTTACTGTGTTACCTACACGGCCACATTACAGTGTCGTGACACCTACACGACCTCATTTATTTTGGACTGGATGTTGTGGTACCAATATAACTTTACATCGAAAGGGGTGGTGTGGATGGGGTGGGGGGTAGTGGGACGGGGTGTGTGTGTGTGTGTGTATTTTTGTTAAGAGGTTCCTACTGACTGTAAGTTTCGCTTTGTACTTAGGCAAGGTGGGTCTTCTGTATTACTGTGTAGCGCCAAAGATCTCGGTCCAGTGACATTGTCTTGGAGAGGTGTAAGTGTGTGAGGTCGGAATTTATCAAGTCGTTCCAGGTTTTTCTGGGTCTGCCTACTCCGTGGCTACCGTCTATTTTTATCGCCCTGCACTTTTTTATCTGTATATATTTTAATTATTTAAAAATTATTTTTAAGTGAACATGATTTAAAAAAAAATATTTTGAAGTGATCGTGAGTGACCCAATGTGAAATGAAACTGGAAGGCCCATATATATATACGTGTGTATATGTATATATGTAAATGTGTGTGTTTGTATACATATATATATGTGTGTGTGCATATATATATATACATATATATATATATGTAGGTGTCTGTGATCTATATACACTGGTCATAGATACACATACACATCATCATCATCATCATCATCATTTTACGTCCGCTTTTCCCTGCTTGCAAGGGTGGGACACACACATATATATATATATATATACACACACACTCACATATATACATATTGATTGACTTTACTAGCGCTTTAGCCAAAGGAGTGCAGGCAAATTTGTGGATCCTGGTGATGATTTTCTGTGACTGCCTGAGGTGGGAGATCGCCATAGAGCCTCGTCTGAGTCAAGTAGGTCCGCATTTTGCTGGGTGCCCGTGACCACCTGTGGCATCGAGGTGAATAGGAATAGCAGGCAGTGCCACCAGGGCAGATATTCTGGCACACATCAGGTAAGTTTAACACAAGGGAGGTAGAAGAAGCTGTTACAGTTGGAGCAGTGCCTTCCTTTCTTGCGTCTGTTGTGCGTGGCGCATGAGTAGCATTGATCGACCTCCTGTGGCGTGGAAGGCTGAGGAGAGGCAGGCATTTAATTTGGAGGTTTTGGAGGTGGAGGTGGAAAATCGAAAATGGGGAGAGTGTGGGGGTGGTTGGTAGGTGTATAGGAGGATGGAGTGAGGGAGAAGTAGAAAAGGGGTGGTGTGGGATAAATGGAGGGATAGAAGGGAGAGAGAATGAATGAATGGAGTAGGATTTGAAAACCAGGGGAGAAGGCACTTAATGTAAGCAAATTATAATATAACAAAATATAACAAATATATATATATATGTATATGTAATTGCGTATGTATTTGCACGGTACACTTGCTCCTGACTCGTTCCTTGCATTCTCGCCAATGGAATATGGCCGTGGTGTTTTATCTCTGGTCCACAACAGATCTGGTCTAAAGGCAGATGAAGGATAAGGATAGAGCCCTGGTGGATACCTACCTGCATGCTAAATTCATTCCTATACTCATTCTTAACCCTCATTTTACTGACTGTACAGCACCTACAATTCATTAATCTAATCCTAACCTTAACCCAAACTTGCTTAGCATCTAACAGATTACAGAATGTGGGACTCTTTCCGAAGCCTATGCCTAGTCAATGTATAATAGCTAGAGAGTACCTCTCTTATAGTTGTCCCACTAGGAAGTAGGAAACAATGGTACCTCTTTTTAGCATGAAGCCAAG
>OZ024745.1:79994577-80039577 GCA_964016885.1 Eledone cirrhosa | reverse complement strand
GTTCGTACATAAACTTCATATAATCTGCCTTTCATTTTGAGAGAAATAAAAACCTTTGTAGCTAGCAGCAGTAGTAGCACTCTAAACTTTCTCCATTCCATTCTCACTTTGTCTACTCTACATTCTAAACCGCCACCTCCACCACTAATTTTGTCACCTAGGTAACAGAAACTATCAACTACTTCTATGGAGCCTTTTGGGCATTTAAAGGAGCTTGTTTTTTGTGAGCTCTTGCTACTTACTGCTTCTGTGCATTGATGACATATAAAACCTACATTCTTTGCTAACTTCCATGAGATCCCACTACATCTCTTGTGTACCTATAGTTTGCATTTGGAAAATAGGATGGAATTTCTACCTACTTATTTCCTGCTCACTGAGTATGGCCATTTCCCTGAAGGGATCTGGGCCCTGTTTTACTTTCTACTTACTAGTCTTTGCCAAGTTGACTTTAAGGTTTTAAATTTCTTCTCTAATTCTGCCATAGATTTGGCTACAAGGGTTAGATTATCTGCATACAGTAGTTCCCAAGGGCATCCAGTTTTAAATTCTTCTCTTATAGCCTATAGATTATAAATAGGAAGGGGCTAAGAACATAGCCCTGATGGACTCCTATTTGCATGCTAAATTTTTCACTATAGTCATTGTTAATCCTAACTTTGATGACTGCTGCTTTATACATGGCTTGTACCGCCCTCACAAGCCACTCATCTACTCCTAGTTTTCTAAGAGCCCACCAGTATATGTAATGGGGGATTTTGTCAAAAGCTTTCTCCAGGACAAGAAATGTCAAGAAGATAACCTTACTTTAAGCTAGGTACTTCTCTGGCAGTTGCCTCACAGGAAATAGAGCATCAGTGGTACTTTTACCTGGCACAAATCCAAACTGCATCTCATCTAGGTTAACTCAGTCTCTGATCAGCTGTACCATAACTCTTCTGAGACCTTCATGACCTGGTCCATCAACTTGATGCCACTATGGTTTTCTCTTTCTAGTGCCTCTCCTTTGCACTTATAGCAGTTGATGCTGCTGCTATGCCAATCATTAGGTATGACACCATTGTGTATTACTTGGTTTACAATACAAATGGTTAAGGTGTGACCCACTACTCCAGATGCTTTCAGCATCTCTGCAACTATTTCTGATGAAACAGCTGCTTTCTCCATCTTTATATCCATAATTGCCTTACTATGCTGCTGCTGAATTAGCTGGTGCCTCTGTTGGGTCGACATGGGACAGATGTTTTCCTTCCATGCATTCTCCTCATTCAGTAATCTTTCATAATGACATTTCCATGTTACTTTCTTTTTAGTGTTGGTGACAGCAAGTACACCATTATCATCTCAGACACACTTCTCATCAACATCACAATTTTCCCTGACACACTGCCTTACAATCCTGAATACCTCATGTCTTTGGTTCTCATGTTGCAAATCATGCTTATATTTTTTAATTTTCTGTTTCTCTTCTTGCTAAGTAACTTTTCTTCTAGCTTCTTATTCTACCATTTTTTCCATACCTGTCTCTTGGCTTAATTGTCTCATCCACCTTACTGTTTTCCCACCAAGTCACTCTCCTTTCTGGAGACCTGTTCCAGTCACAGATCTCGTTTGTTGCCTTCAGCAAATTTTCTTTCAGGAACTCCCAATGCTCCTCTATATTGCATGTCTCTAATTGTTCTTCCTTACAAACGTAAGCTTCAAGCAAAATGCCTCTAAATTTGTTACAGGTTGAAGCTCCTTCAACTTCCATATCCATTAAATGTTTTATCCAGCAGTGCCATCCAGGTAATATACTAACAATGGTTGACTTCAACCTCTCTTGTGTTAATTGATCTACAAATACTTTAAACTGAGTATTTCTACCTCAACGCCTGATAAAGCAATGTAGAGTCACATTTTGACTTTATGAATGAGTCTTTTTGTTTCAACTTAATATCACAAAACATTTTGAACCTTGTGTTAAGTAACCATGCCAACTTTATCCACACTATTACTGTGGAAATAAACTCTCCTTTCAGACCATGACCTCTCCCCAGCCCACTTATTTGATAACATAGCTCTTCATAATGCAAACTAGGATGCAATTATTCACAATCTTTCACATGTCGACTGCTCTTTCACAAACACACCTCCACTAACATCAAAACATTTTGGCAGATATTTGTAGACACTGTTACAAATATATGTGCAAAACATACTCCATCAAGATTTGTGAAAACATCTAAGTGCAGACTGACTGAAAATAGAAAAACTATTATTAGCAAGATTAAAAGACTTAATACTGAATTTTATCTCCCTCAGACCTCACATTACACATTTTGCTACACCTTTTCTTCTTCAGGTTAGCTACCATCTAGAAATCCTTCCTTTATCATGTTCATTTTTTCCAGTAGATGATGGCCTAGAGATGTTGAAACTAAACACCAAATGCATCAAGCTTACCAGTTAGAAAGGTTTGAGCCACTGCTAATTAAAAAAAGAGAGTTATTTCACCTAATTCAGATTGTTCATTCACAGAAAAGAGCAACATCCCCCTGCTTTTTTCTGTCGCAATTTGGCATTGATAATGTTTAATATTATTTTATGTTAACCACTTTATATAAAGCATAAAATAACACATCTTTGTTTGATTTCTTTTCCCACTAAAAAGCGGTTGATTTGCTGTGAGTGTGCAGAAGTTGTGGTTTATAAAACTTCCAGTAAAAATGAATCTGTTTGTCAGCAATGTCTTTCAAGACGAACTGAACGCAAAGAAACCATTCAAGAAATTGTACAGACGGAAGTCAATTATGGCAGAGACCTTAAAATTATTTTGGAGGTAAATTTATACCTGTTTTCTTTTCTTTAGTTCCACAGATACATTTATTTTTTATGCTAGCATTTGTTGAGATGGCTTTTTTCTAGCAATAATTACTTCTTTGTAACTGGAAACTCTGTTTATCCCTACAAAGCCCACAATTGTTTGAAATGACTATTCCAATGCATCTACCTCACCATTTTCTGGGGTAATGTTTTCTCCATCCTGTCTACTGAAACCATGAAGCAGCCTGTAGATGGGCTCTGGCACATACAAGAGAAGCCCCTCTCCCCACTCTGTCTGGGCCCACATTACTGTGGTAGCAATGCTGTACTGTGACTTGTGGGACACATTACATTATGCCACTCAATGTAATCATTGCTAATCAATTACTTGAAAGTAATTTAGTACATTTGTTTCTTAATGAAACTTTGCAGAGATAAAAAATAATCCATTGTTTGGTGGTAATGAAACTTATCATCAGACAGAATGTTTGAATCCAGTAGAATTGTGTACAATATTAATAAACATTGAGCTAATAACCAGTTTTCAGTTATTCAACAGTTTAGTGGGATTTTTAGATATTTTTTTTAGCCATAGGTCAAACCTGATTGAGTAGACTTATGATTGAAAGTATTCCAGATATGGCCACCTCATTTTTTTGTATACCTAGGACATTGTCTAATAATCTACTTGTACTTTTCTAAAGATGGTAGGGTGTGATATGAGGGAAATTGGCTGCTATTTCCAGAAGGAAAACGTTTGTGTAGAATAGAGGTTGACAACAAGGTGGGTTATGGCTCAGAAGACGGTCATTAAGGTTTTCTCTGTGGCTCTCAAAACATTTTTATATGTAAAATATGATATAACATACATGTGGCCCACTAATTATAAGTTAGATATAAACACGCTAAAAAAGGGAGGTTTTGCATTAGAAAAGCAAAGGTAGTGGCAGGTGTGTTTATATTAAAATTTTTAAGAGAATGAATAATAAAAATCTTCATTGATTTTTATCTTTGCAGGAATTTTATATACCTATGAAAAAAGCTAATCTTTTGGAAAATAAAGAATTAGCTTCAATATTTTTGAATTTAGAGGAACTTGTTCATATTAATGAAAAATTCACCAAGCAGCTATCAGGAATATTACAAGAAGCTTCCAGCAAAAAAGATGAGGTAAAGCAGGAATTGTTATATATTCTTTGTCATCATCATCATCATCATTTTACGTCCGCTTTTTCCTGCTTGTAAGGGTTGGACTTGTCCTGTTGTGGGCAGTCCCCGGTCGGCTGACCTTGTCTTGCTCTTACGGGGACTGATTCTGGCTTGATTTCTACAGCTGTATGCCCTTCCTAACACCAACCTCATTTACAGTGAGTGCTGGGTGCTTTTTTTTTCCGTGGCGCCTACACGTCCACTTTACAGTGTGGGCTGGGTGGTTTATTTGCCGTGGCACCTCCACGACCACTTTGTAGTGGAATGATAGGGACCCCAGCCCTATCATCTCATTTCTACAGCTGAGTATACTGGAGCAATGTGAAATAAAGTGTCTTGCTCAAGGAAACAACACATCACCCGGTCTGAGAATTGAACTCACAACCTTTCGATTGCAAGCCAATGCTCTAACCACTAAGCCATGCGGTTGTTCATATATTGTCAAAGTTCTTTCGACACACATTCTGTGACCTCTTCAGTGACTGGGGATTCTTTTCTTTGTTTTTGTGCCTCTCCTTTGTTCTGTCCTACGCCATCTTGTTTTTGTGTGTGTTGTGTGCTTAGTTTGCGCATGTGTTACATCCGGGTGTCTGTGTGTGTTTATATTTGTTTATTTATTTGTTTATTTACATGTTACTGGTTGGTTGTTTGTTCTATGTGTGTGTGTGTGTTTTCATTTTGTCCTTAATTGTAAGTTATGATGTTGCTATTCCATTCATGTTTTCAATTTAATTTTGGTTGGAGTTCATTTATGTTTATTGCCTCTGTGATTTGTCTAAACAGTGCTTTGTCTAAACACTGCTTTATGAAGGATAGTTGTCGAGATGTTATGGTTTTTCGTAGACAACAGAACATGGTGGTTTTCAGTATCTTGTTAGCCTGGCTAAGGCTTACGATATTTCGTTTCTGAATTTGTTTAGCAAGATTCTTTACCTGAAATCGTGTGTTGAAACCGATATTGTTATACTTTGGGAAGGTCATGTTGCCAATAAGAAACACACGCACCAGCTGCTTTCACTTCAATTTATTATATATTTATAAATTTATAAATTTACAAATCTACAAACTTATAAATTTCTGGTTGGTTGGTTGGTTCCACAACCAGATAGTTGTTTATATATAGTCATAGTCCTTTCGTCACACACTCTGTGACCTCTTCAGTGACTGGGGATTCCTTTCTTTGTTTCTGTGCCAAAAACCACGATGAACTGAAGAAAATGATTGCACATGCGGTAGGGGCCAGCATAAAATTAACCCTTAAGGAACATATGTTCAAATTTAATGGAAAAACATATGCCCAAGAGGAAGGAGCAGCCATTGGTGTTAGCATTGCAGGCGACATAGCTAACTTATTCATGGTATGGTGGGACAGTAGACTTAAACTTAAACTTAAAGAACAATTAGAAGACAGCTTAACCCTGATAATGTACTCCCGCTACGTAGATGATATAAACATCGTAGTTAAGACACCCCCACTAGAGAACAGTCAGGAACTAGAGAAAAACACAATGGAAAGCATCCAGCAAATAGAAAACTCCATCCACCAGAGCATTAGAGTTACTATAGACTACCCAAGTAGACACCCCAACCATCGATTACCTGTACTAGACACAGAGCTCTGGTTAGATACCATTAACAACTAAAAACAAATCCTCCATTCCCATTATGCCAAACCCATGACTTCCAAACATCTGATCCACCAAAACTCGGCCATTTCGGACCATACCAAAATCAACATACTGATTGCGGATTTGGTACGGGTGATGAGAAATGTGTCCCGCATGTGCAACCCCGAAGAACTAGAGAGACACATACAACACTTCATCCACCGTATGCAGTTCTCTGGCTACAATCAGAGAGATAGAATCAGAGTGTATAGAGGAGCCAGAACCAAATGGGAAAAAATGGTAAATAATGACATAAATGGGACCTGCCCCTTGTATAGGAGCAAATTTTGGAATAGAATAGAAAGAACTAGGAACAAGGCCAATAGAATAAACTCATGGTATGATAGCAATAAATACCAGAGTGTAATGTTCATCAATACAACCCCTAGAGGCGAACTAGCCTACAAATTTAGAAGGGCCCTAAATAAACATAAACTCAATATTAATATAGTAGAAAGACCAGGTACCTCTGTAAAAACACTTATTAGGAAGACATACCCGTTCCAAAGACCCTCATGTATAGATAAGAAATGTATAACCTGTAAAATAAGCCCCCATATTAACTGTAAAACTAGAAATGTAGTGTATAGCATAAGATGTACTGAAGGACAATGTAGAAACAAAAATATAGTGTACATAGGTGAGACAGCTCGTAGTATAGGGGAACGGATAAATGAACACTGGCGAGACCTTCAAGATAATAAAGAATCATCTGTACTCTACCAACATGCTAAGATAGAACACAAGGGTAAATTAGAGAACATAGAAATAAAAATAGAATCCACACACAGAAAAGATGCAATGTTTAGGCAAATTACAGAGGCAGTAAGCATAAAAGAATTACAACCAAAATTAAATAGAAAATATGAGTGGAACAGCAACATCACAACTTACAATTAAGGACAAAATGAAAACACACACACACATAGAACAAACAACCAACCAACAACATGTAAATAAATAAACAAATAGATAAATGAACACAAACACACACAGACACCCGGATGTGGCGCATGCGCAAACTGAGCACACAACACACACACAGAAACAAAATGGCGTAGGACAGAAGAAAGGAAAGGCACAGAAACAAAGAAAGGAATCCCCAGTCACTGAAGAGGTCACAGAGTGTGTGACGAAAGGACTATGACTATATATAAACAACTATCTGGTTGTGGAACCAACCAACCAACCAACCAGAAATTTATAAGTTTGTAGATTTGTAAATTTATAAATTTATAAATATATAATAAATTGAAGTGAAAGCAACTGGTGCGTGTGTTTCTTATTGGCAACATGACCCTCCCAAAGTATAACAATATCGGTTTCAACTCACGATTTCAGATAAAGAATCTTGCTAAACAAATTCAGAAACGAAATATATATATATATATATATATATATATATACAGTTGTTCCCTGGTATTTGCGGGGGTTACATTCCTAGAACACCTGCGAAGAGTGAAAAACCGCAAATATGGAGTGGTTTCCACAAACAATTATTGGTTAGGTTCTAAGGAAAATTCCACGAATAACCGGGACCACGAATGACGGGACCGCGAATGCCAGGGGTACACTATATATATATAAAGAAAAGAAATTGAAGATGTAACTGGAGTCTTTTTAAGAATATTTATTTGTTTCCTTTACCGGTTTCACAGTTCTTATGCTTTTCAAAAGTAGAATTGAGATGGAGGGTTTGTGGTTTTTCTCGCATCTGGTTGTTATTTGAATGTTACCTCTGTTTTATGTGGAAAAAAGTGGCTTGAATTGCTAGGTTTTTAAAAAAAGTAATTTGGTTGGTTGATGACTGTAAGTATAATAAATTTCGCGCCAGTTCGTGTTACAAAGTTCTTATTCTGTTTGCCTTAAAAAAAAGTGGCTTAAATTGTTTTTTTCATATATAAGTGAAATTTGGTTGGTTGATGACAATCATGTGAAGAAGCACATCAACTTTCATACCAGTTCATGTTTGAGGGTTCTTTATTGTCATTTTCACTTTAAAAAGTGGCTCAAAATGTTGTTTTTTTATAAATCTAATTTGATTGGTTATGATTGTCACGTGAATTTGTCATAGAGAGTTTTGTGTCAAACATGATTGTCACGTGAATTTGTCATAGAGAGTTTTGTGTCAAACAAAAGATAATGGTTAAGAAAAAGAGATGGGGAGAAATCGTTCAATTTTAGTTTACCATTTCTTTGTTCATATACGTCAACACTAATTCTACATCCTGGTCATTATATTATATTATTGTGGATTGGCAGTATCGGTAGAGGGTCGGACGCCATGCTTTGCAGCACAGAGTTACGTCCATTTACGGACTGAGTTCATATCCCGCCAAGGTTAACTTTGCCTTTCATCCTTACGGGGTCGATAAAATAAAGTACCAGTAATGTACTGGGTAATTGCTGGCCTTGTGCCAAAAGTAGAAACAATTATATTATCATTATTGCCACTACTACCACAGTCACTGGGGCCGACTGCGACTCCTAACTAACTAAGGTATCATCGGTCATTGTTGTTGCTGAAAACAATTCCATCTAAAACAGCAACATATCTACAAGGTCAACCCCTACTGCTAAAGTATCACTGACTGACCTGATTCCTGAACAAGTTGAAGGCAAATCTCAAACCAGGGTGACACTAAGCAATTTACAATGGCTTAATGGTTTTGTGGTGAAGCTAACTCCAACAAATAGATAGTGGCCTTATACTGTGAAAATTCGTTAATATGAAATTCACAGAGTATAAAAATAATTTGTTGTAAAGAAAAATTCTTTATAATGAGATTGACCGAAACAAATTGAGCATTTGTTATTACCTTGGGGATTGAAAAAATTTTTGTTACACTGAAAAATTCATTATAATGGTATTCGTTATAACATAATTTTACCTGTATATCACTTTTGCTGATGCTGTGTGGCTATTTATTTTAAGCCATATGTCACCGGTACTTTGAGAAAGCAACACCAAATATCAGCCTGGGGCATATCAATGAATCGAAACTTTTATTTCTTCATGTTTTTCTGTTTTTTTCTGTTCAACATAAGACTGTCTGATGAGGTCATAACTGCTGCATAACAGTTATCACTGAAATATATATAACAGCGATTATGTATATAAATGAAGTGAATTATAACCCATTGACTTGTACTCCATGATTATATATATCATCATCATCATCATCATCATTTTACGTTCGCTTTTCCCTGCTTGCAAGGGTGGGACGGGTCTTATTCAGCACAGCATCTCTCCACTTGTCACAGTCCTTCGTCATCTCCTCGGTGAGTTTCAGTGATATGAGGTCTGCTCTCACCACCTCTGCCCATGTTTTTCGCGGTCTTCCTCTACTGTGTCTTCCTTCTACTGGGATTTCTTGGCACTTCTTTACTCAGTGGTCATCCTCCATGCGCATCACATGTCCACACCATCTCAGACTTCTCTCCTGTACACCACAACTTATCCCTCTTATACCCAGTTTCTTTCTCAACTCGTCTATGCTTGGTTGTTCATGCACATTGACATTGCACATCCATCGGAGTATGTTTGCTTCATTTCTCTCCAGCCGTCGCATATCCTCTGCAGTTACTGCCCATATCTCACTACCATGCAGCATCGCGCATCTCACACAGGCATCATATAACCGGCCTTTCATACACAGGGAGAAACCCTTCTGTGTCAACAGAGGAAGCAGCTCCCTAAACTTCTTCCAACCCGTCCTTATTCTAGCTACTATGGCCTCGGAACACCCCCTCCCATGCTAATCTGATCACCTAGGTACCGGAAGCTATCAACCCCTTCTATAGAACCCATCTGCATTGAAAAAATGTGTTTAACTGCGATTACTACTACCAACTTTCCCTGTACATTTACTGCATACATAGTTTTCCCTACCTATTAGTTTGACTGCTATCTCACTACATCTTTTGTGTACCCAAGATCTGCATTGCGTATATTTTATGGAATTTATGCCAGTTCCTTTCCTACATATCGAACATGGCCATTTCCCTGATGGAATCAGAGTATTGTCCTCTCTTCTACTTATCAACACTTTTGTCTTAGCTATGTTCACTCTCAGGCCTCTTGATTCCAACTGCTGTTTCCATAGCCAGAATTTATTCTCTAGCTCCTCTACTGATTCTGCTATAAGAACCAGATCGTCAGCATAGAGAAGTTCCCATGGGCATCCAGTCTTAAACTCCTCTGTTATGGCTTGGAGGACTATAATGAACAAGAGCGGGCTGAGGACCGAACCCTGATGTACACCTACTTGTATCTGGAATTCCTCACTAAACTCCATTCCTACTCTCACTTTACTGACAGCACCCCTGTACATAGCTTGCACTGTCCTCACAAGCCATTCCTCTACACCTAGTTTCCTTAGGGACCACCAGATGACAGATTGGGGTACCCTATCAAAGGCCTTCTCCAGGTCAACAAAAACTAAGTATAGTGGCTTATTCTTTTCTAAGAACCTCTCTTGTAGTTGTCTCACTCAGAAGAGGGCATCTGTTGTACTTTTCTGAGGCACAAAACCAAACTGCATCTCATCTAATTTGACCATTATCTAATCAGTTGCGCTAATATTCTCTCTGCCACTTTCATAAACTGATCCATCAACTTTATGCCCCTATAATTGCTCCTCTCCAGAGCATCCCTTTACCTTTGTAGCAATTTATGAGAATTCTGCTGCACCAGTCTTTGGGTATGACACCGCCATATATAGCTTGATTGATGATGCGTGCAACCAGTTTAGTGCCTACTTCTCCTGATGCCTTCAGCATCTCAGCAACTATCCCCGACGGTCCAGCAGCCTTACCATTCTTCATTTCCTTAATTGCCTCTTATACTCTATATTCGTCAATCTGTCGGGTCTACTGGGGGTAATTTCTCTCTCTCCCATTCATCATCATCATCATCATCATCATCATCATCATCATCATCGTTTAACGTCCATATTCCACACTTGCATGGGTTTGGACGGGAGTTTTCCCACTTGAGGCAAGAGTGGTTGTCTTGCTCGCATAGGACTGTCTGGCGGGTTTTCTATGGCTGGATGCCCTTCCTAACACCAACCACATTTACAGTGTGGAACTGGGAGGTTTTTACCGTGTTACCTACATGGCCACATTACAGCGTGGACTGTGTGTTTTTTTGTCGTGACACCTACACGATCTCATTTGTTTCGGACTGGATGTTGTAGTACCAACATAACTTTACATTGAAAGGGGTGGTGTGGATGGGTGGGGGTAGTGGGACGGGGGTGTATTTTGTTAGAGGTGCCTACTGACTGTAGTAGGTTTCACTTTGTACTTAGGTAAGGCGGGTCTTCTCTATTACTGTGTAGTGCCAAAGATCTCGGTCCAGTGACATTGTCTTGGAGAGGTGTAAGTGTGTGAGGTCGAAAATTATCAAGTCGTCCCAGGTTTTTCTGGGTCTGCCTACTCCGTGGCTACCGTCTATTTTTATTGCCCTGCACTTTTTTATACAGCTGTCGTCTTTCATGCGCATCACGTGACCATACGAACGTAGTCTTCTCTCGAGTAAACAACATCTGATCCCTCTTATTTCTAATTTTTCCCTTAGTTCGTTTATGCTTTGCCGTTCACGTATATTACTATTACACATACAGTGGAGCATGCAAGCTTCGTTCCTCTCCAGTCTACGTATATCCTCTGCACACAATGCCCAGCTCTCACTGCCATGTAACATTGCTGTTCGTATGCAGGCATCATACAGCCTGCCTTTCATTTTTAGGGAGAACTCTTTAGCGGCTAATAGTGGTATAAGCTCTCTGAACTTTTTCCATCCAGTTCTGACTCTAGCTACTGTACTTTCAGAGTACCCTCCCCCACTGCTGATTTTGTCACCCAGGTAACGGAAGCTGTCCACTATTTCTATAGAACCATCTGTGCAATGGAATGAGCTAGTATTCTGTGGGCACTTGCTGCTACTTATTGCACCAGAGCACCGGCCACATATAAAATCTATGCTCTTAGTTAGCTTACCTGTGATCCCACTACATCTTTTATGCACCCATACTTTGCATTTGGGACATAAAATGGAGTTTCTGCCTACTCCTTTCCTACACACTGAGCATGGCCATTTCCCAGATGGGACCAGTGCCCTATTTTCCTTCCTACAAACTAGAACTTTAGTCTTAAACAGGTTAATTTTAAGACCTTTTGATTCTAGGCCATGCTTCCATGTTTGGAATTTCTTCTCTAGTTCAGCCATTGATTCAGCTATGAGCATTAGATCATCTGCGTATAGGAGTTCTCATGGGCAGCCAGTCTTGAACTCCACTGTTATAGCTTGAAGGGCAATAATAAATAGTAGGGGGGCTAAGAACGGAGCCCTGATGAACACCAACTTTTACCTAAACTCTTCACTATATTCGTTGTTAATTCTAACCTTGCTGACTGTTTCTTTATACATGGCTTGTGTAGCTCTCACAAGCCATTCATCAACACCTAGTTTTCTAAGAGCCCACCAGATAATGGAACGGGGGACTCTGTCGAAGACTTTCTCCACGTCGACAAAAGCTAGGTATAGGGGTTTACTTTTAGCTAGGTACTTCTCCTGTAGTTGTCGTACAATGAAAAGAGCATCTGTGGTACTTTTACCTGACACAAACCCGAACTGCATTTCATCTAGATCAATTGTCTCTCTTCATTCGTTCTCCACATTCATCAGTCTCTCATAATGACATTTCCAGGCCTCCTTTTATATATATATACAGAGAGAGAGAGAGAGAGAGAGAGAGAGAGAGAGAAGAGAGAGAGAAGAGAGAGAGAGAGAGAGAGAGAGAGAGAGAGAGAGAGAGAGAGAGAGAGAGAGAGAGAGAGAGAGAGAGAGAGAGAGATCAGGTGTTCTCAAAGTAAGGCCATGTTCAGTTAAGTTCTTGATACTTGCGAAAGTAGAGAGTATGTATTGAAAATGATTAATCCCTGATGGCTGAACTCCTGCCTAATGACAACACATTGAATAACTGACCTTTTGATGCTTTTAAAATGTGTATAATGGGATGATGTAATAAAATAAACTGATGTTGAATATGTGACACCATCTGACTTCCTTTTCTATTATATATGTATATATATATATGTGTGTGTGTGTGCACGTGTGCATAATTATGTGCTGATACACGTGAACTACAGATTACCCACAAGCACATTCACACTGACAGACACACAACTCCAACATGTCAATGCACACATATATGTATACATGGTCCCCCATACATGCAGATAGATTGATAGAGGAGTGAGAAGGCCTTGGATTTGGGATATATATATATATCATCATCATCATCATTTTTATGTCTGATTTTCCATGCTTGCATAAGTTGGATGGGTGCTTCTTAGCATGGCATCCCTCCACTTGTTGCGTTCTTTTGTCATCTCCTCTGCCAGTCTTAGTGATTTGTAGTCTGCTCTCACAACCTCTGTCCAGGTCTTTCTTGGTCATCCTCTGTTGCGACTTCGTTCCACTGGGATTTCCTGGCATTTCTTCACCCATCAGTCATTGTCCATGTACATCACATGTCCATATCAACGCAGTCTTCTTTCCTGCACATCCTCTTGGATCCCCCTTAAGCCCAGCTTTATTCTCAGCTTGTCCAAGTTCTGCCTTTCTTTCATATTTACATTGTACATCCAATGAAACATGGTTGCTTCATTTCTCTCCAATCTATGCATGTCCTCTACGGTTACAGCCCATGTTTCACTACCCTACAGCATTGTGCATTGCACACATCCTTCTTTTTGTATATAGGGAGAAACCTTTTGTTGTCAGCAGTGGGAACAGTTCTCTAAACTTCATCCATCCTATCCTTATTCTAGCTGTTATACTCTTGGCACACCCTCCTCCGCTGTTAATTAGGTCATCTAGAAATCAGAAGCTATCATCCATGTTATAGATCCTTCCTGTAACTGGAAAAGGTTTATATTATTAGCACTCTTCCTCTCGATTTCTTCTGTGCATCTTTTACAAAAAAAGTTATCTCTACCTGTTAGTCTATTTGTTATCTCACTACATCTTTTGTGTACCCAAGATTTACATTGTGTACATTGTATGGAGTTTATGGCCAGTTCCCTGAGAGTATCTGGGTCCTGTCTTCTGTCCTACTCATTAGCACTTTAGTTTTGGCTAAGTTTACTCTCAGGCTTTTGATTTCAAATTCATTTTCAATTATTGGAATTTATTTTTTAGTTGTTTTTTAGTTTCAGCTATGAGGATCAAATCATGTGCATAGTGAAGCTCCCATGGGCAGCCCATTTTAAACTCCTCTGAAGAACTATGATGAACAGTAGTGGGATAATAACCGAACCTTGATGAACTCCTACCTGTACCTTGAATTCCTCACTAAACTCATTTCCTACTCTCACTTTACTGACAGCTCCTCTGTACATAACTTGCATACTCTCACAAGCCATTTTTTTACACCTAATTTCCTTAAGGATCACCAGATAGTAGATCAGGGTACTCTGTCAAAAGCCTTCTCTAGATCAACAAAAGCTAAATATAATTGTTCATTTTTCAGATTCGTCGACCTATTTTCCAGTTGCCTTTTGACATTTTCAACTACCATAATTTGAACTTCTCTTGTAGTTGCCTCACAAAGATGAGTGCATCTGTAGTGCTTTTCCTAGGCATGAAACCAAACTGAATCTCATCTATTTTGACTCTTTCCCTAATTAGCTGCGCTATAACTCTTTTGGTCACTTTCATAACTTAGTCTATTAGTTTTATTCCTCTATAGTTGTTCCTTTCTAGAGCATCACCTTTGTCCTTGTAGCAATTTATGATTGTACTGCTGTACCAGCCATTGGCTATGACCCCATTATGTATTACTTGATTTACTATACGGGTTAATAGTTTGACTCTTACCTTTCTTGATGCTTTCAGCATCTCAGCAACTATTTCTTATGGTCCTGTAACTTTACCATTTTTTATCACCTTAATTGCATTTTGAACCTAAAACTCTCAACTTCAATAGCTGGTCCTTCCTTTGGGTAAGTTGAGGGTAGTTTCTCTTCTTCCCATTCATTCTCTACATTCATCACTCTCCCATAGTAACATTTCCAAGCCTCTTTCTTTTGGGCATCTGTGCTGCTAAGTGCACCAGCATCCTTTCTAACAAATTTTCCCCCAACAGCATCTTGATTCACACTAAGACACTGCCTCTGATCCTCATGTCTCAAGTCTCAAGGCTTTGGCAAATTTACATTCTTCAGCCTCTCTCCGAGCTGTGTATATCTGTTGCCTAGCTTCTTTCATAGCTACTTGGTACTGGTCTCTGCTATCCTCATTTTTCCAGTCTTTCCATGCCTGAATGGCAGAAAAAGGAGGAAGGGGGCGAAAGAGAGAAAGAGAGAGTCAGTGCGTCACTCCTCACTTTGTAATAGATGATGATGGTGATGAATAGAGAGTGAGGCAGGCAAGTTTGCAAGTTGGCTTTTGTAAAAGACAAAACATCGTAATAAATGGAAAAATAAATAGGTGATGAGTTAAAAGTTATTGTGAGAAATATAACTGAGAGGTTATTAATAAATATGTTAAGGAAGAGAGAGAAAGAGAGGAATAGGAATATCAAAACTACATTCTTAATTTTAACATTTCATATGTCCACCATTTGCTTCAAACAGATTTATATATATATGTACAGTTAGCAGTAGCACTAAGACAGCATTTAAGCATAATAGTGGTGTATATGAAAGTATATACAATATGTTTATATACAATAAACATGATAATCTCACTATCAGAGAAAAAATATTTTCCTCTATTTTCATCGGTGAAAATGTCAATGTCAGTAGCAGCCGAAAATGCCAGATAGTGCTGTTTCAAGATTCGTTAATCATTTATGCCAATTAATTATAACCATCCAAGTTCACACTATATGCAAATGAGCATTTCCAGCCATTGTTTTCTATTTTCTATATGCAAATGAGCATCACACAAAATCTATATAGACTCTCGTCTATTTCCATGTCAGTACTGGCTGACTGAATGCAACTGATGAAAGATTAATGAATCTAAAAACAGCACTGTCTGGCATTCTTGACTGCTATTGATGTCATGTTCACAGAGAGAATGCATCTTTATTGAATATAAGCATATGGCATATGCTTTCATCACACTCATTGCACACCCATGCACTGGGTAGCTTTGGTGTTGCTGCAGAAGGTGTGAAAAACCTACAGAGTTGCCTCACCCCAACACCATAGCCATCATACTTGTTTTGTTCTGACATGTTGAGGTAGGTAGATATATAGTGATAGTTTTTGATGGTTGTGTTGGTAGGTGATTGTATTGTGGTGTTGATTTGTTTGTTGCGTGTGTGCTCACTTGTAGCTTGTTCTGTCATGTGGTCACTGTTGTGTGATATAGTGTGACCATAGGTAGCATGTGTGCAGGTAAGTGAGTAAGAGTTCATTAAGGTGATGATGATATGATAGTTCCTTGATCACACAGAAAATGAATATATATAAATGGAGGCACATGGCTTAGTGGTTAGAGCATTGGCCTTGCAATCGAAAGGTTGTGAGTTCAATTCTCGGACTGGGTGATGTGTTGTTTCCTTGAGCAAGACACTTTATTTCACATTGCTCCAGTTTACTCAGCTGAGGTCCCTATCATTCCACTGCAAAGTGGTCGTGTAGGCGCCACGGCAAAAAAGCACCCCGCACTCACTGTAAATGAGGTTGGTGTTAGGAAGGGCATCCAGCCGTAGAAATCAAGCCAGAATCAGTTCCCGTCCCACCCTTGCAAGCAGGGAAAAGCGGACGTAAAATGATGATGATGATGATGATGATGATGAACCACGATGACACCAAACCGCTATATTATTAATTTATTGATTATAACTCACGCCGAAAAATAGACAAGAATTATGTACGCCATTTGTTTGTTTGTAAAAGTAGTTAAAGTCGTATTTACCAAGAAAACTTCATGAACTTCACTGGCCTGGTTGAGAGAGAGACTAAGAGATAGAGATTGAGTGAAAGATTGAGTGTCCTTAAAAACTTTTAGAGTTCAACATCTGCTCAGTTACCTGTTGTAGTGTGCAATTGAGGGAATGTGTTTGTCTTTTTTTTTCTTTTCTTAGTTTTATTTTTTTTAAAATATAATTTTTGTTTTTTGCATAAATTGTGTTATCATCATCATCATCATCATCATCATCATCATCATTTTGGAGGATTTTAATAAATTGAATTAATCATATATAACCTTTTGATTATTATTCAGAATTACCAGAAAGTGAATATTGGTCAACTTTTTCAAGAATACTTCCACATGTTCCAAGCATTTGAAAAATACTGTGTGAATCAGGTAAACAACACTATCGATCTTTCCCCATTTCCTCAAGCATGCCTTTCAGAGCGTACTATCAGAAGCGACTATCTTCAGTTTATCCGGCTGGATCCCCAAGCGAGAGCAACTGAACTCATGAATATTATCCAGCTACCTTGCTTGTTGTTTATCCCTGGGTCTCCTGCTGGTTGGTTTTGCTTGTAAAATCTGTCCAGAGATTGTTTCCTTAGACATTCTAACCACATGTTCGTAGTACCGGAACAGTGATCTCTCAATTCAGAGCAGTAGCAGCTCTACCTGGAGAGACTCCCTGATCTCTGAGCTACACATTCTATCAAGTAATGTTACTTGAAAGATCCTTCAGAGGAACTCCATTTTGGCTGCTTGTATTCATGAGAGTATTCTTTTGGCCATTACCCAAGTTTTTAGCCTTGTATTTCTAATTTGTATTGTACTGGCTTTCCCCAAATAATCATTAAAAATGAAAACGTTCCATTTGTTTCATTTCCTTTCAATAGACATCTGCAATAGAAATCTTAGAGCAACTTGAAAGAGACCGAGAAGTTCTACGTGCATTCCTGCAAGTATCGCAGGCAGAAAATAGTTTACTCCGGCGTATGAATCTAAAATCTTTTCTAATGATCCCTGTACAAAGAATTATGAAGTACGTATCAAACATTGTATTCAAACTTTAAAAGTGCTGTGTTTTATAATATCTGATGACCTTTAATGCCATCTACACATCTTTAATATATATAAGACTGAACAGTTAAAAGAAATAAGACAAGGATTAATGCTTAATTAATCCATTGTTTTATGATCATTTCAAAGAGCAAAATGAACCAGGATTTTATTGATATGTTGACTAATGGATAGCAGAATAGATGTATTTTATCGAGGCTAATATTATGGAGCTGCATAAGTGCTGTTGATTACTCAATATATTGACAATATCCTGGTTCATTTTTCCCTTCGATATGATTATAAAACAACAGATTAAATACTAAATCTTATTTGTTTCCTTGTTCCACATTATATATTTGACTTTTCAGTTTTTGAATACTCAATGACATGATTAAGATACCATTTTAACCCAAAAACAAATTTCGCCTTACTTTGATGAGATATTTATATCTACACTACATTGAATTCTAATAGGATTATAACTTCTACCACAATTTGGCAAAATATTAATGAATATCTTTAATATAGTCAAAATTATATCTCAAGCATTCATCAGACAATCTCCTGATCTTATATGAGAAACATGTCACTATTATAAAAGAATTGCTCTTATCATTTTTGAGGATGCAAATGTTCATAATTTTCCAACAAAAATGAGAAAATTTTCCAACAATAATTTTTTTGTTGGGATATAGCTGACTCCCCTCCCCCAACAATATGCCACTGGTCACTATAGTTAAGTTAACCCTTTCATTACCATAATTTTAATGAAATACTTTATATTTCAATTAATTAATAAAGAATTTAAAGTGTTTTACTTAGACTATTAATTATTTCATTATTAAGATAACTTAATATATCAAATTATGATATATATATCAAATTGTGTTAGATTTTAATTTGAGTAGAAAACCTTTAAAATATTCATTAAAAAATTGATCACAGATCAGGTTTCCTTTAAGAGACACCTAGAGATTATTGTTGACACACCGAAGTGCTGCAACTGACAGCTTGGACATCTGTGGCTCAGAAGTCCTTAATTACTTGGGTAGTCTTACGACACAATCAAACATAGTCAAATCTATAGAACTATCCCTAATTACTGTTGTTATTGATATCATAGATACACCTTTAATTAGTGGTTTCTGATTTAGGCACAAGGCCAACAATTTTTTGTGGGAAAGGGAAAGTTGATAAAATTGACCCTAATGTATTACTGGTACTTTATTTTATCGACCCTGTCAGGATGAAAGACAAAGATAACCTCGGCAGGATTTGAACTCAGAATGTAAAGAGCCATAACTCTATGCTGCAAAGCATGTTGTCTAACGCTTTACTGATTCTGCCAATCTACCGCTCTAGAGACACCTTTAATTAATCCTTATTCTTTTGGCACAAGGCCAGCAATTATCCCAGTGCATTACTGGTACTTTATTTTATCGACCCCCATAAGGATGATAAGCAAAGTTAACCTCGGCAGGGTTTGAACTCAGAGCGTAAAGGGCCGTAACTCTATGCTGCAAAGCATGGCGTCCGACCCTCTACCTATACTGTCAATCCACCACCTTTAGTTAATTAATTTAATTAATGTTAACTATTGTTTCTACTGGTGTTTTTTTACAGGTACCCACTACTTTTGAATCGCCTTTATAAATCAACAGCAGCACGACATGAAGACTGTGCCTTCTTACATGAAGCCGTGGTTGGAATTGAGAAAATATTGGAAGAAATTAATGCAGTAAGTTACAGTATCATCATCATCATCATTTCATTTTACGTCCACTTTTCCCTGCTTGCAAGGCTGGGACGGGAAGTGATTCTGGCTTGATTTCTACAACTGGATGCCCTTCCTAACACCAACCTCATTTACAGTGAGTGCTGGGTGCTTTTTTGCCGTGGCACCTCCACGACCACTTTGCAGTGGAATGATATGGACCCCAGTCCCTATCATCTCATTTCTACAGCTGAGTAAACTGGAGCAATGTGAAATAAAGTGTCTTGCTCAAGGAAACAACACATCACCCGGTCTGAGAATTGAACTCACAACCTTTCGATTGCAAGGCCAATGCTCTAACCACTAAACCATGTGCCTCCACAGTCAATGTGAAGACATCTATGATAATGGAGAAGATGATGGTGATGGTGGTGGAGGTGATGGTGTTGGTGGTGATGGTGGTGGTGGCGGTGGTGATGATGGTGGTGATGATGGTGGTGGTGGTAGTGGTGGTGGTGGTGGTGATGGTGTTGGTGGCGGTGGTGGTGTTGGTGGTGGTGGTGGTGGTAGTGATAGAGGTGGTTGTGGTGATGGTGGTGGTGGTGTTGGTGGTGGTGTTGGAAATGGTGGTGATGGTGGTGGTGGTGATGGTGGTTGTGGTGGTGATGAAGATGGTGGTGGTGGTGGAGGTGATGGTGTTGGTGGTGATGGTGGTGGTGGCGGTGGTGACGGTGATGATGGTGGTGATGATGGTGGTGGTGGTAGTGGTGGTGATGGTGGTGATGGTGTTGGTGGCGGTGGTGGTGGTGTTGGTGGTGGTGTTGGTATTGCTGGTGATGGTGGTGGTAGTGGTGGTGGTGATGGTGGTTGTGGTGGTGATGGTGGTTGTGGTGGTGATGGTGGTTGTGGTGGTGATGAAGATGGTGGTGGTGGTGGTGGTCGCGAAGGTGGTGGTGGTGGTGGTGGTGATGGTGGTGACAGTAGTGGTGGTAATAATAATGGTTAGAGTGATGATGATAGTGGTGAATATAGTGGTTGTGATGGTGGGGGTGATGAGGGTAGTGGTGGTAATAATTGTTTCTACTTTTGGCACAAGGCCAGCAATTATCCCAGTGTATTACTGGTACTTTATTTTATCGACCCCGTAAGGATGAAAGGCAAAGTTAACCTCGGTGGGATTTGAACTCAGTCCGTAAAGGGACGTGGTGGTAATAATGGTTTCTGATTTAGGCACAATGCCAACAATTTTAGGGGAGGGGGAAGTCAATAAAATCAACCCCAGTGTATTACTGGTACTTTATTTCATCAACCCTGTAAAGATGAAAGGATTTGAACTCTGAATGTAGAATGTCGTAACTAAATACTGCAAAGCAGTTTGTCCGACGGTCTACCGATACTGTCATAATGATGCTGATGATGTTGGTGATAAGGGTAGTGGTGGTCTTGGTGATGGTGGTGGTAATGACGATGGTTGTGATGATGATGGTGGTGGTGATGATGATAATGGTGATCTTGGTGATGGTTGTGGTAATGATGATGGTTTTGATGATAATGGTGGTGGTATTGGTGCAGAGAAGAAAGGACTCCAGGGCATGACAAATTCTCTAGTGCTGGTGCTATGATAGAGTGCACCTGGGAGACTCTGATTGATGTTAGGAAGGGTATCTAATCATAGGGTCCGTACCAAAAATTGATCTTTCATTTAAGACATGATGCCCTAACCTATTTAGGAGGAACAACTGAACTTATTTGTGATGGTGTGTCTACTAAATTTCACTCACAAGACATTGGTCAACTTAAGGCTAGATTATAACACTTGCTCAAGCTGGTGTATTAAGGGATTAACCTGAAATCATATTGTTGTGAAAGCAAACTCCTTAACTTCACAGCCATGCCTGCACACACATACTGTATATATATATATTGTTTCTACTTTTGGCACAAGGCCAGCAATTACCCAGTGTATTACTGGTACTTTATTTTATCGACCCTGTAAGGATGGAAGGCAAAGTTAACCTCGGCGGGATTTGAACTCAGACCATAAAGGACCGTAACTCTTTGCTGCAAAGCATGGTGTCCGACCCTCTACCAATACTGCCAATCCACCGCCCTTGTATATACTGTCCCATTGAAAATTAATCACCGTTTCGATAAAACACAATTGCAATGTGTGTGATAGTTAAGAGGTTTTTATATATGCTATATCATCATCACCGTTTTACGTCCGTTCTTCCACGCTAGCATGGGTTAGACGGGTTGTCCTGTTGTGGGCAGTGTCTGGTCGGCTGACCATGCCTTGCTCATACAGGAACTGATCTGGCTTGATTTCTACAGCTGGATGCCCTTCCTAACACCAACCTCATTTACAGTGAGTGCTGGGTGCTTTTTCGTGGCGCCTACACGTCCACTTTACAGTGTGGGCTGGGTGCTTTTTTGCCGTGGCACCTCCACGACCACCTTGCGGTGGGGGGGGGGGGGGCATATTGTTTATATGCTTCAGCATGTACCCATGGGAGGTCGGGTACCCTGTATTACTGCGTGACGCCAGAAGTCACGGTCGTGTGTCATTGACTTTGAGAGGTGTAGTTGGGTAAGGTCGGCTTTTATCACCTCATCCCAAGTCATCTTGGGTCTCCCCACTCCGCGGTTTCCATCAACTTCTAGTGCTCTGCACCTTTTTATGCAGCTGTCATCCTTCATACGCATCACATGTCCATACCAGCGTAACCGCCTCTCCTGCACGCAGCATTTGATTCCTCTTATGCTCAGTCTCTCTCTCAATTCATTTATGCTTTGTCGTTCACGTATATTACTGTTACACATCCATCGGAGCATGCAGGCTTCGTTTCTCTCTAATCTACGTAAGTCTTCCACCTTCAGCGCCCAGGTCTCACTACCATGCAACATCGCTGTTCGGATACACGCATCATACAGTCTGCCTTTCATTCTGAGGGAGAAGCCTTTTGCAGCTAGCAGTGGTAGTAGTTCCCTAAACTTCTTCCATCCCGTTCTTACCCTAGTTATTGTACTTTCTGAGCACCCACCTCCGTTGCTAATTCGGTCACCTAGGTAGCAGAAGCTGTCTACTGTTTCTACAGGGCCCTCCCAGAGATTGGTGGTACTTGTTTCCTGTGGCTGTTTGCTTGCTGTTTCAGCACAGCTGCTGCATGTGAATCCTACATTCTTAATTAAGCTTCCATATATGTATGAAATGAAAGAATGGTATTTAACTAATGTAATAGTACGCGATGGGGCCCACGTAATGGTACACTCAGCGCCTATGGTGGTGAGTAAGGAGGTAGCTCTGGGGCCGAGGACACCAGAAGTTTCCACTGCCAGGAGAACGACCGCAAACCTGTCGGAGAGCGACCGGTATTTGAGGAGTTTGGTCCCCTCAGCCCGACGTACAGCAGAACCTGGGTCAGTCGCAGACTGCACCAGGTTGCGGCTGCAGAAAGTGTCGGTGCAAGTGGCATCACAGATGAGGGGTTTGCCACCGCGGAACGGGAACATGGTCATGCCATCTGGCCTTTTGCCGTCCCCTCGATCCAGCCCCACCGGCTCGAGCTGGGAAGGGAAGCCTGCAGCATCCAAGCCATGCTTAATGACCTCGTTGAGGGCAGCATGGTGTGGAATGCGGCCGGCACTGTGGCGACAGGAAAGCGGGTGGAACCGCAGCGACATTGGTGTGGCTGGCAGATCCGGAGGCCGAGCCTCAGGGAAACGCCGATTCGCAGGCTATGGTTGTCTAGCTGTATGCCAGTGGAGAAGGAGGGCAGAGCATGGAGCCAGGCACCACTGTGGGGTGGCCGCACGAAAACAAGCAAGGCGGTTTTGGTCGAGCTGGCGCATGAGCCTGTCTGAGGCCAGGCTGCACTGGATGGCATCCCAATGCATTGGGGGGACTTGAATCAACAGGGGGAGAAGGAGGAGGGACGTCTACTGGGCTAAGCCCCAGCCGGTCCCACGTCTCACAGGCGGCCTCACGTTCTCTGAACACAGAGGGTTCTGTTGTGTGTATATATATATTGATAGTCTATGGTACTGAGACTCTCAAGACTACAAATCAAAGAAGTATTCAATACATAGTAAGATGCAGAGTGGGTATATTAGTGGAAATAGAGGATCTATTGTGAGGAAAAGGTAATCTTAACCACTGACTGAACTTCTACCCACGCAAGCAATAGCCCTGTGACCTCCCATTGTGACCCTACCCTACACTCCCACTCAATAGTGCCTGGGTTATATAGTCTTGTTTATCTGTGTATCGTATCTGTTTTCCTTTTCTACTTTTCTTTTTTTTCTTTCTTCTCTACTATTCTACCCCTCCCTTTCCTCCTCATTCTTTCTTCCTCCTCAAATCAACGTCCCTTCCCTACCCCCACTCTCTCCTCTCATCTTTTTTAAATTCGAAAATTTGCCTGATAATGGCTAAAAGAGGTAACTAGCTGAAACCACCAAGCTTGTGGTAGATCTTCTACTTCCACTAATATATATATATATATATACGATATTAAACAAATGGAAACTATATTTATAAAACCATATTTATTTCGTTATATATATTTCTGGGATATCATATTAAAAATATGGTATGCCTTCCTCAGACAAAATACAATACATAAGCTGTTTTATAAATAATTATTGACATACCTTATAATAATGCAACTTCCATTTAAAAAGTTGATTTGGTCAGTTATAAAATATTTACTCGTTGTAACCCAACAATCTTAAATAAAACTTTTGCATATTTATAAATATATATATATATACATATAAATCAAAAATGGCGAGCTGTGTTGTTGCAAATAAGTATAATAAAAAATGAAAAATTAGAAATTAGGACTATGCATCATCAGTTGGTATTTCTTCGCATTAAAGACAAGATACCTCCGCCTTGGGCGATTCAATAACTAAAATAAGCTGAGGATCCGCTAAGGTGAAACAATTGTTCTCGGCATGGTAAACTAACTGTTGTGTAACCACTTCTACCTAACTCATCCTATGGACTGAGTGCTCTACCACTACAGATATTACCTTCCATTGTTCTACCACTATATATATATATATATATATATATATATAATCAAGGTTTAGCAAATAAGAAAAAGTTTCAAAATAAATTTCCAAAAATTCACTGTACTTACTATAGTTACCTTTACCGAATCGGTTTCGAGTCTCAAAAATAAATGGACAGTCCTTGCGGCCTTCCATTGAAAAGATAAACTCTCATCAGAAGGTTCTTTTCACTCGGAGAATATAAAATTCCCAAGTTCAAATTACGAACTGGCGCTATTCAAAATTGTTCCCGAGATGAGAATGAATGATGTGGAAGCAATTCTGTCCAGTGCCGTGTGTAAAGATAGAAGCAGAGGCAGGGAGGTCAGTCTACTACCACTATAAATAGCAGCAGTCACAACGACCAAATTTTATCTCGACCAAGAGGAGAATAATAATAATAAAGTATATATCCCTACACGCAAAAAGCGTATAGGGACACATGTATTGTCCAACCATATGCCAATGTGGTTCAATGGCAGGTTAATAAATTAACGAGCCAGAAGGACTGTCCATTTATTTTTGAGACTCGAAACCGACTCGGTAAAGGTAACTATAGTAAGTACAGTGAATTTTTTGAAATTTATTTTGAATATTTTTCTTATTTATATATATATATATATGTATATATATATATATATATATATATATATCCTTTATTTACTGCTATATATATTTCGATGATAGCCATTGAATGGCTATGACCTCAGGCAGTTAGTCAGTTCTTAGACATGCCAGCTCTGTGTTTATAGTGTTGATGGTATCAGAGCCTTGGGACATATCCCATATGTCCCAAGGCTCTGATACCATCAACACTTTGGGGGGGGGGGGGATTCTGAATTAATTTTTCGTATCAAATTTTTCATATACCTCGTACGAGCATTTATGTAGTTTGCACTAGAATTTTTGTATCGTAGCAGCACCCTTAGAGATAGTATTAGTATTCATTTTCGGGATTCTGAATTATTATTTCGTATTAGTTTATTTTTTGCACTGGGTGGTTGCTGGCCTTGTGCCTAGGGTGGAGGCAATTATTTCGTATTAGTTTCGGGACTTTGAATTATTATTTCGTGGTAGTTTCTTTAGTATTTTGGCCCCCCACTTGTTGACCTGTCACCGTAAGATATACTCGTTTGATTACTACTAACTCTTAAAATGGTCTCATTACAATTCCGTCCCACCTAGTAAACTTTTCTATAGTTTAGCAGTACCAGTGAGAGACTTGATGACTGTCGTTAGGGAATAGTAACCAGAAATTGTTTTTTTATATTTTTAACATTCTTGGTATTCTTCTATATATTTACTCCATATTGATTTACTTATTGTTTCATCTTCCTCCCCCTCCCCCTCCCTAGTATACTTGCTTGACCTCCTGCCCTGCTGTAGTTGGCACTATCAACGCACGACTGGGTTTCCTCCTCTCCCTCTCCCTCTTTCTTCTACTGGCAGGTTCAGCTACCCCTTCCTTCCACAAATTGCCATGATAGAATTATGTGTCTCAACAACAAACTTTTGACCAATCCTTGTGACAATCACTTTTACCATATATGGAATTACCCCCTGAGAAGCTTGGCTATTCATATACCAGGATAAAAATTTCCATTTAGTCCAGAATTAGCCGTCGAAACGGCTTGAGCTCAGCCATCGGGGTCCTACGCGTTCCTATATATATATATTTATATATACATACATACATGGTGGCTGCCAACTCATTTTCGAGTACGGCCACTACTTTATATCCATGTAGGAGAAACCCTACCGATGCACTGAACGAGTGTGGCTTTTTAGTCCAGCCAGCGACTTGAAAACTCTGGTACAAACACTACACTTGTGACAATTATTGACACATAGTGCTGGGCCCGTGGTACCATGTGATGACAAGTGCAGAGAGATCTCCAGATATAAAGCAATGCCTGTGCCGTGAAGCTTTTATAGTGAGCAAAGGCACTGCACAAAGCCAGTCCCACTCTCTTAACCAAGATGATATTTACCAAAAAGAAGAACAAGTCAACATCATTGGATACCACCATCAGGGTTGCAGGTGTTATATCAGAGTTTTCCTTCTCCTAGAATTCTGCCTTGACAAAGGCTAAGGGGTCATACATACATAACATACATACACACATATATATATATATATATATATATATATATATATATATATATATATATTTACAGATGTCCCTCTGTGTTTAATGTAAAAACATGTTCATTAGTATATGTGTTGTTATTTCTGTTTACATTTTACATACATATATATATCAATGCTTACGTGGACCTCTCAAAATTAGTTGGATTTTCTAATTGGATTTTCACCCCGAAACTGGATACCAACCCTGAGTACACCTGAACTTCCACCAGGAAATCTTTTGTATCATTGAAATTTTCTTTGCTTCTCTTATATATATATTATATATACTTGTCCGCCATTGCAAAAGGCCATAAATTCAAAATTTTGAAGAGAGAGGAAAAGAGACAAGTGAACTATGAACTTGTACATCTCACTGACCCCCACCACCACAATAACAATAACGTCTACACTCGCTCCCCACCATCACCACAGTACTCATTACTCTATCTAAGGTGGCTGACCTGTTGACTGTTGACATACTGCTAACTCTTTTGATGTATGTATGTGTATATACATGTGTGTATGTGTGTGTGTATATGTATATCTCAGTGGATGCGACCAGATTTCAACACAGCAACAACTACAACTACAACAACAGCAGCGACACCGACAACAACAACGGCAACAACACCATTGTCTGTGTTGAATGTGTGTGTATGTATGTATTTATATATATGCGACTACAATAACAACATCAACACCATTATCTGCAGCATCAGTGAAATGAAGAACAACAACGGCAGCAGCAGCAGCAGCAGCAGCAGCAACAACAACAACAACAGCAACAACAACAACAACAACAGCAACAGCAGCAGCAACTACAATAACAACTACAGCACCAACAACTGCCACCACCATCACTGACCATCCACCACCACCACACTGACACCATCCACCACCACCACCACCGCCATTACCAGCGTAAAGCAAACAATTATTATTATTATTATACAAAAACTGAACTGGACTGGGAAAAGTCAACAGTTGACATGATTTTGATTTTGTATTTGTATCAGTACTGCCGGTAATATATATATATATATATACATGTGAGTGGTGTGTGTGTTTGTATGCATGAATGAGTGTTGGTATGTGAGTGGTGTGTGTGTTTGTGGTTTGTATGCATGAGTGTTAGTGTGTGAGTGTGCGTGCGTCATGTCAATAAGTTTTTTTTTTTTTTTTTTTTTTAATGACCATGCTGTAAAATGGAGGCGTAGAGAGGGCCCTTGAGTCTAGTAAGACATCCTCTCTAGTGCTGGTGGCACAAATAAAAGCACCCAGTCCATGCTGTAAAGTGGCGCTGGTATTAGGAAGGGCATCCAACCAGTGTATCAATGCCAAAATGCTTATCAGCACAGCAGCAAATAGGAACAACAGCAAAATATGAGGACGTCGCATCTCAAGAGTTGCAACACTTAATGTTGGCACTCTCAGAGGTAGATCTGCTGAAATAGCGGAGATGCTGGAGAGAAGACAGGTGGATGTGTGCTGCGTGCAAGAGATGAGATGGAGAGGTGCCTCTGCGAGACTAGTCGTAGGCGAACGTCTTAGCTAAAAGTTATTCTGTGTAGGTAAGGATGATGGGTTAGGGGGAGTAGGCATTTTCCTGGCTGAGAAATGGATCAATAAGACAATAGAGGTAGTTTGAGTTAGTAATCGAATAATTAAGCTTAAATTAGTTGTAGGCAGGAGACTACTGACAATCATCTCGGCCTATGCTCTCCAAGCAGGCCTAGGCAAAGATGAGAAAGACTGCTTTTACGAGCAACTTTTACAAACAACCGCAATGACAGAGGACGGAGACATCGTTATGCTAGCAGGAGACTTCAATGGTCATGTTGGACAGCTCCAGGATGGTTACACTGGGGTACATGGTGGGCACGGTTACGGCTCAAGAAATGAAGAAGGAGTGAGACTTCTTGAATTTTGTGATGCGAGTACATTGACTATTTGCAACACAAACTTCCAGAAACCTGCCAATCACCTAATAACCTACAAATCTGGTGAGCACATAAGCCAGATTGACTTCTTACTAGTTAGGCAGCGGGACAGGCAGATAGTGTCTAATACCAAGGCATACCCTGGGGAAGAATGTACCCCACAGCATGGGTTAGTTGTTAGTGATATCTCAGTAAGCAAGAGATGGAATGAGACATATAGGAAGGTGTGGAGAAGAAAGGTCTGGAAGCTAAAAGACCTTTCACTAAAATACAAATGTAGTAAAGCCCTTCAAGATGTATATGACGAAAAAGAAGACGATTTAGAGACGTATGACATAGATAATAACTGGAATTTCTTACGTGACAACTTGCTGCAGGCTACTGATGAAACTTGTGGCTGGAGCAGATTTCCAACCAGACAGAGAGTGACCTGGTGGTGGAACAGCACAGTAGATAAGGCTATTAGAGACAAAAGACTAGCATGGAAGGCTTGGAAAAAGGGTGGGAGTAGGGAAGAATATACAGCCACTAAGAGAGAAGCTAGACGTCAGGTGTACTTAGCACGCAGGAAGGCCGAGAGTAGGAGGTTTGCCAATGTTCTGCGACGGGAAGATCAGAGGCGTGCGGTGTTCCACATTGCAAGGCAGTGTGTCAATGCAAATCAGGATGTTGTTGGAGATAAATGTGTCCGGGATGATGCCGGTGTACTTAGTGTCACGAATGAGCAGAAAAAGGAGGCCTGGAAATGTCATTATGAGAGACTGATGAATGTGGAGAACGAATGGGAGAGAGAGAAATTACCTTTAGTAGATCCGACAGAGGGACCAGCTATTGAGATTGACGAATATAGGGTCCAAGAGGCGATTAGGGAAATGAAAAATGGTAAGGCTGCGGGACCATCGGGAATAGTTGCTGAGATGCTGAAGGCATCAGGGGACGTAGGCACTAAACTGGTTGCACGCATCATCAATCAGGCTATATATGGTGGTGTCATACCCAAAGACTGGTGCAGCAGTATTCTCATAAATTGCTACAAAGGTAAAGGGGATGCTCTGGAGAGGAGCAATTATAGGGGTATAAAACTGATAGATCAGGTTATGAAAGTGGCAGAAAGGATATTAGCACAACTAATTAGAGAAAGGGTCAAACTAGATGAGATGCAGTTTGGTTTTGTGCCTGGGAAGAGTACAACAGATGCCCTCTTCTTGGTGAGACAATTGCAAGAGAGGTTTTTAGAGAAGAATAAGCCACTATACTTAGCCTTTGTTGACCTAGAGAAGGCCTTTGATAGGGTACCCCGATCTGTCATCTGGTGGTCCCTAAGGAAGCTAGGTGTTGAGGAATGGCTTGTGAGGACAGTGCAAACTTTGTACAGAGGTACTCTCAGTAAAGTCAGGGTAGGAATGGAGTTTAGTGAGGAATTCCAGATACAAGTAGGAGTACATCAGGGTTCAGTCCTCAGCCCATTCTTGTTCATTATAGTCCTCCAAGCCATAACAGAGGAGTTTAAGACTGGCTGTCCATGGGAACTTCTCTATGCTGATGATCTGGTTCTTATAGCAGAATCAGTATAGGAGCTAGAGAATAAATTCTGGCTATGGAAACAGCAGTTGGAAGCAAGAGGACTGAGAGTGAACCTAGCTAAGACAAAAGTGTTGATGAGTAGAAAAGAGGACAAAACCCTGATTCCGTCAGGGAAATGGCCATGTTCGATATGCAGAAAAGGAACTGGCATAAATTCTATAAAATGCACACAATGCAGATCCTGGGTACACAAGAGATGTAGCGGGATAGCAGGCAAACTAACAGGTAGGGAGAAATATGTATGCAGTAGATGTACAGGGAAATTAGACAGTAGAAGTCGCATTGATAGACACATTTTTCAAATGCAGGAGGGCACTATAGAAGTGGTGGATAGCTTCCGGTACCTAGGTGATCAGATTAGCATGGGAGGAGGGTGTTCCGAGGCCATAGTATCTAGAATAAGGATGGATTGGAAGAAGTTTAGGGAGCTGCTTCCTCTGTTGACGAAGAAGGGTTTCTCCCTGCGTACGAAAGGCCGGTTGTACGATGCCTGTGTGAGGAGCGCGATGCTGCATGGTAGTGAGACATGGGCAGCAACTGCAGAGGATATGCGACGGCTGGAGAGAAATTAGGCAAGCATGCTCCGTTGGATGTGCAGTGTAAATGTGCGTGAACGACCCAGCATAAATGTGTTGAGAGAGAAACTGTGTCTGAGAGGGATAGAATGTAGTGTACGGGAGAGGAGACTGAGGTGGTATGGACATGTGATGCGCATGGAGGATGACCGATGGGTGAAGAAGTGCCAGGAAATGCCAGTTGAAGGAAGACGTGGTAGAGGTAAACCACGAAAAACATGGGCGGAGGTGGTGAGAACAGACCTCAGATCATTGAAGCTCACGGTGGAGATGACGAAGGACCGTGACGAGTGGAGATATGCTGTGCTGAATAAGACCCGTCCCACCCTTGCAAGCAGGGAAAAGCGGACGTAAAATGATGATGATTATGATATATATATATATATATATATATATGCCTCCATTATATATATATATATATATATATAAATATAATGGAGGCACATGGCTTTCAATCGAAAGGTTGTGAGTTCAATTCTCAGACCGGGTGATGTGTAGTTTTCTTGAGCAAGACACTTTATTTCACATTGCTCTAGTTTACTCAGCTATAGAAATGAGATGATAGGACTGGGGTCCCTATCATTCCACTGCAAAGTAGTCGTGGAGGTGCCACGGCAAAAAAGCACCCAGCCCACACTGTAAAGTGGACGTGTAGGTGCCACAGAAAAAAAGCACCCAGCACTCACTGTAAATGAGCTTGGTGTTAGGAAGGGCATCTAGCTGTAGAAATCAAGCCAGAATCAGTTCCCGTCCCACCCTTGCAAGCAGGGAAAAGCGGACGTAAAATGATGATGATGATATATATATATATATATATATATATATATATATATATATATATATATATATATCATCATCATCATCATCATTTAACATCTATCTTCCACGTTAGGATGGGTTAGAAGGGAATTGTCCCATTTGAGGTAAGATTGGTCGGGTGACCGTGTCTCGCCTGTATAGGTCTATCTGGCTTTATTTCTACGGCTGGATGCCCTTCCTAGCACCAACCATATTTACAGTGTGGACTGGGAGCTTTTTACCGTGTTACCTACATGACCACATTACTGCGTGGACTATGTTTTTTTAAAATGATTATATATATATATATGTTTATATTTATATATATATATATACATATATATATATATTATATATATATATATATATATATATATATATATAGTTTTTTTAATTTTGTAATAAATATCCAAAGCTGGTACAACACTAAACCTGATGGACATTTATTACACTAACAGATACAGATTGTCGAAGACATGTTTCATTCGTATTGAATCATCATTCTGGCCATTTTGGAATGGTTGTGTTCCTTCTCTTCTCTTTTATAGAAGAGTTCCAAAAATTATTACCTGCCCTTTTTAAAAATTCTTCTATAAAAGAGATATTGAACACAGCCATTCTAAAATGGCTATAATATTGATTTGATAACAATGAAGCATGTGTCTTCAGCAAGCTGTATCTGTTTGAATTATAAATAACCATATTGCGGACAATATTTGTTCGCAAGATTACTGTCTAGGAAAAAATAACACAGTAGTTTTATTTTTTAAGATATATTTATCAAAGTTGGATCAGTTTGTCTTCATGACTTGTTCTTTCGATCTCACTTAATAAACCCGCCATTGGCTTTGATGATGGCCTCAAGGCGGCCTCGGAACCGGCTACAGGCCTTTGTCACTGTCCCCCAACTTAGGCCCCTAAAGGCACTTGTGATCCTGGCCTTCAGATCGTCTTTCGTATTGCAGCTTAATCTGTTCTGCGCACCACAGAAAGAAGTTGAGGGGGTTGCAGTCAGGCAAGCTGGGAGGCCAGATGTCAGGTGAAGTGTGGTTGACGAAGTTCTCTGACAGCCAGGCTTGGGTCTTTCGGCTGGTATGCCAGGGCGCTGAGTCTTGCTGCCACATGTACGGCCTACCTGCAGCTACCTGGTCGGTGTTCAGCTTGAGGCCCTCTCACCTTGAATGCTGACGACACCTAAGACCAATGTTGTCGCTGGAAACTTTGTCCGCATGACTCTGGGCACGTCTTTGGATGAAACAGCGAGCCACCTGTTGTTCTAGGAGTTGATCTTCTGGTCTTGGCAGAAGTTTTTCTCGTTGGAGAAAAACGACAGCATGTCTGGCTCCAGTGGGTGTTTCAACTTGTTGATCAGCTTCTTTGCGTGTGCTTCAGTTGCTTTTCTTTTCCACTATTCTCCTGCTGACGCTGAGAAAGTCTGAAATTTCCTTATTTGTCCTCCCGGTGCAGATTCCAAGAAGAACTCCGTGTCTCTTCCACTAATTTGGAGGTTCAAAATTATTCATAATCAATTATTCTGAAAATAAATAATGGAAATATAGTCACTGTTTTTATGAAGACAAGAGTGACAACGGAAGTAAAAAAAATTTGCATAAAATTAGCAGTTGAAAATTGCGAACAAATATCATCCACACCCTGTATATATATATATATATATATATATATATATATATATATATATATATGTATATATATATACCATATATATAGATAAATATTATTAAAAACACCTTAATCCAGATGAGTGGGAATAGCTTTTATTGTGTAACACTTACACGCGTTTCATCATATATATTATGTATAAGTCTTGGACCACTAATTTTTTACTATTTCATTATTTTAATCAAAATTAATTCGCATCCAACTACTTAGATATGTAGTTACAATAAATTTTCATACTTGCCTTCTCATTCCACTTTGTTAATTCATGGTAACTAAATATCTAAGTAGTTGGATGTGAATTAATTTTGATTAAAATAATGAAATAATAAAGAATTAGCAGTCCAAGACTTATATATAATACATATGATGAAACACGTGTAAGTGTTACACAATAAAAGCTATTCACACTCATCTGGATTATGGTGTTTTTAATAATGTTTTTATAATTTTCTATATACACTCCGTAAATTGTTACACTTGGAAATTATATAACTGCCACAGGAACTACTAATTGGAATAATTTGCATGTTGAGTAAATACTACTGTACTTAGTTTTTGATTCCTGTTGAACAATCAATTTAATTGATTACACAAACGGAATTTGAATAACCTGTCTCTTTCTCCTTCCCCACTCTCTCTCTCTTTCTCTCTCTCTCTCTATATATATATTGTTTTGTTAGCTTTGTATGAGTTTTGAGCAGTTCTTTCAGTAAATAGTAATGTCTATATGTTCATTTCTTTACCTAGAAAACGAAAAGCAGTGGCTCCATGAAATTAAAACGAAAACGTTCAGAATTACGGAGGCACAGTTCTACAGACAAATTTGAGTTAGTTAAGGTAGGAATTAATTAGTAAGAATTATTAATAATTATGTTACTCTGTTTATATATATTTGATTGATCCTAAAAAAAAAAGCAAAAGCGGCTTTGACTATTTGAATTCTGAGGGATGAAATTAAATATTGTTTACTCACAGATATGGCTGTGTAATTAAGAAGCTTGCTTCACAACCACATGGTTTGGGATTTGGTCCCATTGTGCAGCACTTTGGCCAAGTGTCTTCTACTATAGGTTTTGGATGACTAATGCCTTGTGAGTGAAATTTGTTAGATGTAAACTGTGTGAAAATTTGTGGTGTATGTCTGAATATATATATATATATAAGGCACCGGTCCCTTCCGGGAAATGGCCATGCTCAGTGTGTAGGAAAGGCGTAGGTAGAAACTCCATTTTATGTCCCAAATGCAAAGTATGGGTGCATAAAAGATGTAGTGGGATCATAGGTAAGCTAACTAAGAACATAGATTTTACATGTGGCCGGTGCTCTGGTGCAATAAGTAGCAGCAAGTGCCCACAGAATACTAGCTCTTTCAATTGCGCAGAGGGTTCTATAGAAATAGTGGACAGCTTCCGTTACCTGGGTGACAAAATCAGCAGTGGGGGAGGGTGCTCTGAAAGTACAGTAGCTAGAGTCAGAACTGGATGGAAAAAGTTCAGAGAGCTTATACCACTATTAGCCGCTAAAGGGTTCTCCCTAAAAATGAAAGGCAGGTTGTATGATGCCTGCATACGAACAGCAATGTTGCATGGCAGTGAGACCTGGGCATTGTGTGCAGAGGATATACGCAGACTAGAGAGGAACGAAGCTTGCATGCTCCGCTGGATGTGTAATAGTAATATACGCGAACGGCAAAGCATAAACGAACTAAGGGAAAAATTAGAAATAAGAGGGATCAGATGTTGTTTACTCGAGAGAAGGCTATGTTGGTATGGTCACGTAATGCGCATGAAAGACGACAGTTGTATAACAAAGTGCAGGGCAATAAAGATAGATGGTAGCCACGGAGTAGGCAGACCCAGGAAAACCTGGGACGAGCTGATAAATTCCGACCTCATACACTTACACCTCTCCAAGACAATGTCACTGGACCGAGATTTTTGGCGGCACTCAGTAATAGAGAAGACACGCCTTACCTAAATTCAAAGTAAAACCTACTACAGTCAGTAGGCATCTCTAACAAAATACACCCCCGTTCCACCACCCCCACCCCATCCACACCGCCCCTTTCAATGTAAAGTTATGTTGGTGCCACAACATCCAGGCCGAAACAAATGAGATCGTGTAGGTGTCACGACAAAAAAACACACAGTCCACGCTGTAATGTGGCCGTGTAGGTAACACGGTAAAAACCTCCCAGTCCCACACTGTAAATGTGGTTGGTGTTAGGAAGGGCATCCAGCTGTAGAAAACCCGCCAGACAGTCCTATGCGAGCAAGACAACCACTCTTGCCTCAAGTGGGAAAACTCCCGTCCAAACCCATGCAAGCGTGGAACATGGACGTTAAACGATGATGATGATGATGATGATATATATGTGAAAAACTTGGTGGGTGGCATAGTATTAGGGTGGTGGTGCGATTGACCTCACAAGTTCACTTGAGGGTGGCCTGGATCAAGGTCAGAGGGTAACCTTGCCGAATATATATATATACTAGCAGTGGTACCCAACGTTGCATAGGATAAGGTATTTTGAAAACGCGGGCCGCCAACAGACCTAATCGTGGAAAAACTGCATGCCTGGACAATATGTAAAAAAAAATAAACCGAATACTCTGATGGCTGGATAATCTTTAAGATTTTCCTTGATGAAGCAGGAAAAATGCAGGTTTTCACCTAATGTGGGCCTTAGGGGATCAAGAAAATGAATTTTTGTTATGTGCATAATATGCCTTGAAATTTCGGGAAAATTGGCTAGACGTAACGCCTCAAAGAAGCCCTAAAAAGCTGAAAAAAAGAAGTTTTTCACCTAATGCGGGCCCTAGGCCATAAAAAGTTGGATTTTCTTTGCTCACGGTATGAAGAAGAGACTGACTAATACATAGTTACAATTTCGAGGAAATCGGTCTGACGTAATGGCTCGAAAAAAACCTAAAACCTGAAAAAAACGCAGTTTTTCCCCTAATGCAGGCCCTAGAGGATCAAAAAGTTGAATTTTATGTGCATAACACTCCCTAAAACATAAGTAATACACATGTAAAGTTTGAAAAAAATCGGTTGGGTACTTCTCGAGTTTTAGGGATTCAAACTCACAGATACACACACACACACACACACACACACAGACATCCTCAGGGAAGTGATGTAATGCAGACAGCCAGACATACAGACAGATATTATAAGGGCACGACATTATATGTATGTATCTATCTAAAAAGAGAAAGACTAAGAATTATAGAGGGAGATCGCTAAATCGCCTAATGCAAGGGCTTAATTTAACACTCCCTGAAACATAAGTATTACATGTGTAAAGTTTGAAAACAGTCGGTTGAGTGGTTCTCGAGTTTTAGGGGATTCAAACTCACACACACACAGACAGACATCCTCAGTTTTATATATATATAGATATGTGTGTGTGTGTGTATTTATATATATATATATATATATATATATATATATATTCAACAAACCCATACTCATATGGAAAATGGATGCACACAGTGATGATGATGATTGAACCCACAAAGAAGTTTCTTACAGTTGTTTGCTCTGCTAGAAATAACAGCTAAATCTCCCTTAAATTACACCCAACTGTTTTTTTAGAAATATATATTTCTCAGAATCTTTTACATTTGTGAAATATTTTCCAGACGGCATTGAATCTACTTGAGTGGAACCAGCACGAGGTACATGACATTCTGGTTGGTACTTTGCTGTACACCCAGCCGCAGGATCACTTCTGGACAGCAAAAAAATGTCGTAATTTGAAATTTACTCCAGTTCATGCCCTTTTGTTGACACGTGGTGAGGTAAGTTATTTATTTCTGTATTAATTTAATCTTCTTCTTCTTTGCTCACTTATTCCTGAGAGGGTTGTGGGAGCCTCAATCATTCCCTCCAATGGATCCTGTCAGAAGCAACTGTCTCCAACTGATCCGGCTAGATCCCCAAGCGTGACCAGCCAAGCTCATGGATTATCCAACCATCTTGTTCGGGGTCTACCTCTGGGTTACTTACCTGTTGGTTTTGCCCATAAAATCTGTCCAGAGATTCTTTCATGAGACATTCTAACCACATACCTATAGTATCAGAGCTGTGATCTTTCAATTCAGAGAAGTAGCGGTTCTGCCTGGAGTGATTCTCTGATCTCCGAGTTATGCACTCTATCAAGTAACATTATTCCAAAGACCCTTTAGAGGAACTCCAATTTGGCTGCTTGTATTCGCGGGCGTATTTTTTCAATCATTACCCAAGATTCATGACCAATAGGTAAGGGTTGGCATGAATGCCAAATTGAAGATAGTGAGTTTGGCTTTTACACCTACCTCCCTTCTGATAGATAGAGAGATAAAAAAAAAAAGAAAGAGGACAACGAGAAACAAATTCAGTATAAGTAAACAAGTGATAAACAAGGGCAGATATAAAGCTTAATGTTGTTAACTAACAGCTTAGAGATACAATGCAAGGGTATACAATTAACAAGTGTTAGAAAAATAGTAGTCATGAAAATTGTTCTGTTGCAGGCCATAGAAAAGTTGTTTGTTGGCCTTTCATATGTTGAAAAGATAATAGATTCATTGGTGGTGGTGAGATGGGACATTAAGATATTATGGGCAACCTACTCTGAAATCTTCTCAGAGATTTAAGAAACATATTCTTTTATTCTTTTAGTGGTTTCAGTAATTGGACTGTGGATATGCTGGAGTGTCACACTCTTACACCATTTGACTGTTTCTTAAATCTCTGAGAAGATTTCAGAGTAGGTTGCCCATAATATCTTAATGTCCCATCTCACCACTACCAATGAATCTATTATCTTTCAATTTTTAATGTGATGCAGTCATAGTGCCATTTTGAACTTTTCAAGACTGTCTTGCTAATGGGGATTCATGTGGAACAGGATGTGAGGAGTTAAATTTATATTGAATTATTTTTCCATTTGTAATTGTATCCCTCTGTTTCTTCCATTTTAGCCTCAGCAAGAGAGCACAATTACCAAGAAATTACTGTTCACACAGCAATCCATAGTAAGGCAGGCTGCCCTGGTGTTGCTCCGAGGCAAAGGAGGTCGATACCAAGCTGTCAGAGTAAGACATTTTTTGTTGTCATTATTATCATCTGCAGTGGATTGGCAATATCGGTAGAGGGTCGGACGCCATGCTTTGCAGCTTAGAGTTATGGCCCTTTATGTTCTGAGTTCAAATCCTGCCGAGTTTAACTTTGCTTTTCATCCTTACGGGATTGATAAAATAAAGTACCAGTAATGCACTGAGATAATTGCTGGCCTTGTGCCAAAAGTAGAAACAATTATTATCGTCCTCAGTATCATTGTTACTCCTCCTCCTCCTCCTCCTCTCCCACTTCCCCCTCCTCCTCACCTCTTCTCACCACCATTCACATCCTCATACACACATACACATACATACACATCCATACACACACACACATGCATACGGCACAGATACCTAAATCCACACCGATATATATATATATATATATATATATATATACTAGACCACCCGTGACCCGTTGGGTAATGTTCACTTTAAAATATTTTTAAAAAATCATGTTTACTTATCCCTTTAATGTTCAAACCGGCCAGAATTCACTACCTCTTTCTGTTGAAACTGGCTGTAACTGGTCGCTCAAACTGATGTTAAGGTATTGGTCTCAAAATAAATACTTTCAAAATCTCATAGATTCGATATTATGTGAGGTAAAGCCTTTACCATGAAAATATAATAGTATATATAAAATAATGTGAACGCTAAAGGGTTAAAAATAATTCTTAAATAATTAAAATATATAGACATGTATATAATGTGAAATGAAACTGGAAGACCCATATATATACGTGTGTGTGTGTATCATCATCATCATCATCATCGTTTAACGTCCCTGTTCCACGCTTGCATGGGTTTGGACGGGGGTTTTTCCACTTGAGGCAAGAGTGGCTGTCTTGCTCGCATAGGACTGTCTGGCGGGTTTTCTACAGCTGGATGCCCTTCCTAACACCAACCACATTTACAGTGTGGAGCTGGGAGGTTTTTACCGTGTTGCCTACACGGTCACATTTACAGCGTGGACTGTCTGGCGTGTTTTCTACAGCTGGATGCCCTTCCTAACACCAACCACATTTACAGTGTGGGACTGGGAGGTTTTTACCGTGTTGCCTACACGGCCACATTACAGCATGGACTGTGTGTTTTTGTCGTGACACCTACACGATCTCGTTTGTTTCGGCCTGGATGTTGTGGCACCAACATAACTTTGCATTGAAGGGGGTGTGTGGATGGGGTGGGACGGGGGTGTATTTTGCTAGAGATGCCTACTGACTAGTAGGTTTTACTTTGTATTTAGGTAAGGCGGGTCTTCTCTGTTACTGAGTACCACCAAAGGTCTCGGTCCAGTGACATTGTCTTGGAGAGGTGTAAGTGTGGGAGGTCGGAATTTATCAGCTCGTCCCAGGTTTTCCTGGGTCTGCCTACTCCGTGGCTACCATCTATCTTTATTGCCCTGCACTTTGTTAAAAGACTAGGCCTTTTTAGAGGCAGCCTTTGCTCACCTCATCATAACTATGTCACTGAGTTGTGAGAGTTTTCTTGGGAGCTACAGTTCTTACCCATTGCTCCATCTTTCCTAGTAGAAGCTTAAATGTCATTCTTAGGGATGAAGCTTTAATGTTATTCTCAGGGAGATTCAGCATGGCAGTGTATGTGTCAAGGCTGATCTTTGAATTACTGATACAGTGAATCTGATGGATTTCTAAACAGTTTAATTTCTACTTGATTTCACTGACAAGAGTATGGTAAATGTCATTTGTCCAAGATTTCTATGATGTGGTGTTAAACCTCTAACCTCATGGTTGTAAAGTGAATCTCTTAACCATTCAGCTATATTTCCTTCATTGTGTTTAAATATCTTTTTTCTCTTTATTTAACCCAAAGGAACCTCTTTATTTGGACAAATGTGTCATAACTGTAGATCCAGTTTATGAAGAAGTCTTTGAAGTTCAGGACTGGAACAAAGAATCATATCTCTTTAAGGTATACTAACACTTTTACTGAAATATTTATATAAAACAGATACTCACTAACACTGTTATTCAAAATGATAAACAAGTTTTCAAGGGGGTGCTTATGGCTGCAGTCCAACAACTGAAACTATTAAAAGAATACAAGAACATATTGTTTATATACTCCCTCCACAACACTGATATCAAGAAGTCCTCTTGTGAACGTGACCTGGGCATGACTGTCAGCAGCGATTTGCATTGGACAAAGCATGTCTCTAAGATTGTCAAGAAGGCTGAGGGTGTCTTGGCATCACTCAGCAAGACCTTTGTTAGCCACTCTCCAGCCATCTATTTAAAGCTGTATACAGCTATGGTATGACCACACTTGGAATTCACATCATCAGTCTGGAACCCCTATCTTGCTCAGAACATTGACGCCTGGAAACTGTTCAGAGACGTGCAACCAAGCGCATACGCTCCATCAGACACCTACCATACTCTGAACGCCTTGCTTCCCTGGGCATGGATTTATTGAAGCTCCAACGTCTGGCAATGGACTTGGTAAACACCCACAAAGTTATTAACCATCTCACCAACAACAACCCTGAGCACCTTTTTGATCTCCATGTGTCTAACACACGTGGACATGCCTACAAAATCAGAAAACAGCACAGCTCCCATGACTTTCGGAAACATTTTTTCACGCTTAGAGTTGCTGAAGCACGGAACAAACTGCCTGTGTCAGTTGTTAGCTACTGAGACACTGCATCCTTTAAAACCCTCATACTTCCCGAAATTCGCCAAAACTACACCTGATGTACCTCTTCCATATATATACACATGTGTATATCATGATTCATGCACTGTTCATTTTCCTGACGTTTGTACATTACATACACTTTTTGATGAGTTGTAGTGCACCTGAGCACTGTACACAATATTTTCATTATTATATCTACTTGATTTTATTTTTGTGTAACACTATTTAAATTATTTAGTTGTTTTACTGTACAATAGAATACCTGTTCATTTTGACCCAGTACAACATGTATAGACATACAGTGCCCCGCAAAAGTTTACAACACATTAGGAAAAATGTGGTTTTAGGTATTTTTAATAAAGTTAGGGTAATGAAAATTTAACTACTGATAGAACATATAATGAGGTATTTAATGATACAATCATATTTAAAAAAAAATAACAAGGAAATAACTCATGAAGAAAAATCAATATTTTTATAACGCAAAAGTTTACAACACATTTATTAAATCATCTCTTAATATTTCGTAGCGTAACCTTTGTTGCTAATTACAGCCTGTAGGCTTTTGGAGTAGCCTCCTACAAACTTCTTGCATGTTTCTTGGCTAATATTTATCCATTCTTCACAACAAATTTTCTTTAGTTCAGGGATATTTTGGCGTTTCCCTTTTTGAACTCTGAGTTTCAGTTCTCTCCACAAATTTTCGATCGGGTTAAGATCTGGAGACTGACTTAGCCATTTTAGAAGATTTATTCCATTCGTACTTAACCAAGATTGTGTTAGCTTCGCAGTATGCTTTGGATCGTTATCTTGTTGAAAAAACCAACCTGACTTTAAGCTGAGAGAATGTGCACTTTGATGTAAATTCCTTTGCAAGATACCTCTATAATAAGTGCCATCCATTCTTCTGTCTATTATTTCAATATTTCCTACACCTGTGGCACTGAAGCAACCCCAGACCATGATTGATCCACCTCCAAATTTTACAGTTGGAATAGTATTCTTCGGTGAATATTAAGTACTTTTCTTTCTCCAGACTTTTGCCACAGCATTTCGACCAAAAAGTTCAATTTTTGTTTCGTCCGACCAAAGTACATCTTCCCAAAATGACACAGGTTTGATGAGATGCTCATTTGCAAAGTTTAATCGACAAAGAACGTGTTTCCTTGTAAGAAGTGGTGTTTTCCTTGGAGACCTCAAGAAAATATCATATCGACGAAGTGAACGACTAATTGTATCTGTGCTCATTTTTACTCCACTTCCTTCTAGGTCATCCTGAAGATTTTTAAGAGTACACCGGGGTTCGTTGCCAACCTTTCTCGTCAATAACCGAGCTGGACGTTCCGTTATCTTTCTAGGACGACCAGAACTAATTAGAGGACAGATGGAATGATGAGATTTCCAGTGACGAATTATAGTACCAACTGAACTCAATGGCACATTTAACATATTTGGTAGACATGTAATCATATATTGAACTTCTAATCTTGGTAGTTTTTTAAAGATTGGTTTCAACATGGCTTCTCTCTCAGACTGGAACAAATAGTGCTACATTGGAACAAATAGTCCCAAAGAGTTTTTGGAAAGTCACCACAAAAACAGAGAGGTGAATCTTTATGACCTGTTATTGATAGAATGTAGTTCAAAGGTATAAGTCCAGTTCAAAGCCAGCATAGTCTTTTTGTATTTGCATTACTCAATGATCGATAAGTTGTCAAATCTGGTTGAGAAAATTGGGGATTGAAATTTGCCAAGTAGTGTATAGCTGTCATAATTTTAAAATTCAACAGAAATTTTGGAAATCTAATTAAAAAAAATTTTTTTAAATAATTTGTGGAAAATAATTTGCTTTTATCTTTATCTTTATCTTTATTTTATTCATTTAATGTTTTTCTCTCTCTCTTTCACCATCTCTCTTTATCATCCCCTTTACCTCCAGGGAGAAGATGACACTGAAACTCATCGTTGGGTACAGCAGTTAAAGAACCAAAGCAAGAATCTTGGAGTTTGGTGGAGACGTCGAAATGCTGTACCAGACATCAATACCAATAACGAAGGACCGCCCGATAATTGTGAGGACTCTTAGCTGGTTCATACTTCTTCATCACATACACATATACACTGACACATACACGCTTAAACACATACACAAACACACACATATATAAAAACGTATGCATACATACATACATACATGCACATACATATATGTATATCCACATATATACTGACACATGCACAGACACACAGATACATTCATACACACGTAAACACATACACTTACATACAGATACACATATACACACATATGCAAACACATACACATACATATACACACACATGTATATATATACACACATACACATACATATACACACACATGAACACACACATACACATACACTTGCTTACATACACACATACACACACATGTATACTCTCTCACTCACACACAAATAAACGCACACACACACACACACACTGCAGAATGAACAAACAAGAAAAAAATGATGTTTTGTGTTTTTTGTTGTTGTTGTTTTTCAACAACTTCATAATATTTGTAAAAATCTACTTCTTCCAAAATATTCTGGAAAAAAAGAAGAAAATTTGCTTAAAAATTCCATAGAATACAAAATCTAGAAATTTCCAAAAAAAAAAAAAGAACACACACAAAAGTAAGAAAAATGGAAAGAAAAGAATGTTACTAGGACACTTTTTATTTTTTTATTATATTATATTATTTCTTTTGTAATTTTTTGTTGTGAACATTTATATATATATATGTGGATGTCTATGTATGTATGTATGTATGTATGTATGTTTTCTCTTTCTCTTAATTTCGAGTATATTTTTTTTTGACCGGCCACCTTCCTGGTGGCAAGGTTGTAAAAGAAAAGAAATTGTCATCCCTTGAATCGCAAGAATGTTTTGCATATTTTGAAGGTGCCAGCTATCGCAGCCATATGTATGTATGTATGTATGTATGTATGTATGTATGTATGTATGTATGTATGTATGTATTTGTGCATGTATGTATGTATATAGATATAATATTTATTATTATTCATAAACGTATTGTGTATGCTTTCTTCCACACCCTATGGCACATATATATAGTATATATATATATATGCAGATATGTATATATGTGTGTATATATATATATGCGCCTCCTCCAATGTTGTCTACGAACTGCGCTGTACGGAGTGCAGCGCAACCTACGTCCAACAGACTGGACGTCGCCTGGCGGATCGGTTCATGGAGCACCTCCAAGATATTCATCTTGGCGGGAGTTCCCCCATCGCCTGCCACTTTGGTTCCCCTGGACACTCCGCCCACCACCTCACCGTCTGTGGCCTGATCGAATGCCATGGGACCCCCGCCACCCGCCTTAGGGTCGAGCAACACACCATCTTCACCCTACAGACCCACATACTGTCCCCAGCACCTTCTCTCTCTCTCCCCCTGCACTACTCCCCCCCCCACTGCCACCCTTTCACACATACCCATCCCTTCCCCCGTCCACCGCATCTCCGCACACACATACACACATACACACATTCCACACCACATAGAGACCATCTCTAACACCCGTCCGTCTGCCTTCCTCCCTACCACTGCCTTTCTGTCACCTTCCTACTGCTATCTCCTCCCTCTCACATCCTTCACCCTGCCTTCACCCCCTGACCACTTCCTGTAGCGCGCGCACCCCCACAACTCTCTACTTCCTCCACACCATACCAAGGATTCTACACCACTGGTCCACCGCGCCAGGCATCTATACTCGGAATTTTCAACATCTATTCCTATACTCCGCGCGGAAACATTCAGGAACACACACACAAACACACGCAACCATACATCCACACCACACAAAAACACACACGTGCGTATCCGCACATACACACACTCGGCCTCCGGACTCTGCCCCCTCCCCTCTGATCCCTCTCCATCCACATGCAAACACACACTGACTTACACCCCACCCCATGTACACACTGGTTTCCCTATTACCCGAACATGGAACCTCGTTCTTCCCCAAACTCTCACACTCACATCCACTCAT
>OZ024745.1:79974577-79989577 GCA_964016885.1 Eledone cirrhosa | reverse complement strand
CCCGTCTAACCCATGCTAACATGGAAGAACGGACGTAAAACGGTGATGATGATGATGATGAGTGACTAATTGTCAACAATATCTTTTGCATTTGCATTTTTTTTATTCTATGTCCATACCTGCATTGTTTTGGCTTTACAAATTCAAACGTTTATATATATATATATATATATAGAAGTGGTTACACAACAGTTAGTTCACCATACCGAGAACAATTGTTTCACCTTAGCGGATCCTCAGCTTGTAATGGACATGGTTATACGGAACTGGAAGGACAACCGTATGAACACGCATGCGCAGAAACTGTCACTTTACACAGGCAATACTAAAAAGCATGCGAGAGGTGTAAGGGAGATAATTGCGAAAGTCCGAAAAGTTTCTAGTTGATAAGAAAATTAGGATGTTGTGATTCAATCCGGAGCTTTGTAGTTATGTAAGAGGTGTTTCGAGACGTGGGGACAACGTGTGAAGAATTCATTTCTCGTGTTTAGGCAATCACTATTGCATAATCTCTTTAGAATATTTATTCGTTCATCAATACATAGTCCACACGACGGATTTCCAAGGGGAAATCCGTCATGTGGACTATGTATTGGCAGTATCGGTAGAGCGTCAGACATCATGCTTTGCAGCATAGAGTTAGGGCCCTTTACGTTCTGAGTTCAAATCCCACTGTGGTTAACTTTGCTTTTCATCCTTATGGGGTCGATAAAATAAAGCACCAGTAATGCACTGGGGTAATTGCTGGCCTTGCGCCAAAAATAGAAACAATTATTATATATATATAACATACACACACAAACACAGACACACACACTCATATATATATATATAAATGGCTAGATAATTCAACAATAGACTATCTTTTTCAGAAGTGTGTTTTTCAATTGTAATCCCTTCCACTACTTACATTTCATTAAAATCACACAGGCAAGTCGAGAAATATGCCTTGTTTCATTGGCTGGCACTCACAATACACAGTATTCTACTTTTGGCAGGGTTTCATCCCATCACATCGATGTGATGAGTCCATAAAAATATGAGTGTGTTCAAGTACACACATACAACGTAATACAGAGACTCATACACTCATACACTTACAAATGTTTAATATTACGTGAATATGACGAGCAATTATGCATATATGCAATGTGGACATGTTTATAAAAAGATATATATGCATAATATCACTTGGTATATATATATATATATATATATATACACCCACACACACATACATATATATATTACCTCCATGGATTTTACACCTAGAAAGTTCCTCTCTGAGGTACAAGTCTGAGCAAGTTGTTTTTGTGGAAGACTAGCAGTGTTACATGCATACCAGTCTCACTTCCACACACCAGCAATGTTGTCCAAGGGAAAGGAGAAAGCTGACATAGCTTGGCATCAGTGACATCACAACTCATTTCTACAGCTGGGTGAACTGAAGCAGTATGAAATAAAGTGTCTTGCTCAAGGACACAATGCATCGCCTGGTCTGGGAATGAAATTCACAACCTCATGATTGTAAGCCAAACACTAACCATTAAGCCATGGTTTTCTCACAGACACTGATACACACATATATTTATATATAATGTTTCACCTTATGCGGATCTTCAGCTCGATCTGTATATCTGCATAAGGTGAAACATTTGATTGCGGTATGGTGAACTAACTGTTGTGGAACTACTTCTATCAAACTCGTCTCATGGACTGAGTACTCTACTACTATGGATAAACCCTCCAGTGTTCTACCAACAGTTTTGCAAGAGATGTCAACATGAATGGACCTGTTATTTTTATCTAAAGATATTTTTTTCAATTCCAACCCGCCCGTCCCCTCAATCTATCTTATTTTTCATTCTTTCTTCTGATGAAGGACTAGTATCCGAAATGTTAAGACCCTCTTCCTGTTATATCAAGCGTTAACCTAACATATCCCTTCCATATACTGTACCGATTGTGTTGTTATTTCGTTTACCTTTTACATACATACATACATATATATATATATACACACACATATATATATATATATACGATATTAAACAAATGGAAACTATATTTATAAAACCATATCTATTTCATTATACATATTTCAGGGATACCATATTAAAAATATGGCATGCCTTCTTCAGATAAAATACAAGAAGGCATGCCATATTTTTAATATGGTATCCCTGAAATATGTATAATGAAATAGATATGGTTTTATAAATATAGTTTCCATTTGTTTAATATCGTATATCTACTCCAAAACTTGAGTGCTTTATATCAGTTATAAAATATTTACTCGTTGTAACCCAACAATTTTAAATAAAACTTTTGCATATATATATATATATATATGTATATATATGAATATATATATATGTATATATATATATATATATATATGTATATATATATATATATATACATATATATGTATATATATATATATATATTATATATATATGTATATATATATATTATATATATATGTATATATATATATATATGCATATATATATATATATTATATATATATGTATATATATTATATATATATGTATATATATATATTATATATATATGTGGAGGCACGTGGCCTAGTGGTAAGAGTGTTGAACTTACGATCATAATGTCGTGGGCTCGATTCCTGGGCTGCGTGTTGTGTTCTTGAGCAAAACACTTCATTTCATGTTGGTCCAGTATACTCAGCTGAAAATGAGTACCAGCAATGGCTGGAGGTTTGAGTCTTGAGGGGGGAGCTTTGTACTCTCAGTCGCTTCACACCATGAACCCAGGATAAACACCTGCCAAATGAGCCTTCTGGCTTAAGACAGACTTTAGACTTTAGATATAAATATATATATATATCAAATGAAGCAATGGAGTAAAGGACTTGCGTTGGAAATTTTTCTGGCCTCTTCAAAATATATAGGAGAGAATACATGAAAGGAATATGCTTTTTCATTACAGGGTATTTTTACCACCAGACTGAAAGACATATTATATATATATATATGATAATGATGAAATTATTATGATGATATACATGTGTGTTCATGCTAATTGTAATAAAAGGAAAAAAGATGACTCGAAATCTGCAGTAGAGTTTAAATTCTATATTTATCTCTGCTTTGTCAAAAAAACATGTCAGTACCAAAGGCTTTATATTATTACAAAAGCAGGCGGTGGATTGGCAGTATAGGTAGAGAGTCGGACACCATGCTTTGAAGCATAGAGTTACGTCCCTTTATGATCTGAGTTCAAATCCCGCCGAGGTTAACTTTGCCTTTCATCCTTACGGGGTCAATAAAATAAAGTACCAGTAATATACTGGGTAATTGCTGGCCTTGTGCCAGTATTTAATAGAAACAATTATTACAAAAAGCCATGCTTTGATCTTTTATCCATTATAATATGACTACCTTATCAGAAATTGTAGGTTGAAATATTGTATCATATAAACAATATGCCCCCCCCCCCCTCCCACCGCAAGGTGGTCGTGGAGGTGCCACGGCAAAAAAGCACCCAGCCCACACTGTAAAGTGGACGTGTAGGCGCCACGAAAAAGCACCCAGCACTCACTGTAAATGAGGTTGGTGTTAGGAAGGGCATCCAGCTGTAGAAATCAAGCCAGATCAGTTCCTGTATGAGCAAGGCATGGTCAGCCGACCAGACACTGCCCACAACAGGACAACCCGTCTAACCCATGCTAGCGTGGAAGAACGGACGTAAAACGGTGATGATGATGATGATGGTCTTCTGTACTAATGTTAACCCCAGGGCAATAACATTCATTCTCCTAGTGCTGGCACATCTAGTTGTCTAGTGTCCAGCATTGATCAGATGCCATTCCACAGTATTTAATCATGTATTGACAATCTATGAATTTCTTTGTCTTGGCTGGTTTAGTTGTATATTGACTGTTAATAATTTAGCTGCACATAAGCGTTGTCTTCTCAAACATATAGCTCAAATCAAAATGAAGGACCAACAATTTTTCTCTTCACAAATTTATTTCATTTCGTAAACTTTACTGAACTGAGGCAATGACATTGGCAGTATCAGTAGAGAGTCGGATACCATGCTTTGCAGCATAGAGTCATGGCCCTTTACGGTCTGAGTTTGAATTTCGCTGAGGTTAACTTTGCCTTTTATCCTTACGAGGGTTGTTAAAATAAAATACCAGTAATGCACTGGGATAATTGCTAGCTTTGTGCCAAAAGTAGAAACAATTATTACATGAAATAAACACCCCTCCTAGATTTACATGTAATGGATCAGCTTACATTAGAGATATTTTATTATCTACATGAATCATGAAGGAATAAACAACATAATATAAACTGTTTACATATAATTTTATTCTTATCTTTTCTATGTCCCTCTCTTTCTCTTTCTCTTTCTCTCTGTATTCACGTGTCACGTATGTGTATACTAAACCTGGTGAGTCATGTTCACTAAAAATAGTTTTTAAACAATTAAAATATATACATAGCGGCGATGAATTAGTTTTGCGAGGTTTTTTATATGAAATCGTGTCGAAACAGATATTGTTATATTTGGGGAGGGTTATATTTGCGTAATATTGCCAGAATTAATAACAGAACACACTCACTGTTTGGTTGGTTTTCGCTTCTCGCTGTCTTTTATATATATATATCTGCGATCTAACTTACTCGGTCCTCAATGTTGCCATTGACTGACCGGCGGTCAAAAATAATACAGATACAATATAGACAAACACATATATATATAGTTTACATAATTTACATAAATCTTTCGTTGCACATCTGCAACATCGTCAGTGGTGTTATATTCATTGTTCCTCCTGTTGTGTTGTATGTCTACGCCATTTTTTTTTTTGTTCAGTCTGTCTATATATTTATTTATTTATTTGCTTGTTTGTTTATCTTATTTTATTTTGTCTTCTTTGCGCATGCGTTTGCGTGTGTGTATAGTGTTATGTGTGATGTGTGACTAGTGTGTATAGTGTTGTGTCTGCTGGGTGACTAGTGTGTGTTTATGTGCTTGTGTATGTATTTATTTATCTTATTTTATTTATTTTATTTAATTTACTTATTTATTTATACTTCTCTTAGGTCAGTGTTGTTTGTTTGGATGTTGTTGTTGTTCCACTCATTCTTTCTGTTTAGCTTTGGTCTTCTAATTTCTATTTCACTGGCCTCTCTGATTTGCCTATCTGCTGGGTCATTCCTATGTTTAGATATTATTCTAATTTCTATGTTGTCTATGTTACCGTCATGTTGTTGTCTAGCATGTTCGTATAGTACTGACCCGTTTTTTCGTCCTTTTAGTTCCCCCCAGTGTTGGTCTATCCTTTCACCTATGCTACGAGCTGTCTCACCTATGTATGTTGTTGTCGTGTTTCTGCAAGTACCCTCTGTACATCTTATGCTATAGACTACGTTTCTAGTTTTACAGTTTATCCGGGGGTTCACCTTACATATGATACATTTCCTATTGGTACAGTGGGTTTTCTTAAAAGGGTAGGTTTTGCTGATCAGGGATTTTATGGTGGTTCCTGGCTTTTCTACCACCTTTATTTTTAAGTGGGTCTTTCTCAGGGCCTTTCTACACTGGTTAGCTTAGCTAACCAGTGTAGAAAGGCCCTGAGAAAGACCCACTTAAACAACACCCAAACAAACAACACTGACCTAAGAGAAGTATAAATAAATAAGTAAATTAAATAAAATAAATAAAATAAGATAAATAAATACATACACAAGCACATAAACACACACTAGTCACCCAGCAGACACAACACTATACACACTAGTCACACATCACACATAACACTATACACACACGCAAACGCATGCGCAAAGAAGACAAAATAAAATAAGATAAACAAACAAGCAAATAAATAAATAAATATATAGACAGACTGAACAAAAAAAAATGGCGTAGACATACAACACAACAGGAGGAACAATGAATATAACACCACTGACGATGTTGCAGATGTGCAACGAAAGATTTATGTAAATTATGTAAACTATATATATATGTGTTTGTCTATATTGTATCTGTATTATTTTTGACCGCCGGTCAGTCAATGGCAACATTGAGGACCGAGTAAGTTAGATCGCAGATATATATATATAAAAGACAGCGAGAAGCGAAAACCAACCAAACAGTGAGTGTGTTCTGTTATTAATTCTGGCAATATTACGCAAATATGACCCTCCCCAAATATAAAAATATATACAGACATATATATAATGTGAAAAGAAACTGGAAGACCATTATATATACGTGTGTATATGTATGTATACATATAAATGTGTGTGTGTGTATATATATATATATACAAGCAAATTATAAATGTAAACATGTAAGTATGTTTTTGAAACGGTGCGCGAGTTTGAAATTAGAAATTAGAAATTATAAGCTTTCACCGTATTTTAGACTAAAGAAATTTCTCTATATATATATGTGGGTGTCTGTGATCTATATACACTGGTCATAGACACACACACTCACATATATACACAACAACTCCACCAGCTTTCTCTCTTTCTCTCTCCCATTCTCCTTCTCTCTCCCTCTCTCTATGTCTCTTTTTCAATCTACTCTCTCACAACCACTATCTCTTTCTCTCTATCCTCTCTCTTTCTCTCTCTCTCTCTCTCTCTCTCTCTCTCTGTTTATGAAGGTACCCAGAAAACTCCATATCACGGGAACCTGTGCTTCGATTTACGCGAAATTTATTTTATTCCATTTGTATTCCCATTTCAGGGGCAACTTCCTTTCAAAATATTTTCCCATTATGCGCCCTTTTGGCTGTATTACATTACAGACAAGCAAGCAAGCAATCACAGACTTTTAGTATTATACCAGACTACTCGTGACACGTTGGGTCACGTTCACTTCAAAATATATTTTAAATAATTAAAATATACACAGACATGTATATAATGTGAAATGAAACTGGAAACCCGATATATATATACGTGTGTGTATGTGTGTGTTTGTATACATATATATATATATGTATGTGTGTGTATATATATGTGGGTGTCTATGATTTATATACACTGGTCATAGACACTCACAGACACACATACACACATATATATATACACACATACACTCACACACACACATATATATATATATATACACACACAACACCACCACTAGCTCTCTCTCTCTCTCTCTCTCTCTCTCTCTCTCTCTTCCATTCTCCTTCTATGTCTCCTCTCTCTCTCACTCTATGTCTCACAACCACTATCTCTTTCTCTCTCTCTCACAACCACTATCTCTTTCTCTCTCTTTGTTTATGAAGGTACCCGGAAAAACCCCATATCTTGGGTAAACTTCCTTTCAAAGTATTTTCCCATTATGCGCTCTTTTGGCTGTATTACATTACAGACAAGCAAGCAAGTAATATATATATATATAGATAGATAGATATACACTTCGTTTTTGAATTTGTTTTGCAAGATTTCTTATCTGAAAACGTGTGTTGAAACAGATATTGTTATACTTTGGGAGACTCATGCTGCCAATAAAACACACACACCTGTTGGTTTTCAATTTATTATAAATTTCTGGTTGGTTTGGTTGGTTCGATAACTGGAAGGTTATCACAAAAACAAGATGGCGTAGGACAGAACAAAGGAGAGATACAAAATAAAAACCTAGTCACTGAGGAGGTCACAGAATGTGTGACGAAAGAGCTTTGACAATATATAAACAACCTTCCGGTTATCGAACCAGCCAACTGGAAATTCGTAATAAATTGAAGTGAAAACCAACAGGTGCGTGTGTTTTTATTGGCAGCATGACCCTCCCAAAGTATAACAATATTTATATATATATTTAGTTGAAAATGAACAAACAAAACACAGGAGGCAATTGTATACAGTTATATTAGGTTTATGCTTATTGGGAGTGTATGTACGTGTGTGTGTATTGAACAATGAAATGTATGGAAGATGGACATTAAACGGTGATGATGATGACTTTAATAAGCCAGTTTCCATAGCTAATAATGTGTAGGTAGATTTCATTGATGTAGGCAGGAGGATGATTGTTTGATTCATCAGTATTTTGATCGCTTACAGTGTGGAGATCACAACAGTCCATGGGGAAAACCTGCAATATTTTGATTGCTTACAGTGTGGAGATCACAACAGTCCATGGGGAAAACCTGCAATATTTTGATTGCTTACAGTGTGGAGATCACAACAGTCCATGGGTAAAACCTGCAATATTTTGGAATTTCTGTTGAACAGCAGAAGTAGAAATAGGGGTTGAGGCAAGAGTGATAGGTATGTATCTCAACTGCTTTAAAGTCATGAAAACTGGGCTAAACTCCAGCACACTTCAAATTTAACACTGGATACCTTTCACAGGCAGGTGATTTTTACAAGAATCTATGGTGAAAAATCCTGTATAATCAACAGTACTTTTTCAGTATACTGACACTTCTTCCACCACCACCATCAATTTTCCAGATCCAGCTCCACATTTCATCACTATCCCAGATCCTTATTCACCCCAACAATATCCCAGGTATTCCTTACATCCATCAATGTCTAAAACACATCAATACCTCATAAATACTACAGATCCACACCCATACCTAAACAACACTTCAGATCAATACCCACCCTAGCTATATATTAATTACACCCACCCCATCACTTTCTCTCACTACCCAACACCTAATCAATACCCCAGATCAATACCTACCATGGCTATATATTGATTAAATCCACCCCACCTCACCACTTTCTCCCACTACCCCACACCTAATCAATACTTCGGATCTGTACCAACCCTAGCTATATATTGATTACATCCACCCCACCTCACCACTTTCTCCCACTACCCCACACCTAATCAATACTTCAGATCTGTACCAACCCTAGCTATATATTGATTACATCCACCCATCCACCCCACCATAATTTCCTTACTACCCCATGCCTAATCAATACCCCAGATCAATACCCACTCTAATTATATATTGATTGAACCACAAAGAATAAGGAATCTATTATTGAATGAATGGAAATTATTGTTTATTGTAATATTTTTTTTATACATTTGTTTTTTTTTACCTTTAATAATTGACAAAAAAACTGAAAATATGTATTATAACATTCTTTGCAGTTGTTGGGTTTTTAATAATTTAATCCAAAGAAATTGTTTTTAATATATTTTGCAAATATAAGTAAATGAAAAATCATTTTTTGTCATGTCTTGTACAACAATAATAATTTGTTTTACATACATCTGTGAGATGAAATACCATATTTATATTTTATTGTGCTTTTTAAGAAACCAGAATTATTTCTTCTAGAACAAAGTTTTCCAAACTTTTCTCACTGGCGATACACTTTCTAAAAGTCTAATTTTTCATGACACGTCAATTCAGTTTTGTTAGGTGACACAAAATCAATGAAGTTATCAGGTAAATAATTAATTATCATATCATGTGTCACCACAGAATTGTCATATCTCGAATAAACTTCATAGCCATATACTCGTAAAATTTTATCAAATTTGACATAATTTCATGACACATGTAGAGATTATTAGTGATACACTAAAAAGTGTTGTGACAGAGAGTTTGGAAAGCTGTGTTTTAGATGTTCAACTTTTGCTGCCCTCCCTTCCCCCTTTTTTTTCAAAATTTTCTCCCAATATTTATTGCAGATTCTACTGTGTCATTTTTTTTTAAAAATCGTGTTGGTTTTTAAAAAGATTTTATTGTTTTTTTTTAATCTGCTATCATCTTTGATTACATAATTTTTTATATTTTAAACCATGTTAATTGCACAGTTTCAGCTGCAGAAATAGTTACTTGTTTAACTTGAGGTTGTATTATAAAATCAACATTTTTTTATTTCAGTCAAACTTGTAATTTAAAGAAATTTGTGCCCCTCCCCTCAGCCCAAATAAAATAAAAATAAAAATAAATGTAATAAAAGAAAAGAGACTATGCTTACCTGCAAGTGTGTCTTCAAAGGACACGTAAGAAACAGCATTCCTACCACAGCTTGTGGGATGAGGGAACATGTTTCATCCTGGCTCTTATAAAATGTAATACTACTAACAATATATTTTAAATTCAAAACATTTTGTTTTAAAAAACTGTAAAGAAAGAAACAAGAATTGTTCTGGCATCTTTGCTAAGTTGATTGATGTATTTGATGGTACATTGAATTGGTAAACCAGAAATATGAGATTTTTCTCTCCTCAGATTAACAAAGCACTGTTGCTTATAGATTAAATAATTAACTGGCTTTTTTGTGTCACTAGCTCCGCCTGGTTTTAAAAGCTCAAGTGGGAATTTAAATTTGATATTAATTTATTTCAAATTGATAAAAGAGATGTTTTCATTAACCTAAATTCAGAATTTAAAAAAATTGATGAAATAAATGGAAGTTAAGACTGAACCTAAAAAAAAACAAAAATCAAAAACAAAAAAAAATATGAGAAAAATATTAAATTAGAATTTAAAGAGAAAATAATGTTTTGTTTTTTTTTTCATTTTTAGGACTAATTTTGAATAGGTTTGACTTTTAATTTTCACATTTTTAATTTTGTAATTTTTTTTAAGGAAACGTCTCATTCAAATTGAAAAAAAAAAAAAAAACGACACTAAAAATGTTCTCAAAAGAATTTGCATAAAAATTCCCATTTCTTAGTTAAAAATACTTTGTATTATATATAATTTTTTCATTTATGATACAAAAAACATTTAAGAGCTTAATGTTTTTAGAAATTGTGTCTTTACAACTCTTAAAATGAACTTTTGTTTACTTTTCAAATCTTGCCCCTTTTTTTTTAATTTTTGAAAGAAATTGTATTATTTGGGTTCATATATTTATTGCTTAGCATTGTGATTCTATTCTTTAAAATATGGCCCTTATTTTGGGTGATTTTTTTAGTGAAATGTTAAGTAATATTTAACCCAATATATATATATTGTTATATATAGACAGCAAATTAGCAGACTTGTTAGGGCATCAGATTAAATATGTATACTCCACCTCACTGCTCCATCTGACTTCAAATCCTACTGAGGTCAACTTTCCCAGGTTGATAAAGTCTAAAGTTTGTCTCAAGCCCAGAGGCTCATTAGGTAAGTGCTTATCCTAGTTTCTTTGATATTAAGCAACTGAGAGTACAAAACTTCTCTCAGGACAGGATGTCAGTCCATCAAAGGGTTAAATTCCTAGCTACTGCTGGTATTGATTTTCAACTGAGTATACTGGAGCAACATAAAATCAAGTGTTCACATCACAAAACTTAGTGGAATTGACCCTCGACATTATGATTTTAAGTCCAACACCACTAGGCCTCATGCCTTCACACATCATGATGAATTGCACATAATTATTTCTCATTTAGCTTTTTAACAGCCCCTATATTAAAAATATTAACACTAAGTTAAATATTATAATGCAGTTTTATATCACATTGTCTAAAGTCTGTCTCAAACCTGGAGGCTCAGTAGGCCAGTTCTTATCCTGGTTTCCTTAGCATTAAGCAACTGAGAGCACAAGACTTCTCCTGGGCAGAACACCAGTCCATTGCAGAGTTAAACCTCCAGCTACTGCTGTACTCATTTTCAATATACTGGAACAATGTGAAATGAAGTGTTTTTCTCAAGAAACAACAAACACATGGCCCAGGAATCAAACTCACATTATGATTATAAGTCCAATACCCTAAGCACAAGGCCACATGCCTTCACATGTGTCTCAACACATCAGCTTTAATACCTTATTACAAGTGTTCCATTGTGTTATTGATTTTTCTATTATTATATCTATCTGGTTGAAAAATAGAGACCACCTTGTATAATGGTTGAATGATAAGCATTTTTCTGTAAAAATATATAATAATATACCTGTATCAGAATTTGCATATCGAGCCAATCTATGGAGCAATGTTTGTAAAATATTGAATTGAAATCAAATAGGAAAACATCAAAAACAATAAAATAACTTACATTTTTCATCTCACACATTATACATCCACCATATAGATTTGTACACACACACATGCTGAGCCACTTGGAGGCACAGAAAGGCCTCGCTGAAGTTTCCATCTGACCCCCTTCACAATGGATGGTACATCCAAAATATAGGGACCAATAAATATTTCTAAGGTAACATTATCCCTGGTTCTTTCTTTTTCTTTTTCTCTTCCTAATTTCCATTCATCCTCACTTCTCTATTTCTTCACTCGAGTTTGTTGCCTGAATATTTACAACCCCATCTGCATTTCATATTCCACAATGCTTCAAGCAAACAATTATCTCTTATATATATGCATATATAGTTTGTTTTAAAATCTATGTCAGTTGATTGTTGAATTTTTCCGCAATCAACAAAATAATGGAGTAATCAGGTTAAAACACTCCACGTCAGTTGTACCCATCAAAGGGAAAACTGGTATTTAACCAAATGGCATTCAAGCGGGTATTGGTATTTAAGTAAATATGAAGAGACTATTCTACATTTTCATACTTTAGTTTATTATGTAAAATTTGTTATGCATATTTGAGAGGCATTAGAAAAAAAAAGATTACATAAGTCTACCATGTCATCATCAGACAGAAGTCAATAACAATGTTTGTAATAATATATAATATCATAATGTATATGATATGCTGACTATGGGCCAAAATTCAGTCAGCATATGGTGACTGAATTTCTGTCTGACGATGGTAGACTTAAGTAATCTTTTTCCTAACACTTCTGAAAAGTTTATATATATATATATATATATATATATATATATATATATATATATATATATATATATATATATATATATATATATATATAACATATATATATATATATATATATATATAACATATATATAATATATATATATATTTATATATATATATATTTATATATATATATATACATATACATACATATATATATATATGAATCAGTTCCCGTAGGAGCAAGACAAGGACACTGCCCACAACAGGACAACCCGTCTAACCCATGCTAGCGTGGAAGAACGGACGTAAAACGGTGATGATGATGATGATCATGATATATATATATACACACATATATATATTTATATATACTTTTTCCTTTTAAGGGGGGGCAATCACCAGCTGAGGACCGGCTCCAATGCCAGGTTATGTAATGTCTGCAGATATTTCCTAACTACTCTGAATAATAGTTGTACTTGGAACTATTATGAACAAACTATACCACAGAAACTGCTGAGAGTCTGGATTTATATGATAGATGTACAAATATCATTACCCACACATAGTCATTCATCTTACTGATTAACGTATGTGTTTACTCTGAGTTATAGGTTTGTATTTCTAATGTGCAAATCTTGTAATATCAATGGATGAGTAAGTGATGGTTGGAACTGTACTGATTCTCTTTGACTAGCTTTGTAAACCAATATATATATATATATAAAAATATAAGTATTAATAAAATAGATGTTCTTTTGATCAATTACATTTTATTATACATATTTTGGATGTACAACAGTACGTCCTCATCAGACAAAATATAATGATACATGACATACCCTGAGATGTTAAATGGTTAAGAGTTAATCAAGGTAGTGATTAACCCGATAGAAAATTTTACTTATATCCTATCTATGTGAAAGTGCGAAAACGTAATAAATTCATTAGAGAATGTGTGAGTAAGAAAAAACGTTGCATACTGTAAGTGTTCTAAAATTTTAAAGTGTATGATTCTTACTCACACATTCTCTAATGAATTTATTACATTTTCGCACTTTCACATAGATAGGATATAAGTAACATTTTCTATCGGGTTAATCACTACCTTGATTAAATCTTAACCATTTAACATCTCAGGGTATGTCATGTATCATTATATTTTGTCTGATGAGGACGTACTGTTGTACATCCGAAATATGTATAATAAAATGTAATTGATCAAAAGAACATCTATTTTATTAATACTTATATTTTAATATTAATAACTCCAGAAAATTATTTTCCGTTGAGTGCTTCCAATCTACTGTAAAACTCATTCTTTGACATAATCATTGAATATTGTTTAACAATTTAATATATTTATATATATATATATATATATATATATATAAATAGAATAGATAATAGTAATAATGAAAATAACAGTATTTTTATATTGGCACAAAAATATTATGAAACAAAAATACAAAAATGAGAAAAAGGGTTTGACAAGCAATTTAAATATGTAATATCACCACCTCCACCATCATCACCACGACCACCACCACCACACTTTGCTAGGATTATTTTAATGGCTTTGTCTACCATCCTCTTCCCCCATCAGACCACCCTTCATCTAACTCGTTTCTTTGCCCCAGCCACAATTCTCCTTTATGTCAAATGTGTCTATTTCCTTTTCTTTCTCATTGTACACATCATGTAGAACTTTTCTGAGTTTATATTTAACAGAGAAGTCTTTTTGCTTCCATACCTTCCTTCTTCGGATTTTCCTAAATTCTGATTTCATCTTGTTCTTATTCTGATGTCACCTATGGTGCAAGGTGAGTTCTTCTCTTGGAAAGGACATAACATTCATAACTATCTGTCTATCCTATATTCTAAGAACAAGAAGTCAATCATATATATATGTGGTGCGTGTACATACAAATCTATGTAGTGAATATATATGTGTGTATATTGTTTTTGACTTTTTTCTTTCTGGTTTTATTTTAATATTTTACAAACATTACTCCATGAGTTGGCCGGATAAGCACATTCTGATGCAGGTTTATATTTATTATATTTTAACAGAAAAATGCGTCTTTCAATAGACATGATTGAGAGTAAGATCTAATTCACATACAATAATTTCTGTTTTGATATAAGTTCATAGGTTTGTATCCATTTACCTTTCTCCTTCTCATGTAGGACTTTTGAAAAGTTTATATAATACTCCACCTGAAATATTCCCTCAAAAGGCTGTGCGAAACTATCTTGTTAAGGCTGTGAGTAAGCTC
>OZ024745.1:79967077-79969577 GCA_964016885.1 Eledone cirrhosa | reverse complement strand
GTATGTGTGTATGTGTGTGTGTGTGTATATATATATAAACATATACATATACATATATAAATAAATTTTATTTCTAAAACAGCAATGAAGCTAATTTACCCGGAAAGATTCTGTTACACCCTACATGACCTGTGACATCAACAGGCTAGTTAGGAACTCAGACTTTGATTCAAATCTATTCAAGGATTTAGAATAAAATTTATACCTTGATCTAAAAGTAAAAATAAATCATTCAGAAAATAAAAGAAAAACAAAGAAAACATGAAATATATATAAAAACGTACACAAAAACAAAACAAAACAAAACAACAAAGGTTATGCCATGGTTTCTAAAAACTGATCAGATTTTTGGATAAAGTTTTAAAATTTCTTTTTTTAAATTTTTGTTTTTAGTCTTATATACTATGTAAAACAAAGTATCAATAATTTTATTATTTGCCACAAGAACAATGAGACAATACACTATTGTAGAATTCAATAGCACTCTGTCAAATTGTTGGTGTTAGAAAGAATGTCCAGCTATAGGAACAATGACAAAAATTGAAATATATGAGTGAGACATGGTTCTTTGATCTGTCTAGAAGGCCACTAAGAACTAACTTGGATTTCAATAGCCTGTTTAATCCATGCTGGTATGCGAAATGGACGTATAAAATATTTTTCACCCACTTATTCCTGGGAAGTACATGGTGGCAGAGTCCTCACACACTCCTTCTAGTGGATCCTGTCAGAAATAAACATCTCCAATTGATCCGTCTGGATCCCCAAGCAAGGCCAGCTGAGCTCATGGATGTTATCCCACCATTTTATCCCTAAAATCTATCCAGCAATTCTTTCCATAGACATTCTGACCACATGTCCATAGTATCAGAGCTGTGAACTCTACATTAGTGTAAGATACAGCATGAGTAAGAAATGCATTGTGATCTCATAGATTTATGTTGAGATTCTCCTACAGGCTTTATGATCATAGATTTATGTTGAGATTCTCCTACAGGCCCTATGATCATAGATTTATGTTGAGATTCTCTTACAGGACCTATGATCATAGATTTATGATGAGATTCTCCTACAGGACCTATGATATTATAGATTTATGATGAGATTCTCTTACAGGACCTATGATATTATAGATTTATGATGAGATTCCCTTACAGGACCTATGATCATAGATTTATGATGAGATTCCCTTACAGGACCTATGATATTATAGATTTATGATGAGATTCTCTTACAGGACCTATGATATTATAGATTTATGATGAGATTCTCTTACAGGACCTATGATATTATAGATTTATGATGAGATTCCCTTACAGGACCTATGATATTATAGATTTATGATGAGATTCTCTTACAGGACCTATGATATTATAGATTTATGATGAGATTCTCTTACAGGACCTATGATATTATAGATTTATGATGAGATTCCCTTACAGGACCTATGATATTATAGATTTATGTTGAGATTCTCCTACAGGACCTATGATATTATAGATTTATGATGAGATTCTCCTACAGGACCTATGATATTATAGATTTATGATGAGATTCTCTTACAGGACCTATGATATTATAGATTTATGATGAGATTCCCTTACAGGACCTATGATATTATAGATTTATGATGAGATTCTCTTACAGGACCTATGATATTATAGATTTATGATGAGATTCCCTTACAGGACCTATGATATTATAGATTTATGATGAGATTCCCTTACAGGACCTATGATATTATAGATTTATGATGAGATTCTCTTACAGGACCTATGATATTATAGATTTATGATGAGATTCCCTTACAGGACCTATGATATTATAGATTTATGATGAGATTCTCTTACAGGACCTATGATATTATAGATTTATGATGAGATTCCCTTACAGGACCTATGATATTATAGATTTATGATGAGATTCCCTTACAGGACCTATGATATTATAGATTTATGATGAGATTCCCTTACAGGACCTATGATATTATAGATTTATGATGAGATTCCCTTACAGGACCTATGATATTATAGATTTATGATGAGATTCTCTTACAGGACCTATGATATTATAGATTTATGATGAGATTCCCTTACAGGACCTATGATATTATAGATTTATGATGAGATTCTCTTACAGGACCTATGATATTATAGATTTATGATGAGATTCCCTTACAGGACCTATGATATTATAGATTTATGATGAGATTCTCTTACAGGACCTATGATATTATAGATTTATGATGAGATTCCCTTACAGGACCTATGATATTATAGATTTATGATGAGATTCCCTTACAGGACCTATGATATTATAGATTTATGATGAGATTCCCTTACAGGACCTATGATCATAGATTTATGATGAGATTCCCTTACAGGACCTATGATCATAGATTTATGATGAGATTCCCTTACAGGACCTATGATCATAGATTTATGATGAGATTCCCTTACAGGACCTATGATCATAGATTTATGATGAGATTCCCTTACAG
>OZ024745.1:79932077-79962077 GCA_964016885.1 Eledone cirrhosa | reverse complement strand
CAATTGAATTATTAATCAGGTAATTAATCCATTAATCAGTTGGATAATCAACTAATTTATTGTGAAAGTCCTTTCATCACAAGCTGTGACCTTATCAATGACTTTTGCCCTTTGTATCATCTCTTCGTCCACACTTCAACTTTATTCCATTTTTTAATCAACCAAATGATTGGTGGAGTAATTACCCAATTAATAATAAAACTGAAGTGAAATTCAACTGGTGTATGTGTCTTGATTTGTAGCATGACTCATTCAAAATACAACTTTTAATTTGCTTTTATTTGCATACTATCATGTTTCCCGGTTATTCAGGCTTATTTCAGCCTTGCATCTTTGCAAATCTGTCTCTGTTCTTCACATTTATTGCAATGCTGCCTCTTTACACCTTACCATCTATCTCTGTTCTTCATGGTTGTTGTTACAACACTGTATCTTTGCATCATTTGTCTCAGTCCTTCATATTTATTGCAACACAGCATTTTTGCAACTTACCATCTGTCTCTGCTCTTCATGGTTGTTGCGACACTGCCACTGATGTTTTGCCAAATTCTTACTCTGGTTGGAATCCATTTCAACTAGTTTATTATTTTTGTTTAGAAATTACTTTTGGGTTCTTCCATTTTCCCTGCCCGTTGGAATTTCCAATAAATTTTTCCCTTTTTTGTTCCATTTTGATTAACTCACCAACACCCAGGCACATACTCATAATGGTGCCCATGCACACACTCAGGCACACCTAAATACCTGTGTGCACACACACATACACCAATGCCTGTATGCATGCATGCACACACAAAAATACCTGCATGCATGTACACATACACACTCTCATGTACACACATACACACACATGCACATGCACACACACACACACATACACACTATGATAAATTTTACTTTGGTTTCAACAACGAGTATTCCAGTTGTTTGATCAACGAAACTACCCTACTCATTGAACTATAGCATAAGTAAGAAGTTGACTATTCCACAGACATGTGTACCTATAAAGTAGGTCTCAGACAGACTTTGTATGACACATTGTGGACAAGGAGTGATAAGTACAGTTGATAGGCCAGTGAATTGGCTGAGTTCATCTAAGATTGTTGGATTAAATTCCTTGCATTATTGTTCAGATTCTTTATGTCCTGAGTTCAATTCTCAACAAAGTTAACTTTGCCCTTCATCCTTTGTGGGGTGGGGGGTGGGGGTGGGGTCAATAAAGAACAACAAAAAAACAAACAAACAGTTGAGAGCAGTAAATTGGTGGAACTATTAGAGCATCAGATAGGATGTCTTGTGATATCTGTTCTGGTTTTGTGTGTTCTTGGTTCATATCAGACTTCTGTTATAACAAAGAAAAAAAGGTGACATAATAAGACTGAGGTCCTTATCATTAAAACCTCCAAGAAATCTCATCTGAAATGCAACCATGTATTAATTTTCAATATAAAGCCTCAGGGTGAAAGTTCAAACTTAGTTGTGTCTTGTTCTCACATTTTTCTTCTTTTCTAGATTAAAAATTTTGATATCTTTAATCCTTGCTAGTTTGTGGAATGGACAATAAGTGAAAAGTTATGTATTGATATAGGTAGATAGGAGAATAAACAATAAATAAGTCAAACTGAGTTTTTCAAAATTACGTATCAACATACTTCTTCAATGAAAATCATATAATTATTATTTTGTTTTAGATTTACATATTAATGAAATAATGTAGAACAAATGTAAGTCAACACCCACTGTTAAAGTAGGAGTTTAGTCTTGCAAGCCCTCTGACAGGTTTTATACATATCATGAGGTACTTTTCGAGGTAATATTTTATGGCTCTTCCTAGTACCAACCCTTTTAGTCACCTCTTACAATACACAGGGATATGGTGTATCTATTCTAAACCAGATACACAACGTGAGGTGGACAGTAGGTATGATAACAATGATATTGGGGTGTTACCTGACACTTCTTTATAAGTCCTTATATTACAGGATAAAAATCAGTATTTTCAGTACAGATAAACCACAACTTTCATTTATTAAGGAGGTAAAGAAATAAAGGTGTGTTGATATGAGCAATTTTTTACATAATGATTTCACTACAATATAATTCAGTCATTTGATTTGGTCGACTGTATTCAGAGAAACTTTTTAAATGAAATGATTTTGATGACTGCTCTAGATGATCTTCCTCAAATAGTTGAAACTTTGGAGCTACGGACATCAATCTAAACAGTGGCATGTCACCTTTTAGGTTGAGAAATCATTATTATCATCACCATCATCATCATAATTGACAGCAAATCCCATTAAGGTCAACTTTGCCTTTCATCCTTCCAAGGTCGATAAAATAAAGTACCAAAGAAGTACTGGGGTTAATATAATTGACTTTCCTCTCTCCAGAAATTGCTAGCCTTGTGCCTAAATTAGTAATCATTATTTAGGATGGTGGATTAAGCAGAATTGGCAGAGCTTTGGATAAAATACCTTGTGGTATTTAGTTACAACCCTTTAATGCTGAGTTGAAATATTTCTGAGGTTGACTTCCCCTTTCCTCCTTCCAAGGTTGATGAAATAAAGTACCAGTCAAGTACTGGGGGTTGATAGAACCAACTATTCCTCTACTTCCAAATTTCTAGCAGGCCTTCTACCTGATTTAGTTATAATCATCATTATTATTATTATTATTATTATTATTATGTTGATATTATTATGAACAAATGCTGTTAAACATTTGTTGCTGGAGCATCGGACAAATGCTTACCAGTATTTATTCATAATAATATGTTCTAAGTTCAAATCCTTCCAAGGTTGATGAAATAAAGTACCAGTTAAGTACTGGGATCGATCTAATCGACTTTCCTCACTCCCCCTCCACAAATTGCTGGCCTTGTGCCAAAGTTAGAAACAGTTATTGTTGTTGTTGCTATTAAAAAAAAAGTTTACTTGCATTTCATTTTATTTTAAATTCTTTGTGACTGTTTAATTCACTTCGTTGAACTATGTAAGATCCTAATTCTTTCACTGGAAACAATTTGTTTGGAAGGAAAAGGAAGACAAAAGTGATGAAATTCTTGAAATAAATTCAGTTTATTGTTCCTAAATAAAGTATATCTCAGCATATATTTCTGATCTATTTGCATTTGTGTTGGTCTCTTTTCTCTCATCATCATCATCATCATTATCACCACCACCAACACTAAAACAGTACTGGGGTCAATGTAATTGACTAAATCAAGAGGTGCCCCAGCATGGCCACAGTCTAATGATTGTAGCCAGTAAAAGAGTACCGGGGCTGATATGATCAACTAAATCAAGGAGGTGCTCCAGTATGGCCACAGTCTAATGACAGTAGCTAGTACAAGAGTATTGGGGTTGATTTGATAAACTAAACGAAGGAGGCACTCCAACATGACTACAGTCTAATGATTGAAACCAGTAAAAGAATAAAAAAAAAGTAAAAACCAAATCTCTCAAACCATATCATGACCATATTCCTAATGAAATAAACTCTATTTCATTTAATTAATAAATGGAAACTTTTGAGGGATTTACTAAAATTATAAATTATTTCACTACTAAGATAGTAATATAACATGAAGATAGGATATTGTAAGGGCTGGTGGCCATGTTGGTTTGAAGTGACTGGACATACTTTTGTACTTGGAGTGTTTCAAGTGGAAAGTCATATGAAATGTTGGGTGGATGAATTAAGGTGAGATTTATTTAATGTGTACAGTGTGGAGTTGGATGTAGAGTTGGTGCTGAAGGTGGAGGATTTCTCCACATGAGTAGTACTACACACAAAACTATCATGATTGAGAAGTGGAGAAAAAGAGGATTCTGCAAAATTAGTAGAGATTCATTTAGCAAAGGACCAGAACAATTAGTTGTAGTTTTGGCAACAGGAGAGCTTGAGAACTGTGTGGTATTTGGAAGTTTTCTGAAGCTGAGTAAATGTTGCTTAGTTGTCATGGGATGGTGACTTCCACTAGGTAGTCACCATTCCAACTTGCGAGGCTCACACCTGCGGCTGGCCAGCTCAGCGCCTATGGTGGTAAGTAGGGAGATATCCCTAAGGCCAAGGACACCAAAAGTCTCCACTGCCAAGGGCATGACTGCGAACCTGTCAGAGAGTGACTGGTACTTGGAGAGTTTGGACTCCTCAGCACGACGTGCAGCAGAACTTGAGTTAGTCGCAGACTGCACCAGGTTGCGGCTGGAGAAAGTGTCGCTGCAAGTGGCATCCCAGTCCCAGACGAGGGGTTTGCCACCGGAACGAGAAGGTGGTCATGCCGTCTAGCCTTTTGCCGTCCCCTCGGTCCAGCTCCACCGGCTTGAGCGGGGAGGGGAAGCCTGCAGCATCCAAGCCATGCTTTATGACCTTGTTGAGGCAGCATGGCATAGAAGGCGGCCGGCACTATGGCGACAGGAAAGCGGGTGGAAACCGAAAGAGTCCACGGTGGATCCACAGCACATTTCTGTGGCTCGCAGAGCTGGAGGCCAAGCCTCAAGGAAACGCCGATGCGCAGACTATCGTTATCCAGCTGCGTGCCAGTGGAAAAGGAGGACAAGGCATGGAGCCAGGAACCGACGGCCACCCAGAACTCTTCCTGTTGAGGAATTGCTTCACCATGCCGAAGCTCCTCTATGCAGTAGTGGACTGGGTCTAAAAATATTGGTTGCCAGGAGATGAAGGGGGCCGATCTACATATAGAATGCTATCATTTCATTTTTATAATGAATAAATAACATTTTTCAAAAATTACATAAGTAGAAACAAAGCAGTGCAATTAAATTTTTGTGGAAAAATATCTTACATTCTCCAATAAAAAATATTATGACCAGAAGTCGACCCTAAATATTACTAGTAGCTCTAGGAAAGCCACAAACAACACCACAGCTTTTTAACTTTGATTTTGAAAGTAAGTTTATAATTATCAATTTTCATTATACTTTTGTAGCTGTCTCAGTGGCCTAGTTGCAGGAATCATAGATGGTGGTGGTCCTGGTCTGAAAATTGATTCTGGTCGGTAGTAGGGTTCCCGGTAAACCTTTTCAGTTTTTTTCTATTGGTTGTAAAATAAAAATTGAAAAAGGTTACATGTACCTCTTGCCCAGGATTGAACCCAAGGCCAGGGTCTCTACCATCTCTAGTACCTACTGCTAGGCTACAGAGACAACTATGAGAATCTTATGAAAACTCATACTTATAAACCTACTTTCAAAATTTTCAAAACAAAGTGTTGTGGTGTCGTACATGTATTTCTTAATGTTATTGCTCCTACTTAAGGTCGACTTATAAACTACATCCTCGTTTTGTTTCACATCTATCTAGACTATATTTTAACCTGTAATCCATGTTTCTTTTCTGTTAAAACCTCATTTCTCCCCCCCTCTCTTTCTCTCTGTGATTTTGGTCTACCTTATATCTTTTTGCATGTCAGTTAGATTCAAACTTACAATGATTGGCATTATATATATATATATATATATATATATATATATATATATATATATATATATATATATATATATATATATATATATTTATTTATTAAAATAACAGATTAAAGTTTAAGCAAAGAATCGCTGCTTTCACCCTCAACGGGATCTTCTGAAACTAATATATTTGATATATATTTATCCTTATCGAGCCCTCTTTGGATTTTAGTCTTCAAATTTATTATTATTACTATATATATATATATATATATAGAAAGGATAAAAAGGACGATTGATTATTCCTTCATTGCATTTATTGATAGGTGACGCGCGTTTTGCCACTGATCAGCTCAAGGTTCGATCTATATCGATCCTACCCGACTCAATAATCTGCAGCTCCACGGACCTTCTTAAAATGCTATAAGAAAATGAAATACATGCTATGTGGTAAAGGCAGATATTGAAGAGTTTGACAAAATGAGTTGTTTTGATTGGTGGGAAGGGTCAAGGCGATGTACTGGCCTGTAGTGTATATGGGGGTGGGTGTGATGGTGAGATGTTTGTGATGATGGGTGGATGAGATGGGCTGTGGTGTGGTGGTGGTTGATTGGCCTTGGCGTGTAGAGTATGTAGGGGTGGATGTTATGATATGATGGTGGTTATGGTTGCTTAGTGGGATGGGCTGTGGTATGAGGTTAGTGGGTTGTCAGTAGACGGGTTGGCGTGTGTGTGGGGGTGTGGTATTGGTGCCGCTGTCTATGGTAATGGCGTTTGTGGTGGTGTGGTGGATGTATTGGTGGCGTCAAGGTCATTACCTAGATACATAGCTAGACGCTCATCGTCTGACAGATACTTTGTATATACATATATGCACACACATATAGGTATATATGTGCACACATATTGTTGTATAAACACACCCACCACAAAACACATACGCACATCCTTGCCCACACATATCAACACACACTCACACACAGCCATATGTATATGTACACACATGTATGTGCGTGTGCGCATGCGGACACGAATATGGAGAGTGGGGGAGTATCGTTGGGGGTGGCGAACGACGGAGATGGGGGGAAGGTGAGAGGCAATGTAGAAGGGGTTTTACATACATATACCCATACACACATATGGGTATGGGCACATGGACTCACACTCACGTATACAAAATATACACATACACACTCACACACACGTATACTCACGCACATTTATACACACACATATATATACATACACATACATATATATATACATATGGCATAGGTTAATTATAACGTCCGCGAAAGTGAAAGTCAATTTTCTGACAAGTGAATGTGTTTTTTGTTTTTTTTACAGTGAAATTTACGATAAACTCATTGTTTATTTACAACAGGTCTCTATAGTGATATGGTGTTAATTAGTATTGCGTGTGTGATTATTTTCTCTTATATATATGTGTGTGGGTGTGTATATGTGTGTATATATATGTGTGTCTGTATGTATATATATATGTGTGTTTGTATATATATATGTGTTTGTGTCATCATCATCGTTTAGATGTTTTTGTAATATCTTGCCAAAGTTGGCACCAACTATAAACAAATTAAAGCCGGGTCATAAGAAGGACAGAGAATGATAAGGGATTTGGGTAAAAAAATCTAAACGATGATGATGACACAAACACATATATATATACAAACACACATATATATATACATACAGACACACATATATATACACACATATACACACTCACACATATATATATAAGAGAAAATAATCACACACGCAATACTAATTAACACCATATCACTATAGAGACCTGTTGTAAATAAACAAAGAGTTTATCGTAAATTTCACTGTAAAAAAAACAAAAAACACATTCACTTGTCAGAAAATTGACTTTCACTTTCGCGGACGTTATAATTAACCTATGCCTATACATATATATATATATATATATATATATATATATATATATATATATATATATATATATATATATATATAATGGAAAATTTGAACAGGAACAAAACAGAGAGGCAGTACAATGAATGTTTATTAATTTCACGCTCTTGAGAGTGGGATATATATATATACATACATATACACACACACATGTACAGACAACACACAGATATACACGCACATATACACATACATGCACGTACATGAGCTCACCTACACATATAGTCAGATTCACGCATATACATATATGTAGACGTGCTCATATACACACATACATACACATACATATAGACACACACACATACACATACGCATAGACATACACATCTATATACAGCTACGTACCCACACATACACACATGTATACACCTGTGCTCACATACACACACATACAATAACTATGCGTACACGCACGCACACTCATACGTCCGTATATGTAAGAATACTTACACACCGACACACACGCTATTGTTGGTTGGGGAGTGGGGGTGTGCGTTGTTGGTGTTGGTGAAGTATGGAGTTGTGTTTTGTGGTGGTGGTGGTGGAGTTGTGAGCGACAAAAATATATATACAGGATCGAATACCGGTTAGAAGGTGTTTATGGACGTACGGCGATGTGTGTTGTGGACATGGTGATGGTGGTGGTGCTGGGGTGATATGTTCGACAAGATGATTACATGATCAGAGGTTACGGTGTGTTATAGGGTAAGGCAGGGGGGGGGGGTATATAATACAGTCGATCTGGGAGCGAGGGGTGATATGTGTTGATGATGTTAATGATAATGATTGTTGAGGTATTTGGATGTATCTAGTGGTGGCGGTGGTTGTGTGTGCGTGCGACAGTACAATTACAGGGTCGAATTTAGCGTGGGGTTGTAGGTTAGGGTAGATAGAGGGAACATGGGGGGATGAGGTTGTAGGTGTGTATGGTAGGCATATGACGATGTGTGGGGTGGTGGTGGTGGCGATGGTGTGATATGATCGACATTATATTTACAAGGTCGCTTGTCATTGTGGATTGTAAGGTAGAACGTATCATAGGATACCGATCTAATACGATGTTGCAACGATGAGGTGTGTATGTTGATGTGAATTTTGGTGGTGGTGGTGGTGATGTGTGCGGCATGATATACAAATGCGGGCTTAGAAATGGTTACATGGAGTACAATACAATAAGTTCATTGAGGTGGGCCATGTTGAGACGGGGTATATGTGGTTATTAATATGGTGTGTCATGGTTAGTGTGATTTTTGGTGTGGGTTATGTATGCGGCATGATATACAAAATACGGGCTTACATATGGTTAAATGCAATACAATAAAATAAAATAAAGTAAAGTAATATTAGAATTAAAATTCGTTGACATGGGCGATGGTGATACGGGGCAGATGTGGTTATTATTATGGTGGGTCATGGTTAGTGCGTGGCCCTCCCGCGAAAGTTTGTGTAGAAAAGGTGGTCATCCTATTGTGTCTGCAATTGACAATTATGTCCGACCTATAGTTTATGGCGGAATTTAGTTTAATTATTTCCGCCGCCTCAGCTAGGCATAATCTGCAGTGGTTTCTGTCACTGGGGACATATGCCACGCGTCTTTTTACTGACCACGAAATCTGGGGTTCAATATTCCTGTCCTTGAGGTCCCAGATCAAGTCGGCCAGTTTTGTTTGGGGTCGTTTCGATCTATGTTTGAAGGAGCTTTCGAGTGCTCACCCGGGTGAACCTGCAGTAACTCCTAGTTACACCCCCTGGATATATATATATATATATATATATATATATATATATATATATATATATATATATATATATATATATATATATATATATATATATATATATATATACAGTGGTGAACTGGCCAGGTTGCCAGGTTCCGCAATAGCAGGTGGGCCCCGGGGGACCCACGGTAGCATATATATATATATATATATATATATATATATATATATATATATATATATATATATATATATACAAATTAAGATAAATTAAATTAAATTAAATTAAGGGTGTCATGCCAGATAGACATGCGCCATAACACCCGTAAAATATAATCCAAGATTCTAATGAATAGATCCGAGCATTTTATATCAACTAGAAATTGATTGACATATGAAACAATCAGTCGTTAACCAATCGATTAATTGGTGAAATATATTTCTTTAATGGAATATATACAAGGAAGAATAATCAATTTATAAGGTATCTATTTTTGAAGGTCTAGGTAAACTTTATTTAGTTACCTACATAGCTATGTGTGCTTACACACGTTTACAAATTATCCCCTGTGATTGTTTCATATGCTTATTTATATGTCAATCAATTTCTAGTTGATATATATACACACATACACATACAGGGTATCCAAAAAAACGTATACACACTTCAACAACATTATGAATTTAATTTGCAGATGGGAGTCCACCAAGGCTCAGTTCTGTTTATTATACAGTTCTCCAGGCCATAACAGAAGAATTCAAGACTGGTTGTTCATGGAAATACTTTTATATTAATGATCTAACACACACAACTGAAACTATAGAACTAGAGAAAAAGTTTCAGACATAGAAGCAGAGTTTAGAATTAAAGTAAACCTAGCAAAGTCTAAAGATTTAGGTGACTTTGAGTTTGAATGAGGGGATTTCCAATTTGGATTAGGGGAATATACAATTTGAATTAGGGGATTTCCCAATCAAAATGAAAGTGATTTTCTTATGAAAAAAAAATGTCATGGTTAATTTCTTCCCACTCCTCCTCCGCCATAGTAGTTTCAGTTTCAGAAACTGGAAAAACACCTAGTTTCAGTTTCATAACGTCATGGAAAGAAGAAAAAAAGTGCTACGTTGGATGTAAAACTGTAATTGTTGAGGTGAAGTGTAAAAACCATCGATCAGGAGAAGTGACTGTTTCTGCACATACGTATTCGTACAGTTGTTTTTTCCTTTTAGGTTCGCAATCGTGAGGTTGTGAGTTCGATTCCCAGACCGGGCGATGCGTTATGTCCTTGGACAAGACACTTTATTTCACGTTGTCGATAGAGAGCATTAGCAATTGGAAAAACCAATGGTAACATTGTTTCCTCGGTCCGATTTGACGAAAGTCGATCGACTGTCGCTATATATATTTATATATATACACAGTGTGTCCCCAAAACGTATACACACTTCAACAGCACTCTACTAAAAATCTATACACCTCTGTGTATATATGAATTTCATTTCCAGCGCTTTAACCTCGCCATCACCCGAAGCAACGCTGCGAGTGTGCTGGCTTGCCTCAAAAATTATTAGAGAGGTTTCCCGGTACTCCTCGCGACGTTGCTGTCTTTTCTTTTGCTCTGGTGTTGGTTCGGTTGTTCACCCCTTCCTTTACATTTTCATTAATATTGCAACATTAAAAGAATATATCCTTCTGAAAGAATCGCGAACAATTTATAATGTTATCTAAGCATTTGTAATGTTATTTTTGTATATAACTATACGAGCATTTGTAATGTTATTTTTGTATAAAACTATACAACAACATTTTTCCACGATCGTGGAAAAATGTTCTATAGTTTTATACAAACTTTATTAATATATGACAATTGTTTCGATATCGATCAGCTGAATTTGAATGTTTTACACAGAGTAATCTATATTATAATAAGTAATGATAAATGCTGCTTCTCTTACATTGCCAAAGGATATTTTGTGGAAAATAGGAAGAAACGGTACCAGATATTTTGTGGAAAAGCATATAAATAAATTTACAGTAGAATAACATAACAAATATGTTTTAAATATATACAAAAATAACATTACAAATGCTTAGATAACATTATAAATTGTTCGCGATTGTTTCAGAAGGATATATTCTTTTAATGTTGTAATATTAATGAAAATGTAAAGACGTAAAATGATGATGATGATATATATATATACACACACACACATATATATATATAACAAACTCTTACGGCCCTTTATGGTCTGAGTTCAAATCCCGCCAAGGTTAACTTTGCCTTTCATCCTTACGGGGTCGATAAAATAAAGTACCAGTACTTGTGCCAAAAGTAGAAAAGTACATCAACATATGAAAAATAAATTAAGATTGATGTATGAGATTGGGAAAAAGTGAGGGGGGGGTGGAAAAGGTAAGGAAGAAGAAGAGATGAGAGTAAAGAATGGTGGGGGAGGGGTATAAGAAGGATGAGAGAGGAGGAGAGATGGGTGATAGAGAGAGAGAGATAGTCTTTACATCTGATTGTCTCACAGAGAGAAATTAAAAAGCCGTTGGAAGATAATAGATAATTTAAAAGATTTTAAAATTAAAAGTTAATGACGTTTATGCATGAAGAAAAAGGAATTAAGAATAGTATTAAATTAAGGTTTGTATATTGAAGGGTTTAATAATATGTGCGAGGAAAAGAAGGCGATATCCAATTTTAGTGGACTAAATGCTGCTTACTTGCTGTAGTTGCTGTTTACTTCAATGTATGAAGCTATTCCAACAAATTTACATTCCCTTTTTTTAGCCGTTAAAAGAAATATAGATTTATTTATTGTTTTTTTTTTGCGATTTATTTGCCACTGGGGCATAGATTTCTTTATTTGCCACGTTTTTGTTTGTTTGTTTGTTTAAGTCCTCAATAGAGAGGCAGCCTTTTGGGGTCACACACACCCCCGTAGAAATTGTGCGACCTTTCTGCTAGGGAGCACAGAGAGAGGGGTGCTCCCTTCTTCTCTTACCTGTACAAGCCGATATAGAGAGATGGGCCACTTACACGGGCCATTATTGCTACTTTCACCTATCTTTCATGGATTTGGCTGAGACTGAGTGCCTTTCTCTCCACCTTCATCCTTCTTTCGAAGAGGTATCGGAAGAAGAGGACCATTTGTTGGCCGGCGACATATCCCCACAGATCGGCAAAAACAAACAAACAAAAACGTGGCAAATAAAGAAATCTATGCCCCAGTGGCAAATAAATCGCAAAAAAACAAAACAATAAATAAATCTATATTTCTTTTAACGGCTAAAAAAAAGGGAATGTAAATTTGTTGGAATAGCCTCATACATTGAAGTAAACAGCAACTACAGCACGTAAGCAGCATTTAGTCCACTAAAATTGGATATCGCCGAAAAGAATTTATTAATATGTATTATTAAAATAAAAATATTAATGTTATTAAGGATATAATGTGAAAAGAAGAAGAAGAATGAATGAGTTATGAATTTAGAGGAATTAGTTAGGGTTTAAGTTTGTTTTTATGTAATGTGTACGTAAATAATTTGTTTAAAAATGAGCGAGGAAGGAAAAGAAGAAAAGAATGTGTAAGGAAGAAAATATCTAACATCAAAAAGTTTATGTTTACGAAATATTTTCTAATGGTAATAATGTATTAAAAGAAATTAGTTAGGGTTTAAGTTTGTTTTTATGTATTGTAATATGTAAAAGTCAAATTAAGTAGTAGTTTAAAACGAGTATGAAAAGATGGAGGAGATAAAAAAAATTTAAGGAAGAAAAAAAATCTAACGTCAAAAAATTATATGTTTACGAAGGACTTCTAATGGTAATACTATAATGTATTAAAAAAATAATTTTTATGGCCAATGATATGAGGAAAGATCGAAGAATGGATAATGTTGTGGTGAGTAATAATAAGAATTGAGAAGTAGTTAGGAAGAAAAGGTACAGATTAGAGGTTAGACCTCCACCCCCTTGTGAGTTAATCGGCCGGGGTACCGAAAACGATAAACGAATAAAATGAAACGAAATTTCATTTCTCACTCTTAGTACGGCAGTTACGGTACCCCTGCTGATTAACTCACTCGATCTGCAAATTGGGCTGCTCGGCCGTTAATATGCATAAGGAAAGTATATACTTTCAGACGTTCAATCATCTGGCAGGAAGGTATACGTTGCTGACGATAGCTAATAAGCTTGAAACTAGTACATCGTTCCTTTGTCAGTGTTGAACAAATGAACAACGATGGTTGCTAGACACTGTACGGCTTAATTCGGGATGTTTCTTTACAAACACACCGAGCATTATAATAATGTTCGGTGAATCCATACGTACATATATATATGTGCATGTATGTATATATATATATATACATACTACTGTACGTCTGTATACATATATGTATGTACGTATACATACTTATATTTAAGTAACAGCCGTACTAAGAGTGAGAAATGAAATTTCGTTTCATTTTTTTCCGTTTATATATATATATATATATATATATATATATATATATATATATAAATGAAAGGTATAGAAAACATTGTAGCAAAAAGCCAACAGTATTCCATAATATATAAGTGACTATAGCGTCATATATATATATATATATATATATATATATATATATATATATATATATATATATATATATATATTTATTTATTAAAATAACAGATTAAAGTTTAAGCAAAGAATCGCTGCTTTCACCCTCAACGGGATCTTCTGAAACTAATATATTTGATATATATTTATCCTTATCGAGCCCTCTTTGGATTTTAGTCTTCAAATTTATTATTATTACTATATATATATATATATATATAGAAAGGATAAAAAGGACGATTGATTATTCCTTCATTGCATTTATTGATAGGTGACGCGCGTTTTGCCACTGATCAGCTCAAGGTTCGATCTATATCGATCCTACCCGACTCAATAATCTGCAGCTCCACGGACCTTCTTAAAATGCTATAAGAAAATGAAATACATGCTATGTGGTAAAGGCAGATATTGAAGAGTTTGACAAAATGAGTTGTTTTGATTGGTGGGAAGGGTCAAGGCGATGTACTGGCCTGTAGTGTATATGGGGGTGGGTGTGATGGTGAGATGTTTGTGATGATGGGTGGATGAGATGGGCTGTGGTGTGGTGGTGGTTGATTGGCCTTGGCGTGTAGAGTATGTAGGGGTGGATGTTATGATATGATGGTGGTTATGGTTGCTTAGTGGGATGGGCTGTGGTATGAGGTTAGTGGGTTGTCAGTAGACGGGTTGGCGTGTGTGTGGGGGTGTGGTATTGGTGCCGCTGTCTATGGTAATGGCGTTTGTGGTGGTGTGGTGGATGTATTGGTGGCGTCAAGGTCATTACCTAGATACATAGCTAGACGCTCATCGTCTGACAGATACTTTGTATATACATATATGCACACACATATAGGTATATATGTGCACACATATTGTTGTATAAACACACCCACCACAAAACACATACGCACATCCTTGCCCACACATATCAACACACACTCACACACAGCCATATGTATATGTACACACATGTATGTGCGTGTGCGCATGCGGACACGAATATGGAGAGTGGGGGAGTATCGTTGGGGGTGGCGAACGACGGAGATGGGGGGAAGGTGAGAGGCAATGTAGAAGGGGTTTTACATACATATACCCATACACACATATGGGTATGGGCACATGGACTCACACTCACGTATACAAAATATACACATACACACTCACACACACGTATACTCACGCACATTTATACACACACATATATATACATACACATACATATATATATACATATGGCATAGGTTAATTATAACGTCCGCGAAAGTGAAAGTCAATTTTCTGACAAGTGAATGTGTTTTTTGTTTTTTTTACAGTGAAATTTACGATAAACTCATTGTTTATTTACAACAGGTCTCTATAGTGATATGGTGTTAATTAGTATTGCGTGTGTGATTATTTTCTCTTATATATATGTGTGTGGGTGTGTATATGTGTGTATATATATGTGTGTCTGTATGTATATATATATGTGTGTTTGTATATATATATGTGTTTGTGTCATCATCATCGTTTAGATGTTTTTGTAATATCTTGCCAAAGTTGGCACCAACTATAAACAAATTAAAGCCGGGTCATAAGAAGGACAGAGAATGATAAGGGATTTGGGTAAAAAAATCTAAACGATGATGATGACACAAACACATATATATATACAAACACACATATATATATACATACAGACACACATATATATACACACATATACACACTCACACATATATATATAAGAGAAAATAATCACACACGCAATACTAATTAACACCATATCACTATAGAGACCTGTTGTAAATAAACAAAGAGTTTATCGTAAATTTCACTGTAAAAAAAACAAAAAACACATTCACTTGTCAGAAAATTGACTTTCACTTTCGCGGACGTTATAATTAACCTATGCCTATACATATATATATATATATATATATATATATATATATATATATATATATATATATATATATATATATATATAATGGAAAATTTGAACAGGAACAAAACAGAGAGGCAGTACAATGAATGTTTATTAATTTCACGCTCTTGAGAGTGGGATATATATATATACATACATATACACACACACATGTACAGACAACACACAGATATACACGCACATATACACATACATGCACGTACATGAGCTCACCTACACATATAGTCAGATTCACGCATATACATATATGTAGACGTGCTCATATACACACATACATACACATACATATAGACACACACACATACACATACGCATAGACATACACATCTATATACAGCTACGTACCCACACATACACACATGTATACACCTGTGCTCACATACACACACATACAATAACTATGCGTACACGCACGCACACTCATACGTCCGTATATGTAAGAATACTTACACACCGACACACACGCTATTGTTGGTTGGGGAGTGGGGGTGTGCGTTGTTGGTGTTGGTGAAGTATGGAGTTGTGTTTTGTGGTGGTGGTGGTGGAGTTGTGAGCGACAAAAATATATATACAGGATCGAATACCGGTTAGAAGGTGTTTATGGACGTACGGCGATGTGTGTTGTGGACATGGTGATGGTGGTGGTGCTGGGGTGATATGTTCGACAAGATGATTACATGATCAGAGGTTACGGTGTGTTATAGGGTAAGGCAGGGGGGGGGGGGGTATATAATACAGTCGATCTGGGAGCGAGGGGTGATATGTGTTGATGATGTTAATGATAATGATTGTTGAGGTATTTGGATGTATCTAGTGGTGGCGGTGGTTGTGTGTGCGTGCGACAGTACAATTACAGGGTCGAATTTAGCGTGGGGTTGTAGGTTAGGGTAGATAGAGGGAACATGGGGGGATGAGGTTGTAGGTGTGTATGGTAGGCATATGACGATGTGTGGGGTGGTGGTGGTGGCGATGGTGTGATATGATCGACATTATATTTACAAGGTCGCTTGTCATTGTGGATTGTAAGGTAGAACGTATCATAGGATACCGATCTAATACGATGTTGCAACGATGAGGTGTGTATGTTGATGTGAATTTTGGTGGTGGTGGTGGTGATGTGTGCGGCATGATATACAAATGCGGGCTTAGAAATGGTTACATGGAGTACAATACAATAAGTTCATTGAGGTGGGCCATGTTGAGACGGGGTATATGTGGTTATTAATATGGTGTGTCATGGTTAGTGTGATTTTTGGTGTGGGTTATGTATGCGGCATGATATACAAAATACGGGCTTACATATGGTTAAATGCAATACAATAAAATAAAATAAAGTAAAGTAATATTAGAATTAAAATTCGTTGACATGGGCGATGGTGATACGGGGCAGATGTGGTTATTATTATGGTGGGTCATGGTTAGTGCGTGGCCCTCCCGCGAAAGTTTGTGTAGAAAAGGTGGTCATCCTATTGTGTCTGCAATTGACAATTATGTCCGACCTATAGTTTATGGCGGAATTTAGTTTAATTATTTCCGCCGCCTCAGCTAGGCATAATCTGCAGTGGTTTCTGTCACTGGGGACATATGCCACGCGTCTTTTTACTGACCACGAAATCTGGGGTTCAATATTCCTGTCCTTGAGGTCCCAGATCAAGTCGGCCAGTTTTGTTTGGGGTCGTTTCGATCTATGTTTGAAGGAGCTTTCGAGTGCTCACCCGGGTGAACCTTCAGTAACTCCTAGTTACACCCCCTGGATATATATATATATATATATATATATATATATATATATATATATATATATACAGTGGTGAACTGGCCAGGTTGCCAGGTTCCGCAATAGCAGGTGGGCCCCGGGGGACCCACGGTAGCATATATATATATATATATATATATATACAAATTAAGATAAATTAAATTAAATTAAATTAAGGGTGTCATGCCAGATAGACATGCGTCATAACACCCGTAAAATATAATCCAAGATTCTAATGAATAGATCCGAGCATTTTATATCAACTAGAAATTGATTGACATATGAAACAATCAGTCGTTAACCAATCGATTAATTGGTGAAATATATTTCTTTAATGGAATATATACAAGGAAGAATAATCAATTTATAAGGTATCTATTTTTGAAGGTCTAGGTAAACTTTATTTAGTTACCTACCTAGCTATGTGTGCTTACACACGTTTACAAATTATCCCCTGTGATTGTTTCATATGCTTATTTATATGTCAATCAATTTCTAGTTGATATATATACACACATACACATACAGGGTATCCAAAAAACGTATACACACTTCAACAACATTATGAATTTAATTTGCAGATGGGAGTCCACCAAGGCTCAGTTCTGTTTATTATACAGTTCTCCAGGCCATAACAGAAGAATTCAAGACTGGTTGTTCATGGAAATACTTTTATATTAATGATCTAACACACACAACTGAAACTATAGAACTAGAGAAAAAGTTTCAGACATAGAAGCAGAGTTTAGAATTAAAGTAAACCTAGCAAAGTCTAAAGATTTAGGTGACTTTGAGTTTGAATGAGGGGATTTCCAATTTGGATTAGGGGAATATACAATTTGAATTAGGGGATTTCCCAATCAAAATGAAAGTGATTTTCTTATGAAAAAAAAATGTCATGGTTAATTTCTTCCCACTCCTCCTCCGCCATAGTAGTTTCAGTTTCAGAAACTGGAAAAACACCTAGTTTCAGTTTCATAACGTCATGGAAAGAAGAAAAAAAGTGCTACGTTGAATGTAAAACTGTAATTGTTGAGGTGAAGTGTAAAAACCATCGATCAGGAGAAGTGACTGTTTCTGCACATACGTATTCGTACAGTTGTTTTTCCTTTTAGGTTCGCAATCGTGAGGTTGTGAGTTCGATTCCCAGACCGGACGATGCGTTATGTCCTTGGACAAGACACTTTATTTCACGTTGTCGATAGAGAGCATTAGCAATTGGAAAAACCAATGGTAACATTGTTTCCTCGGTCCGATTTGACGAAAGTCGATCGACTGTCGCTATATATATTTATATATATACACAGTGTGTCCCCAAAACGTATACACACTTCAACAGCACTCTACTAAAAATCTATACACCTCTGTGTATATATGAATTTCATTTCCAGCGCTTTAACCTCGCCATCACCCGAAGCAACGCTGCGAGTGTGCTGGCTTGCCTCAAAAATTATTAGAGAGGTTTCCCGGTACTCCTCGCGACGTTGCTGTCTTTTCTTTTGCTCTGGTGTTGGTTCGGTTGTTCACCCCTTCCTTTACATTTTCATTAATATTGCAACATTAAAAGAATATATCCTTCTGAAAGAATCGCGAACAATTTATAATGTTATCTAAGCATTTGTAATGTTATTTTTGTATATAACTATACGAGCATTTGTAATGTTATTTTTGTATAAAACTATACAACAACATTTTTCCACGATCGTGGAAAAATGTTCTATAGTTTTATACAAACTTTATTAATATATGACAATTGTTTCGATATCGATCAGCTGAATTTGAATGTTTTACACAGAGTAATCTATATTATAATAAGTAATGATAAATGCTGCTTCTCTTACATTGCCAAAGGATATTTTGTGGAAAATAGGAAGAAACGGTACCAGATATTTTGTGGAAAAGCATATAAATAAATTTACAGTAGAATAACATAACAAATATGTTTTAAATATATACAAAAATAACATTACAAATGCTTAGATAACATTATAAATTGTTCGCGATTGTTTCAGAAGGATATATTCTTTTAATGTTGTAATATTAATGAAAATGTAAAGACGTAAAATGATGATGATGATATATATATATACACACACACACATATATATATATAACAAACTCTTACGGCCCTTTATGGTCTGAGTTCAAATCCCGCCAAGGTTAACTTTGCCTTTCATCCTTACGGGGTCGATAAAATAAAGTACCAGTACTTGTGCCAAAAGTAGAAAAGTACATCAACATATGAAAAATAAATTAAGATTGATGTATGAGATTGGGAAAAAGTGAGGGGGGGGGGTGGAAAAGGTAAGGAAGAAGAAGAGATGAGAGTAAAGAATGGTGGGGGAGGGGTATAAGAAGGATGAGAGAGGAGGAGAGATGGGTGATAGAGAGAGAGAGATAGCCTTTACATCTGATTGTCTCACAGAGAGAAATTAAAAAGCCGTTGGAAGATAATAGATAATTTAAAAGATTTTAAAATTAAAAGTTAATGACGTTTATGCATGAAGAAAAAGGAATTAAGAATAGTATTAAATTAAGGTTTGTATATTGAAGGGTTTAATAATATGTGCGAGGAAAAGAAGGCGATATCCAATTTTAGTGGACTAAATGCTGCTTACTTGCTGTAGTTGCTGTTTACTTCAATGTATGAAGCTATTCCAACAAATTTACATTCCCTTTTTTTAGCCGTTAAAAGAAATATAGATTTATTTATTGGTTTTTTTTTGCGATTTATTTGCCACTGGGGCATAGATTTCTTTATTTGCCACGTTTTTGTTTGTTTGTTTGTTTAAGTCCTCAATAGAGAGGCAGCCTTTTGGGGTCACACACACCCCCGTAGAAAGTGTGCGACCTTTCTGCTAGGGAGCACAGAGAGAGGGGTGCTCCCTTCTTCTCTTACCTGTACAAGCCGATATAGAGAGATGGGCCACTTACACAGGCCATTATTGCTACTTTCACCCATCTTTCATGGAATTGGCTGAGACTGAGTGCCTTTCTCTCCACCTTGATCCTTCTTTCGAAGAGGTATCGGAAGAAGAGGACCATTTGTTGGCCTGCGACATATCCCCACAGATCGGCAAAAACAAACAAACAAAAACGTGGCAAATAAAGAAATCTATGCCCCAGTGGCAAATAAATCGCAAAAAAACAAAACAATAAATAAATCTATATTTCTTTTAACGGCTAAAAAAAAGGGAATGTAAATTTGTTGGAATAGCCTCATACATTGAAGTAAACAGCAACTACAGCACGTAAGCAGCATTTAGTCCACTAAAATTGGATATCGCCGAAAAGAATTTATTAATATGTATTATTAAAATAAAAATATTAATGTTATTAAGGATATAATGTGAAAAGAAGAAGAAGAATGAATGAGTTATGAATTTAGAGGAATTAGTTAGGGTTTAAGTTTGTTTTTATGTAATGTGTACGTAAATAATTTGTTTAAAAATGAGCGAGGAAGGAAAAGAAGAAAAGAATGTGTAAGGAAGAAAATATCTAACATCAAAAAGTTTATGTTTACGAAATATTTTCTAATGGTAATAATGTATTAAAAGAAATTAGTTAGGGTTTAAGTTTGTTTTTATGTATTGTAATATGTAAAAGTCAAATTAAGTAGTAGTTTAAAACGAGTATGAAAAGATGGAGGAGATAAAAAAAATTTAAGGAAGAAAAAAAATCTAACGTCAAAAAATTATATGTTTACGAAGGACTTCTAATGGTAATACTATAATGTATTAAAAAAATAATTTTTATGGCCAATGATATGAGGAAAGATCGAAGAATGGATAATGTTGTGGTGAGTAATAATAAGAATTGAGAAGTAGTTAGGAAGAAAAGGTACAGATTAGAGGTTAGACCTCCACCCCCTTGTGAGTTAATCGGCCGGGGTACCGAAAACGATAAACGAATAAAATGAAACGAAATTTCATTTCTCACTCTTAGTACGGCAGTTACGGTACCCCTGCTGATTAACTCACTCGATCTGCAAATTGGGCTGCTCGGCCGTTAATATGCATAAGGAAAGTATATACTTTCAGACGTTCAATCATCTGGCAGGAAGGTATACGTTGCTGACGATAGCTAATAAGCTTGAAACTAGTACATCGTTCCTTTGTCAGTGTTGAACAAATGAACAACGATGGTTGCTAGACACTGTACGGCTTAATTCGGGATGTTTCTTTACAAACACACCGAGCATTATAATAATGTTCGGTGAATCCATACGTACATATATATATGTGCATGTATGTATATATATATATATACATACTACTGTACGTCTGTATACATATATGTATGTACGTATACATACTTATATTTAAGTAACAGCCGTACTAAGAGTGAGAAATGAAATTTCGTTTCATTTTTTTCCGTTTATATATATATATATATATATATATATATATATATATATATAAATGAAAGGTATAGAAAACATTGTAGCAAAAAGCCAACAGTATTCCATAATATATAAGTGACTATAGCGTCATATATATATAGTGTGTGGCTGAGTGGTTTTGAGAATTGGATTCACAATCTTGAGGTTGCGAGTTCGATACCTGGACCGGGCGATGCGTTATGTCCTTGAGCAAGACACTTTATTTCGCGTTCTCCTTCTACCTGGATTTGCGACCGATAGATCGTACTATCAACTGGAAAGACAGCCGAAAACATTGTTTAATCGGTCCGATTTGACGAAAGTCGATCGATATATACATACATACACATTTAAATACAGGTGTAACGTAAAAAAAATGACAAAAAAAAAAACATTGTGAGAAGAAAAGGTGTGGAGTAAGGAAGGTAATAAGTTAAACTCCACACCTTTGTTATCTCCCCTGTTTAAAATATCAGAGAATATATAATTTCACACACGCAATCTCACACATCCACAACCTCACACACACGCATAATATCTGCATATATATATATATATATATATATATATATATATATATATATATATATATATATATATATATATACATCTTTCCACATACGAACCTCACCATACCCTTCTCATCATCATTTTTATCACCATCATCATTATCATTATACGTACGTATTCCATACTTGCATGGGTTGGGCGTGTTGTCATGGTCTGAGACCAGTTTGGACCTGTGTGACCTTTTGCTTGATACATTCCATTTTTAGCAAGGTTTATATGGCAGAATGCTCTTTTTAATTCCAAATACCTTACAGTGTGTGCTGGGTGGATTTTATCGTGGTGCCAGCACTATCGCTTTTAGGAGTGGACTGAGTGCTTTTTATCATGGCCAAAACACTATCACTTAACACAGGCGTTATTAGACTTCTGTTCTAGTAATGAGTTCTCTATTATGAAAACCCTTTTCTAGCACAAAGACATCCATAAATACACATGTATAAGGGAAATCAGGGAAACAGATCAATAATTAATTTTCTTATTCTCTCTTCAATTCTGTATTGGATTTTTGTGTTAAGAGAGGGGCTGAGTTGTCAACTGATCACCTTCAAATTATCTGCAGCCTGAGACTACCTAAAGCCAACTCCCAGCTTGACCTACAGGATAAAGTTGGAAACGCTGGCTAATAAGGAATTCAGGACCAGGTATGCTGATACTAATGCATCCAAATTCAGAGAACTTCTTGAGCCATTAAATGCTGTGGCCGAAAGCTGCTTGGTGTGGTACCAGGTGTTAGGAGGACTCCTTGGTTCAATCAGGACGTCAAGGATGCTATCCGAGCAAAGAAAGAGGTTTACAAAGTTTGGCTTGAAAATAAGTTCTCCTTCTTGCACTTGTGATACAGAGACATTAAAGGCATCCTAAGTTAACACATGGATGGACTTTGGGGTTAAACTGGAATTTGACTTCAGATCAATAAATAAAGTGTTTTGGCAGATCATCTGTCGACTTTATAAAAAATACTCCTCCATGCCTGCTATCAGGAATGTGCCTGGAGTTCTTCTCTCTTCAGAGATATGCATCTCATGAGGTGGAAAGAATACTTTAAACTCAATCACAACAGCATCTTTTGGTGTACATGAGGTGCATCTAGGAGTGATGACTAAACTCTCAGAGGCTGAGGTCAAAAGAGCAATTAAAGAGCTCAAATGTGGCAAGGCTGCTGAGGAGGATGAAATTTGGCCTAAGATGTTAAAAGCCTTAAATAGAGAAGATATTCTCTGACTGACTCATGTGTGCCGAGTGCTTGGATCTCTGAAAAGGCACCTAAGCAATGGCAATTGGAAGTGATAATCCCAATTCTCAAAAAGAAATTCTTCAACTATAGAAGGATATTCTTGTTAAGCCTTCTCGGTAAAGTCTATGCTAAGTGTCTGGCAAAGAGATGTTGGGATACTGTCGAGTCCAAGTGAGCTGATGAACAGCTTCTTATTGCAGTCTCTCTATGAATACTCTAGTATTTGTGTTCAGATAAATGGTGCTAAATTGAAACCATTCAATGTGGGTGTTGCCCTCCACCAAGGGTGCATACTCTCATTTCTTCTGTACAAATCTTCATGAACAAGGTGGGTTGGAAGTGGTATCACAACTGGTATGTGTAGGATCAGTCAGCTGGAATTTGCAGATGACATGGTATTATTTAACTCATCAGGAGCTGATCTCCAGCATGCAGTAGACAGGTTCACTGCTCAGTGCTGCACATCAGGAATGAAAATCAATGCTACAAAGACTGAGACACTTGTCTTCTCAAAGAAGTCTGTACAGTGCATTCCACATATGCGAGGAGTTCCACTGAAGCAAGCGGAAAAATTAAAGTATCTTGGGGCCGTGTTCACGAGTGATAGAAAGTAGGAGGTTGAATCAAGTGCAAGTATTTCGGTTATCACAGTTGTCTAAGGTGCTATGCTGTGGGAGTGAACCTGAAATCAGATGGTTGGGAAGTGAACTCGTTAACCATACAGTCATGCTTGTGGTTATTTAGGGCTTCTTTATAGCATATGCTACAGGCTCTAACTTAATCCAGCCTTGATTGGGATTGATATAGTCTACATAGTAGTTTTATGGCCAAGTTAGAATTCATTACTATTCATCATCACCATCATTATCATTTTATGTCTGCTTGCCCATGCTCACTTGGGTTGGATGTGTCTTTTTCAGCACAGCATCTCTCTTTTGTCATCTCTACCATGGGCTTCAGTGATTTGAGATCAACTCTCTCAACTTCAGCCCAGGTCTTTCTTGGTCTTCCTTCCACTCAGTTACTTAGCACACCTTCACCCAGTGACCATCATCCATGAGCGTCACGTGTCCATACCAATGCACACATCTGATTCCTCTTATACTCAGTTTCTCTCTCAGTTCATCCAAGGTTTGTCATTCATGCATATTAACACTGCACATCCATTGAAGCATGTTCACTTCGTTTCTCTCCAGCTTTTGCATATCCTCTGCATACAATTCTCAAGTCTCACTACCATGCAGAATTGTGCATCACACACAAGCATCACACAGCTAGCCTTTCATTTACAGGGATAAACCTTTTGTTGCCAACAGTGCTAATAACTCTCTAAATTTCTTTCATCCTGTTCTTATTCTAGCTGCTATGCTCCTGGAGCACCCACCTACACTGCTAATTAGGTCACCTAGATAACAGAAGCTATCAACCACTTCTATGGTTCCTACCTGGGATTGAAAAAGGCATATATCGCTGACACTCTTACTATCAATTTTCCATGAACATACAAAGTCTTCCTTTCCTATTAGTCTGCTTACTATCCTACTACATCCCTTGTTTTACCCAAGATTTACATTGTGTACATCATATAGTTTCTGCCTATTCCTTTTCTACACATAAAGCAAGGCCATTTCCTTGATGGGCTCAGGTCCTTGTCTTCTTTCCTACTTATTAACACTTTAGTTTTTGTGGTTCACAAATTCGGTTAAACAGCTGACAAATTCTTCTAGATATATCAGCTAAATCTCACTCAAATATTTAAAAAAGAATATATTTTGGATAATATAGGCTTTGATTTACTATGCCTGACAAAAAACAAAAAAACAAAAACATCAATACTGAAAATGACAAAAATTCTTTGATTGGTCATAGCTAGTCAGGCTTGTACAAAGCTGGTGATAGACCAAGGCCAGATATGAAACGTAGGCTTACAAAACTAGAAATAAGCTTAGGCCAGATGTGAAATATAGGCTCTCAAAACTGGTGAAAAATCTTAGCCAGATGTGAAATGTAGGCTCTCAAAACTGGTGATAGGTCTAGGCCAGATGTGAAATGTCGGCTCACAAAGTATGTAATAGACCCAAACCAGATTTGAAATGTAGCCCCCCAAAACTGGCAACAAGTCTGGGCCAGATGTGAAATGTAGGTTCTCAAAACTGGTGATAGGTCTAGGCCAAATGTGAAATATAAGCATCAATTTTAAAATGATCATTAAGTATTCTAATTAATCAGTGCTAAATATCTATGATCTATGTATGGGTTACAGATCTATACATGTATATATAGAGCAGAGGATGAACTTGCAAATATATTTATCCTCTGATGCTGAAAAGTATATTGTAATGGGGCTATTTAAAAAACAACAACATTTTATGAGTGTTTTAAATCTTTGAACCATCATTTACAATGTAAACGCATGTAGTTTATGATACAAAATAGTGACAAGTCCAATGAAACTCGATTATCTGCGTAATGCCACTGTTGTGAACTGATTATACATAACTTGTCCCATAGACTGAGTATTCTAAACCTTTGGATATTTTATACCATGTTTTTACAACAATATATCATCATTATCATCATCATCATTGTTTAACGTCTATCTTCCACGCTAGCATGAGTTTAGACGGGAATTGTCCCACTTGAGGCAAGATCGGTCGTCTCGCTCGAATGGGACTGTCTGTCTGGCAGGTTTTCTACGGCTGGGTGCCCTTCCTAACACCAACCACATTTACAGTGTGGACTGGGAGGTTTTTACCATGTTACCTACACGGCCACATTACAGCGTGGACTGTGTGTTTTTTTGTCGTGACACCTACACAACCTCATTTATTTAGGACTGGATGTTGTGGTACCAACATAACTTTACATCGAAAGGGGTGGTTATGATGGGAGTGGAGGAGTTGAGGGTAGTGGGAGGGGGTGTATATTTGATTAAGAGGGGCCTACTGACTGTAGGTTTCGCTTTGTATTTTGGCAAGGCAGGTTTTCTGTATTACTGCATGGCACCAAAGATCTTGGTCCAGTGACATTGTCTTAGAGAAGTGGAAGTGTGTAAGGTTGGAATTTATCAAATCGTCCCAGGTTTTTCTGGGTCTGCCTACTCCGTAACTTCCGTCAATTTTGATCGCCCTGCACTTTTTTTTATACAGCTGTCATCTTTCATGCGCATCACGTGACCATACCAACGAAGTCTTCTCTCGGGTAAGCAGCATCTGATCCCTCTTATACCTAATTTCTCACTTAGTTCATTTATGCTTTGTCGTTCACGTATATTACTATTACACATCCAGCAGATCCTCTGCACACAATGCCCATGTGTCACTGCCATGTAACATAGCTGTTCATATGCAGGCATCATACAGCCTGCCTTTCATTTTTAGAGAGAAACCTTTAGTGGCCAATAGTGGTATAAGCTCTCTGAATTTTTTCCATCCCGTTCTGACTCTGGCTACTGTACTTTCAGAGCACCCTCCACCACTGCTGATTTTGCCACCCAGGTAACGGAAGGTGTCCACTATTTCTATAGAACCATCTGTGCAATGGAAGGAGCTAGTATCCTGTAGGCGCTTGCTGCTACTTATTGCACCTGAGCACCTACCACATATAAAATCTACATTCTTAGATAGCTTACCTGTGATCCCACTACATCTTTGATGCACCCATACTTTGCATTTGGAACATAAAATGGAATTTCTGCCTACTCCTTTTCTACACACTGAGCATGGCCATTTCCCAGAGGGAACCTGTGCCATATTTTCCTTCCTACATACTAGAACTTTAGTCTTAGACAAGTTAACTTTATATATATATATATATATACGGAATTTGTCAACTCTTATTAATGGTCAGTCCACTTCTACGAAGTGTAATGTAAAAATACCATTTTCTTCTCCTCTCCCCACCCTTCGGTTCATTCATCCATATATCTGTATAATCGCCCAGAATCCAATCCTACTTTCTCAATGCTATTCTATAATTCTATCTGGCTGTTCTAAATAATCTTGTGTATTTTAAAATCCTAGTATATCGCTTGTTACTGTTATATGCTTTATTTAAAACCTTCTCCTCGCTAACTACCCCACACCCCTCCCCCACTCTCTACCATTATCATTTGGACCAATCATAAGTCAGCGGCCTATGCTATCACTTCTCCTGGTTGCTTTTCGATATGATGGATGGACTAAGGAATTTCTGGAGAGTCTGACGAATCTGGACACTCGGAGGCAATGCCAAAGATAACGACAAATTCACCTCATGCTGCCGGACGAAAGGGCAAGGACTCCTCCTCTTTGTTTCGGCCGCGGATGGCCAACATAACCCCAACCCCATCCCCTCCCCCCTCCCCGCGCCCCACCCACCAAACGCAATCCAAAACTTCAGAGTTGGTACCATAAATGTAGGCACTTTAAAAGGTCGCTCTAACGAGGTTGTAGAAATGCTTGAACGTAAGGAGGTTGATGTTTGCTGTATCCAAGAGACCAGGTGGAGGGGCGGGTCTGCTAGATTCATTGTGGGTAAAAAACGATGCTATAAGCTTTTCTGGGTGGGAAATGACAATGGGCTGGGTGGGGTAGGAATCATGTTAGCAGAAAAATGGGTGGATAAGATAATAGACGTAAATAGAGTGAATGACAGAATAATTAAAATAAGACTTGTTCTAAATAGAACTACTGTGACAGTAATATTTGCGTACGCACCCCAATCCGGACTGCCTGGCGCTATAAAAGACAGATTCTATGAGACACTGATGCTCACTACCTCCCAAATAACCGACAGTGACTATATAATTATTGCTGGCGACCTAAATGGTCACGTTGGACAACATTGTGACGGCTATGACGGAATCCATGGAGGCTATGGGTTTGGTACTAGAAATGAGGAAGGCTCCAGAATCCTGGAATTCTGTGACGCAAATAACCTAACTATCTGCAACACTAACTTCAAAAAACGAGACAATCACTTGATCACCTATAGATCAGGGGAACACGCAGGTCAGATAGATTATATCCTTACCAGAAGACGTGACAGAGTGTTCTGTTGTAAACACTAAATCCCTCCCCCATGAAGAATGCACCTCCCAACATAGACTCATAATTAGCGACCTCATAGTCAGGACGAGACGTACTCGACAACAGAGGAGGACTATCCTCAGGAGAAAAATATGAAAGCTAAAGGACCCCACAGCCAGTAATAAATTTCAAAGCATATTACTTGATGCTTTCGACAGTAAGGAAGAGCAATTAGAGTCGTACAATATAGAGGAACAGTGGGAATTCCTGAAAGCAAACCTGCTGATGGCGGCAGATGAAGTCTGTGGCTGGAGCAGGCCTATAGGCAGGAGGAGAGTAACGTGATGGTGGAACAGTAAGGTGGAGGAGTCAATTAAGGCCAAAAAGCAGGCTTGGAAAGTATGGCGGGATTGGGGAAGTAGAGAAGACTATCAAGTGGCCAGGAGGGAAGCTAGGAGACAAGTGTACTTCGCAAGAAGGGAAGCAGAGGAAAGAAAGTTCAAGCATGTTCTACAACGCAAGGACCAAAAACGTGAGATGTTCAGGATTGCTAGGCAATGTGTCAAGGAAAACCGTGATATTGTCGGGGAGAAGTGGGTCCTTAATGATGATGGCATACTTGCCATCACCGACGCTGATAAGAAGGTAGCTTGGAAGTGTCACTACGAAAGGCTACTAAATGAGGAGAATAAATGGGAGAAAGACAGTCTCCCCCACATCGATCCAATAGAGGGACCAGCAGTGTTAGTCGAAGGTAGTATAATAAGAAAAGGCAATCAAAGATATGAAGACGGGTAAGGCGGCTGGACCTTCGGAAATAGTTGCTGAAATGCTGAAAGCTTCTGGAACGCTGGGACACACCATGGTCACACGGATAGTAAACCAAGTCATACAGAATGGGGTTGTTCCGAAGGACTGGCGTAGCAGCATCATCATTAACTGCTACAAGGGTAAAGGAGATGCCCTAGATAGGGGTTACTATAGAGGCATTAAATTAATCGACCAGGTCATGAAGGTCACAGAAAAAGTAATAGCGCAACTAATCAGAGAGCGAATTGATCTAGATGAAATGCAGTTCGGGTTTGTGTCAGGTAAAAGTACCACAGACGCTCTTTTCATTGTACGACAACTACAGGAGAAGTACCTAGCTAAAAGTAAACCCCTATACTTAGCTTTTGTCGATTTGGAGAAAGCCTTTGACAGAGACCCCCATTCCATTATCTGGTGGGCTCTTAGAAAACTAGGTGTTGATGAATGGCTTGTGAGAGCTATACAAGCCATGTATAAAGAAACAGTCAGCAAGGTTAGAATTAACAACGAATATAGTGAAGAGTTTAGCGTAAAAGTTGGTGTTCATCAGGGCTCCGTTCTTAGCGCCCTACTATTTATTATTGCCCTTCAGGCTATAACAGTGG